>JAWPHD010002099.1:42500-275510 GCA_037043455.1 Cyrtodaria siliqua | reverse complement strand
TCTCTGTCTTTCATTCTCTATCAAAATGAAATTCTGTAATAAGTATCCAGGAGAGTATAAAGTGATCACACGAGCCTCCCTTTCTTGAGAGCGCCTTCGATCATTTACTATAGTTACGACAGTTTAACAGTATGACCGAATGTACAAATTGCTTAAACAGAATGAATTGAATTGAATGTTGTTTACTAAAAGATCTTAAAAAGCTCATCAGCACATTATAAGAATTTTTCATGAGTATCCGGTGAAGATAAGTAACGTGTTTTTATCGGAACCGAAGCTCTGCCGAGGTTCCGATTAAAACACTTATAAATACCCAGGATTGGAATTTCCTATCTGAACCGAATATCCATGATAACTTCTTTTTCTTGCACATCAGAGACATGTTGTGCGTTGACGCCGCCAGCTACTAACGTTTTGCATGTTTTCCTGCATACCGGATGTTGGTGTCCGAATGACTTTTATCTTTACCCATAAAAGAAAAGACTTTCCATCCCCCCATCTAAAACGTTGATATCCTTATCCGGTATGCAAAACGTTTCTATGTTATTGCTTACTATTTAAATAAGGCGTAATGTAGACGGTTTCATAATAAAAAAGTGCTGCTTTCTGTATTCTATGGACTCCATTTTGAGAAGTTAGTTAAACTAGAGTAAGATCGCATAACTCGTAAACTAGATCCGTGATCGAAGACGCTCTGTAAACAACCTTGGAAGTATAAATGCGGTAGGCTATCCGGTAACCTGTGTAGTATTACTTTGAAAATAAATAGGAACAGTTATATACAAAGCAAAGGACACATTTTGAAGATGTTTATCCAGACCTCAGTTGTGTTTGTGTGTACGTACGTAATGTGCGTGTCCGCATGTTGCATGCCAGATAAATTTGAGATGATTGAAGGTCTTACTGAAGGATATATGATGAATGGAACCGGCGGAAAAACTGAGGTATTTAAAGATTTATATTGTGGTCAGATACCACTATTGATTTGGGGCTTCTGATTGGTTGAAAAAAGTATAGTGAGTATAGGGTCTATTAGGGCATATAGTCGGATTGTAAGGTAGATTCTGATTGGATTAAATTACCCAAATCATAACAAATCCCCATAAAACATCAAAATATTATGTTTCCATCATACAACATGTTGATTTAGGATATTTTGACTGAAATTTGCATTTTTATGGATACAATTTTACTGAGAGTATATTTGCAAAAAGTAAAATTTCTTTACTGCCATTCTGTGGGTGGCCAACTTCAGTGAACTATTAGAGGCTGAAAGCATCAGATTATCCTCAATTTGCTGGTCATTTTTGAGTGTCTCTAAGATAGTTTTTTAAAAAAAGTTATGTTTTATCATCCATACGGATATAGGAATAGGGGCTGTAGGCCAAAAGGCTATAATGGAGGCCTATGGGAAATGCAATAGTGGTATATGACCTAAAGCTAGATTCTGCATGGGGTAAAAGTGAAAGTAGAGATACTTTTTTTCTAACTGAAAGTGTGAGAAATGTTGAATTATGTTGTGTTTTGACTTCTCTTGTAACTTTTTTAATGATTTTTAAATATTTGAAAGTTTTATGATGCAATAGAGGTAATTTAAATTATTTTATTAGGGTTGTGGATACAAAATTAGCCATATCTGACACCTGGTATACACAATTGGCCTGTAATGCACCTATTTGACACAATTAAAGGTGTATCTATTCTAGTAAGTTTTATTAATTTCTGAGGGCTTTGCATACATTTTTTGGCAAAAATGTCAGAAAGCGACAAGCTGCGTCTGTCTGCTAAAATGTCGAAAAGGCGCTTATGTCTGTTTTGAAAAAGATGTTGAGGTAAACTCTGACTCTGAGTTCATTGCGTCTTTACGGTTAGTATTGATATGCAAATATTTTATGCGGTTTAATACATTTTACAAATTAAATAATTTAGTTGGTAAAAAATATGACATTTTCTATTTTTTTAAAATTTATTTCCTACCCTACCCCCTTCATTTTAATGAATTTTCATGGATCTGTACTGTCAACAGTGCTTTTTGGCTGCATGGTTGCATGAAAATGACCTGTAAAGGTGGCACAAACAATATCTAATAAAAAAATACATTAAGGTGTACATTTACAGGCAATCTTGCATAATGGGCATATTGTAAAACATGGCATGGCCTTAAAAATGGAGTTGGGGAGGATATTCTCAGAATTATTTTTGTCATTTTTAATGTGAAAAGTTGCATTTTCTTGATGGTTTCACATATAGAAACTGCTGCATAATGTTAATTAATCCATTTGAAAGCAGATTTTGAATATATAACAAAACAGTGACATTTTTATGGTAAAATCTGCTATGTTGAGCCCTGAAAATCACAAATATCATTTTTCAGTAGAAATGATTTTCAAGAGAGCTTCAACTGGTTGAAAATCACATGTTATTGATGAAATCAATTCAAAATCACTTTATTTGAAACAAAAGATTGAAACGGTTGTCGAGATATGGCATTTTGAAGATTCTGGATTTACGCGTAAAAATCGCATGAATTTGACATCAGCCGAAGCCCTTTAAAGCCCTCATATTTTGTAGAAAAGTATTTTTTTCTAAAAACAAAACACATGATTTTCCTCAGAATGAAAGTATGAAACAATTTAGCCAGAAAAATAAACTTCACTTAGGTTTGAATGTCTATTTAGGTCAGATACCACTATTAAAATTCAAAAACAACAAAAAAACAACAACTAACAATTAAAGCAATTAAAGTTGGTTGAAGCGACACAGGTATCAGGGCCGGCCCTGTTCTTCCACCCTTCAAAACATAGTGTGGGAAAGATTGGCTATGTGGGAAATAACTGGACCGATTCCCCGGGGAAAGAACTGACCACTACACCGGTTCCTCCGGTTTGAAGTATACTGTGCTATTGGTCATACTACACAAATTCATTTTCCATAGGCCTACCTAATAGCTCTAAGCTCTGTACTGAGTTCCCTAGTATAGGAAGCTATATTTTTTATTACTTGTTTGAAAGACCTATCTTAGTTTTATCAAAAAAACATACATAAGCCATACGTTGAGTATGTTTTGAAAAAGCCGTTTGGGTTGGATGGTGTTGACCCACCAACTTGCATGTAGAAACTTGAGGAAAATGTAAAATATACTTATTTTTAGCCAGAGCTGTTGTCCGTCGTCCGTCCGTCGTCCGTCCGTCGTTAACTTTTGTCTCGTTAAGACGATAGAGACTTCATTTTTCATCTGATCTTTACCAAACTTTACCATATTGTTAATGTCAATGAAAGCTCGGACAAGTTCGAAAACCAGCCAACTAGTACCAGTAACAGCGGAGTTATGGCCCTTGATTTCGTTAAACATCCTATAGTTTGCCTTGTTAAAGCGATAGGACCTTCATTTTTCATCTGATCTTTACCAAACTTGACCAGGTTTTTGACTCTTTTTTCTTCTTTTATTATTTTTATATTTTTCTATATTTTTTTTGTTTATTTTTATTTTGTTTTATTTTTGTTTTGTTTAATTTTAAGCTGTACTGGCCGAGTTGTCCGTCCGTCCGTCCGTCCGTCGTTAACTTTTGTCTCGTTAAGACGATAGGGCCTTCATTTTTCATCCGATCTTTACCAAACTCTAATAGGTTGTTAATATCAATGACAGCTCGGACAAGTTCGAAAACCAGTTAGATCGGACCAGTAACAGCGGAGTTATGGCTCTTGATTTAGTTGAAAATGCTATATTGCTATATTTTTCCTCGTTAAGACGATAGGGCCTTCATTTTTCATTCTATCTTTACCAAACTTTACCACATTGTTAATATCAATGACAGCTCGGACAAGTTCGAAAAACAGCCAGATCCACCAGTAACAGCGGAGTTATGGCCCTTGATTAGTTAAAAATGCTATATTTTGCATCGTTAAGACATTAGGGCCTTCATTTTTCATTCGATCTTTACCAAATTTTACCAGATTGTTAATGTCAATCAAAGCTCGGACAAGTTCGAAAATCAGCCAAATAGGACCAGTAACAGCGGAGTTATGGCCCTTGATTTCGTTAAACATGCTATATTTTGCCTTGTTAAAGCGATAGGCCCTTCATTTTTCATCTGATCTTTACCAAACTTGACCAGGTTATTTCTTTATTATTATTTTTTTTTTTTTTTATTTTTTTTTTTGTTGTTGTTTAATTTCTAGCTCTACTGGCCGAGTTGTCCGTCGTACGTCCGTCCGTCCGTCCGTCCGTCCGTCGTCCATCCTCCGTCGTTAACTTTTGTCTCGTTAAGACGATAGGGCCTTCATTTTTCATCCGATCTTTACCAAGCTTTAACAAGTTGGTAATATCAATGAAAGCTCGGACAAGTTCAAAAACAAGCCAGATCGGACCAGTAACAGCGGAGTTATGGCCCTTGAATGCTATATTGCTATATTTTGCCTCGTTTAGACGATAGGGCCTTCATTTTTTATTCTATTTTACCAAGCTTTACCACATTGTTAATATCAATGAAAGCTTGGACAAGTTCGAAAACCATTTATATTGGACCAGTAACAGCGGAGTTATGGCCCTTGATTTAGTTCAAAATGCTATACTTTGCCTCGTTAAGACGATAGGGCCTTCATTTTCATCCGATCTTTACCAAACTTTATCAGATTGTTAATGTCAATGAAAGCTCGGTCAAGTTCGAAAACCAGCTAGATCGGACCAGTAACAACGGAGTTATGGCCCTTGATTTTGTTAAAAATGCTATAATTTGTCTCGTCATACGATAGGGCCTTCATTTTGCATCTGATCACCAGATTTTATGACTTTCTTGTTTTACATTATTATTATTATTATTTTTATTTTTTTTAAATTATAAATATATATATATATTAGCTCTATGTGAATCAAATCATGATCAGTTAAGACAAGTGTACATAAACAGAGTCGAAACGGTATTCTCTTTCTCACTTGCGTATTTTATAGGCACAGATGATGGTTTCAATCGATTCTACCTTAAAAATGACGAACGTGAATGGGAACTTCAATACTAATGGGAAAGCGACATATCTACGAATAATTCAAGACTATGGAAATACGGTATGTCATGACATGAAGCGGTAATTGGTATGTCGTATGGTAGTAGTGTAGCTGGTTGGTTTTATGGTTGAATGTTGTTTTACATGTACGTCATTTTCAGCATATTCTAGGATATGTATGACGGACGGCGGTGTTGGTGGTCGTCGTCGTCGTGGTAGTCGTGGTTGTGGTGTTCGTGTTCTTGGTCTGTGGTAGTTGTGGTGTCGGTGGTCGTAGGTGGTCGTGATTGCGGTCGTCGTCGTCGTTATTGTTGTGACACCTGCGAAACATGGCGGACACTTAGGTTTGACTTTGGCGGTCGTCTTTCGGCGCCATCTGTCGTCTGGTAGTCCTTTTTCAATTCTAGACAATACGTTTAGTTAGGAATGTTATACTGGAACTAACATTGCTGCGTATGTAGCGCATATGATAAGGAAGCTTGGTATTGCATTTGAGTTCACTGGAATCAAGGTCAAGGTCACTGTTACTAAAAATATAGAAAAAAAAAAATCCGGACAATAGAAAGGAAGTTTGTATTGCATTTGTGGTCACTGGGGTCAAGTTCAAAAGCGCTGTTACTAAAAATAGATAATGGTTGCTAGCCAATAACTTCTGTTAGGAATGAGATAATTGGAAAACAAATGCTGCTTAGGTAGGTTATATGGAAAGAAATTTGGGATTACATTTGAGGTCACTCTGGTCAAGTTCAAATTAGCTGTTTCTAAACATAGAAAAAATATTTTCCGGCCAATATCTTGATTTAGGAGTAGGATATTGCAACACAACGTGTTGTGTAGGTATAATATTTGGAAAGGTAACTTGGGGTTGCATTTGAGGTCACGCTGGTCAAGGTATAGGTCGCTGCAACTAAAACTTCAATTAAGACTGCGATATTTGAACACAGCTTGCTGTGTATGTAGCTTATATGGAAACGTAGCTTAGTATTGCATCTAAAGTCACTGAGAACAAGATAACGGTCGCTGTGACTAGTAAAATGGTTTCCGGCCAATACCTTCAGTTAAGAAATAAGACTTGCCGTGTAGCAAGCTTATATTGAAAGGCAGCTTATGATTGCATTTTAGGTCACTCGGGTCAAGGTCAAGCTGTATTTGGTGTGGTAGTGATGGTGACAGTGGAATGATTAGTGTGGTAGTGGTGGTGTCAGTGGTGTATTTAGTGTGGTAGTATTAGTGCTGGTGATAGTAGCATATTTTAAATGGTAGTGGAAGGTGTTGTGAAACTGAGTGAGATTTGGCAGCGATAGTCGCGATAAATTCAGGATATATCAAATTCTGCTAAATTTAAATTAAATTATATTACAGAGATCTCAATTCGTGATCGACGAGGCGAGTCAAACATGCATGAAAGGCCCGCTTCCTAGAAAATGGTCTGGCATTTGTATTCCTGGTAATTACGCTTTGTCAGTATAACAGTACTTATTATATAACCTATAAATAGACGCGTTTTCATTGGCTAAAAAGTAATTTTTTAGAAAAAATATCTAGCGATATTGACCTGTTTTTTTGATATTGACCTGTTTTTTTGATATTGACCTGTTTTATATAATTGTTTTTTTGATATTGACCTGTTTTATAAAATTGTAAATTGAGGGTTATATAATAAAACAGTTATGGACTTTTCAGCTGTTATACATGATGTTGATATGTACCAAAAAATCATTATTGACCTCGGCTATCGCCTCGGTCAATAATGATTTTTTTGGTGCATATCACATCATGTATAACAGCTGAAAAGTCCATAATTGTATAAAATTGTTCATTGAACCCTATAGTAAGAGCTGATATTGTTCATTGAAGCTTATAGTAAGAGCTGATATTGTTCATTGAAGCTTACAGTAAGAGCTGATGTTGTTCATTGAACCCTATAGTAAGAGCTGATATTGTTCATTGAAGCTTACAGTAAGAGCTGATGTTGTTGTTTAACGGTACATGATATGTCTTACACTGCGAAGATAAAACAGACGTCTTAGCTCTACTGGTTACAATCTTGACAGCATACCTGTTCTCAGCATCAATCTCTTCTTCAACAAGATCACTGAGCGTGTTTTTTCGTGTCATCTAAATAGCATAATTTATGTAGGTGCGGGAATTGTGAGAATATGCCAGTACCTGTATTATCATCATGTCTCCAACGTGCATAGAGGGACAATAAGGCTGAACCAAAATAAAAGTTATGCGTTTGCATAAGGTTTTCCCTTGAAGCGCACAGTTTGCATTGTGCATCTCATGTTGCAAATATATTTGGCATTTACAGTTAGGCTTAACCAATCAGCGAAACATAATTCATTATTAATTTCATTTAATAGTACAACCGGAACATATATACTAATTTACTTTTACTTTTTTATTCAGTCTCAGAAACAAGTCAGGAAAATAACTCAATAATTCCTTGCATGTTGTTATTGAGTAGCAATATACTTTATTAGAAATAAAAATGAGAAGAAATGGCCCTGTAAAAACCACAGCACCCAACGCAAATGGCACCGTAGGTCCGCACTGTACCAAATTAAATGTACAATAAAAAATAACAATACACAACAAGAAGAGTGGTGAAGACAGGGTTACCGACTTGTCAGTAGCAAAACGGCCTTCTTGTCAGCTTAAATCGATTTATGTGAACACAACCTCGATATTATCCTATCTTCAGCGCCCAAATTGACAAGATAGTGTAAATAAAAGTACATCCCATCAAAGGAAATCTATAACAATAAAGTCTACATACGGAAGAAATAGCAAAAGATATACGTACATATTTAAAGTATGTGTTTAAACTAAAACATGTGTTATTTGATACTTAGCTGGTTCAACAAAGTTATCCTCCTCGTACCTCGGGCTACCGTCCAGTCGGTTTGGCACAGACCTCTACATGATCAACACGACTTCCTACCCGGCTATATCAACCTATCTCATGGTATCACAGGACGGTTGTATTCCAATTGGGGAAAGCATATCAGGACACACCAAAAAAGGTAAGATTTGAGAACAGTGTACAGTATATCGAATGTTTGTCTGCCTTCAAAGTAAACAAGCTGTTACTTTTCCATCGACATCGACGACCGCATCAACATTCAAGTTGTTTGCGTTCATGTCAAGTTGATAGGCAATCTCTAAATGTGTTTATCATAAACATGACATTTGATTTAATCTTACTTATAACATTGTTCTCGTTTCAGTTGACTTTTTGATGAACATCGGATTTACTAACTTCACTGAGGGAATAAAAGATCCATCGGTCTTCGAAATTCCATCAATCTGTAGCCATTCCCATCAGGTATGTATAATGTATTCATTGTATCATCCTTAAATAGGTGCTGTTGTGTTGTATATTATTAATATCCTGAAACACAATGACTGCGATATGCTGTCGTGCATAGGACATGTATAATTGTTTATCTTTTTATTATACTTCTCTAGACGTCCTGAAAAAAGTCAAACTATATAAACTATATATAAATCATTATAATGTGTTCTTATGTATATTTACTTGTATACCCGTTGACGGGCATTTGTTGATTTACATAATTTGTATATAGTTTATATTACTACCATATCATCCCTTATTTGTAAATAGTTTTATTTTTATATATTTACATTAATTTTTAATTACTACTTTATTTCTTCATCTTTCATCAGTTTTTACGCACAATATGACCTGTTTATGTGTCGACGTGCCGTAGGCTAAAACACCATTCATTCATTCTAGACGTCCACTAAGTTTATAAGGGTATCTAATCATCAAACTATGACATAATATTTAAATGCCTTAGTTCATATACGACTTGGCATATGTAAAATGTTATATTTTCTAAAATATGAAATAAGTTTTGTTAAAGGAAACAATCTTAAAATATAATATGTAGGGCCGGCTGTTTAAAATTGGGACTGGCGGGTTCAAGCCAAATGTATCCTGCTGATTGTAAGATTGTTTTTTAATTGAAATATTTCTGATTATGTATTTCGCCTATATACATTAGTAGAAATACATTTTGCTGTGTATATGTTTTTGATGGCAAGGTGGAGAGGGAACATTTCTGATTATGTATTTCGACTGTATATACTTGTTTAGTATGTCTTGCAGAGTCTTGCAGATGGCAAAATGGAGGGGAAACATTTCTGATTATATTTCGACTGTATACACTTGTTAAGTACGTCTTGTTGATAGCAAGGTGGAGCGCACACAAACCCCGCAGCGACTGTCTTTACTCTGCCAGTTCCAACCCTTTTTTAACATGTGCTTATAAATAATAATCTTCTTGTATGCCCCCTTCTGTTGAATTATATATTATTAAAATAGCGTCCTCGATATCTCAGAGGTACAAACCTCTGCCCCGCGTGGGTTCGCTTTCTGTCGGTGGTACGTTTGATGGGAAAACACCATCCTTCATCTCATCTCCCTCAGGGGTAAGTGTGCCAATATAGCATATAGTAATATGTGTTAACAAGACATTAACCCATTGTCTTAGTGTGTACAATATAGAATTACCCATTTGTTTATATTGTATTATTTTAATATTTCATTTCTTATAGTAATGCATGCATGATCTTATGCTGTGCCCGAAATGAAGTAAAATGTTACGTCTCGTAAACAGATCATATTAGGTTTATAGGGACAGCAAACTCGGATGGAGATGAGATGAAGGGTGAAGTTTCAAAGCCAATGCATTTTCAACTGAGTTACCGAGGCCGCTTTGCGACAAAAAAACATTTGATATATGCTCTTTTTACTTGGAATAATTATGTTTTAAATTTATTATTTCAGAAGGCAAATCACGAGAAGATGCTTCCTTCAGTTGGCTCGTTCTTTCTGCTGTGGTAGATGCCATGATGGGTGACCAGAACTCACGCCTCAGTGGTTTATCATGCAATAATCGCATTTCTTTTCATGTAATGGACAACATACGCAAAGTGGAACACGCGATACTAATAAACTTCATTGCTTATAACTGCAAGACATATGTCAACATCGTCGCTTTATTTACAACACTATGGATTCTCGTGGTCGAGTTTTGTGATTAACCAAATGTAATTGATTGCTAATTAATATATATATATGTAGTTTGATTCTCGATGTCGAGTTTTGTGATTAACCAAATGTAATTGATTGCTAATTAATATGTATTTATGTTGTTTGATTCTCGTGGTCGAGTTGTGTGATTAACCAAATGTATTTGATTGCTAATTAATATGTATATATGTAGTTTGCTTCTCGTGGTCGAGTTTTGTGATTGACAAAATGTTATTAATTCTTAATATAAATTTATGTGTGTATCGTTAGAACGGGATAATGAATGTATAAAGCTTTGTTTGGTTATATCTGAAACCATCGTCTCATATGCTTTGAAAATGCTTGTATACGAATAAACGTGTATTTGTATTTGCATTTGTCATCTCAATAAACCACATGGAACTTTTTTATTCTGTTGTTTGCATCGTACTGATGATACCATTTTACTAGCGACCTCGTTAGCTCGATGGATAAGATATGTGCTTTGTGGATTCGCTTCATGCACGATATAAAAAATCGTCTTCGTATCTTTCTCTGAGACTGCTGCCCCATATAAGTTAATGTGATGTGTTAACGAGATGTCCACTTGTAGCAGTTAGCTCAATGCTCAACCTTATAGTGTTGTCATAATGGAATACCTTGACGTATAAACATATCAAGATATCCCACCCAGTCACACCATTCTGGCCATGGGTCAGTCCTTGCACTACCCTTTATATGCAGAATGTCAAGCAACCACGCTTCTTGTTCTGTTTCTATCAAGTCTTTGATGGGACCTTGCGATTGAACTCAAGACCTCCCGCATGCGCAAAGCCATCACCGTGAAGTAGGATTTTATTTGTTAACTTCATATTTTAAAATATTACACTTCACGTGCTCTGCCTAAGTACGGACTGTAATCGATCGAAACGTATTTATTAGTATCGCTGAACAAATGATCACAGACGGGTAAGATGGCTCTAAATTCGGTGATAACCTTTTAAAGTAGGTTTTCACTTGCACTTCCTCGACGTTGAAAATAATAGCCTATCTGAAATATTTGCCATGCTGTCAATTTTGATATATTGTCTGAACAAGTGTACACAGACGCTTGTAAATTTACCGTCTAACTGACGCGTGATCTGTTTTCGTCTTTGTTATTCTCCTAGCACTCCCATGTTTGATACTAGACATATTCTTTTAAAGGTAATATGAAAGCAACTACAAAAACAATCTACAATAACGTATAAAATAATGTATATTCTCATCACCATATTCCCGGATTTCTCCGCACCATCGGCCCATCTCTGCCACGGTGGGCAGCTTTAAAGAACCTCTGGTTTACCAACAACCAAATGCAAAAGTCAATTGCCATATAAGAGAATCAATCTATAATGCTTCTATCGTAAAGGTCTAACACCTCCATTATCTCCCTGAAAGCTCACGGACCTAGAGACAAAAGGAAAACAGAAAATAATTATATATTTTTCTCAATTTTAGGCAATTTTTAATTTGAAAAATACGTTTTTCTTTGCTTTAGAATACATCTGCTGTGTGCAAGACAGATGATACTGAAAATCCCATGTTGATATGAGGTTTCATTCAAATTTCAGAAGTGTTTGACCTAATCACCACATATTCGGCTGGCTAGTGTCTGAATTTTGTATTTTCCATAGGGGTCACATGAACATGAGGGGGAAAAGAAAAAACCTGGCTAACTGATGTATTTCATTGTTTTAAATTACTGTTCTTGGCTATACTGAAGATATTAAACCAACAACAATGTCTGCTAGCCACTTTTGAAGCTCAGATGTTGGAAAAGGCTGTACAGTAACCATATGGGAAAATTAACTGAGGCGTGAGACCTGAAACATTCATAGAGAGAAGTTGCGTGTCAAACCTTCTCAGTGTTGCGGTCTATTTTATCACGTATATTTAAACTATTTTTCTGGCATGTCCCAGCGGATAGCGTTGTTGTGTTGGGCAAAATAAATTTCCTTAGTTAAGTCTGGACGTACGCCGATCGGCCCTGTGTATCGGTCTGTATACCCCGAGCATGTTACAGAACAATGGAAACTATTTGTTAGTATGAAATAGGGTAGGTTCCTTGATTCCTATGTATCCTTCCCGTCTCTCCTGCTCTGAGTCGTCTCTGAATAACCTGTAATGTGTTGGGATTCTTTGGACGCATGTCTGTCATTGGCAGAACGATGATAGATGAATGGGAATAAGCCATATGACATGTATGAGTATATAACAAAAAGAGAACCGTATTTCTCATATATCTGAACGCCAGTACCTTTCAGCAGAGGGTTACAATAACCCTTTGTTGTGTCGACTGTATAAAGGCCTGACACATGGATGCAATTTTTGTACCAGTATTTTCCTCACAGTTTGAGGGAAACAATAACATGAATACAATGTGAAGTATTCTCTGTCATCAGTGGCATCAGTGCACATTAAATGGCCCGGAAATGCTCATTACAAACATAGCTCAGGGGCGGATCCAGGATTTCAGCTTATGGGGGGCGTAAGATTGTGGTCAATTTTCGGGTCCGATTCTAGCCTCATAAAACGGTTGCGGTAGTGCATTGATAGGGTAAAAAAATCCGTTTTCAAATAAAAGGATTGATCAATGTGTTAATTAAACCACTCATTATCCATTTAGGCTGTGAGCTAGTAGGAGACCCCCCCCCCCCCCCCCCCCCCCCCCATCCCCCCATCCCCCCACCCAAGGGGGAATTTTGTAGGCTATGATTTTCTGAAAGAACATACAGTAAGTTTCAAAATGAGATATGTGTGCCATCTGAGCGTTGGGGCTTTAGTGAGTTCTGGGGGAAAACACTGCGATTTTTAGACGAAAATCGCCGAAATCTGGAATTATTTTTTAGAAAAAAGAATGGAATATATTAGAACCAGTTTGAATTGATGGAATCTTTCTCGGAACGCATCTCTACGTCGTGACCCACCATATAATTTATGGAGCCGATACTTAAATATTGAGATTTTGAGTAAAAATGTTAAAAAATTGAATAAAATCGCTGATTTCTGTAATACATTGGGGATATTTAACTCAAAATTAGAAAAATATCTAATACAATAGAAAAAAGAAGTAGTGTAACCTTTTTGGGCAGGGAAAGGTCCAGTGATTAAGTGGAAAAAAGTCCCAAACGGCATGATGTTTGGAAATGTCTTAATTTTGGGGCGAAAAATGTGTATTTTTATCAAAAATCGCCAGAATCTGGGATTATTTTTTTAAATTTGTTTGAACATAAACTTATCAAACTGAAGCAATAGAATGTTGCACAGCATACATATTCCAGTTTTTCCTGACACAATATATAACATATGTGCTCAAATATTGGCATTTTAGGGCAAAATGTCTGAAAAAATGACCAAAAACACTGATTTCTGTAATCCATTGGGGGTATTGGGATAAAATATAGAAACAAATTTGATTCAATTGAATAAGTACACATTGTAATATTTGTGGATAGATGAAGGTCCAATAATTAAGTAGAAAAAGGTCCCGAACATAATGATGCTTGAAAATGCCTTAATTTTTAGGCGAAAAATGTGTATTTTCGTCAGAAATCGACGGAATCTGGAATTATTTTTGAAAATAGTTTTAACATAAACTTATCAAATTGAAGTAATACAATGTTGCACAGCATACATATTCAAGTGTTTCCTTGCCTCATATATAACATATCTGCTGAAATATGTTGGAAAAAAGGACTAAAATCACTTTTTTCTGCAATACATTTGGGGTATTGGGTTAAAATCTAGAAAAATATATAATACCGGTACAGTAGAAAAATAGACTGTAAGCTAGTAGGAGTAACCCTCACCCCAGGGGGAATTTTGTACACTCTATTTTTCTGAAAGCCCATTATGTGTAGAGCATTTTGGAATATGTACGTGTACCAACTGTCGACTTGGACTTTACCATGTTACCGGCATTTCGAACATGGTACATAGAGCTATATACAGTATACGTTATAACTAGAGAAATAGCGTTGAGCGGCCCTCTGCGTACGTCCCATATATTTTGCGACACAACGGGACCGGTGGCCAGCCGTCGGCAAAGGTCCCCAGTACATGTGGCACTCGGTCGCTAGTCCATATTAGGGGAAAGGCTACCCGAGTTCGAGTCTCGAACATGGCACATATTACGGTGTCCGGTTGGGGCCAGATACAATGTCGCGTTGTCGTTGGCGACATTACAACAATTAAAAGAATGTCGCGTTGTCGTGGGCGACAATGCGACACCCGACAATGCGACAGCGCGACAATGCGATAAGACATCACGACATTGTGATACGACATCGCAACATTTATGTCACGATGTCGTATCGCAATGTCGCGTTGTCGTATCGCAATGTCGAGTTGTCGTATCGCAATGTCGCATTGTCGTATTGCAATATCGTGATGTCGCATTGTAGGGTATCGCATTGTCGTCCACGACAATGAGACATTATATCTGGCCCCAACCTGACACCGTAACATAGAGCTATATACAGTTATATAGTAGGATATAGCGTTGAACGACCTTCGACCGACGGCCGCTTGGCCGACTTACAGATTGGGTGACACAACGGGACTAGTGGGCAGCCGTCGACAACGGTCCCGGCAACGCGTGGCATTCAGTCGCTAGGCTGTATCAGGTGGGAGGCTACCCGAGTTTGGGTCTCGAACCTCGTAACTCACCTAGAGCTCCATACAGTATAGTTATATATGTATAGAAGGAAAGAGCGTTGAGCGACCCTCGGCCGATGGCCGCTGGACATATCCACATATTGTGTGACACAACGGGACCGTAGGCCAGCCGTCGGCAAAGGTCCCCGCTATGCGTGGTACTCGTTCCCTATGCCTTATCAGGGTGAGGGCTACCCGAGTTCGAGTCTCGAACACGGCACATAGAGCTATATACAGTTATATAGAAGGAAATAGCGTTGAACGACCTTCGGCCGATATCCGCTCGGCCGACCTACATATTTTGTGACACAACGGGACCGGTGGCCAGCCGTTGGCTACGGTCCTCGCTACGCGTTGCACTCAGTCCCTAGGTCGTATCCGGGAAAAGGCTACCTGAGTTCGGGTCTCGAACATGCCACCTAGAGCTATATAGTAAATAGAATTGAGCGACCCGCAGGCGACGGTCGCTGGGCCAACCCACAGGTTTTGTGACACATAGGGAACGGTGGTCAGCCGTCGGCAACGTTCCTCGCTAGGCGTGGCACTCAGTCCCTAGGTCGTATCAGTGGGAGGCTTTCCGAGTTCGGGATTCGAACATGGCACCTAAGCTATATACAATATAAGAAAGAAATAGCCTTGAATGACCCACAGCCGACGGCCGCTGGGCCGACACACAGGTTTTGTGACTCAACGGGAACGGTGTCCAGCCTCGGCAAAGGTCTCAGAGTGGTATATTATTGCACATTGGACTGCAGAAAAGTTATAAAAAAAAATTCCGTTCTTTCTATTCACTTTTGATCTTTTCCCACTACCTCAATGTATTACAGAAGTCAGCGATTTTAGTCATTTTTTCAACATTTTGCCCTAAAATATAAATACTTGAGCATATATGTTATATCTGATACAAAAAATTACTTGCATGTGTATAGTGTGCAACATTTTATTGCTTCAATTTGATAAGTTTATGTTCAAACTATTTTCAAAAGATAATTCCCGATTCCGTCGATTTTTGACGGAAATACACATTTTTCGCCTGAAAATTAAGGCAATATTTTAAGCATCATATGGTTCAGGACCTTTTTCTACTTAATCATTGGACCTTTGTCTATCCAGAATGTTATATATGTCTTTATTCTATTGTATTAAATATTTGTTTCTAAATTTTAACCCAATACCCCAATGGTTTACAGAAATCAGTGATTTTTTTCATTTTTTTCAATATTTTGCCCTAAAATGCCAATATCTGAGCCCATATGTTATATATGATGCCAGGAAAAAATTGAATATGTATGCTGCGCAACATTCTATTGCTTCAATTTGATAGGTTTATGTTCAAACTAATTTTAAAAAACAATTACAGATTCCGGCGATTTTTTTATAAAAATACACATATTTCGCCCCAAATTTAAGGCATTTTCAAACATCATGCGGTTTGGATTTTTTCTATTTAATCACTGGACATTACCCTGCCCAAAAAGATTACAGAAATCAGCGATTTTATTCATTTTTTAAAAAAAAATACCCAAAATCTCAACATTTAAGTATCGGATCAATATATTATATTGTGGGACATGTAGAGATGCGTTCCGAGAAAGATTCCATCAATTCAAATTGGTTCTAATATATTCCATTCTTTTTCTAAAAAATAATTCCAGATTTCGGCGATTTTAGTCTAAAACCGCAACGTTTTTAAACCGTCAAGCCCCAACGCTCAGATGGCACACGTGTCTCATTTTGAAGCTTAATGTATGTTCTTTCAGAAAATCATACCCTACAAAATTCCCCCTTGATGGGGAGGGGGTCTACAGCCGGCTCAAGAACTAATTATACTTGGAGCGAGGGAGACATTTTTTTATACTGAGGGCGTGCGAAATTGTTTGATATTTTATCTACAGTAATATGAACATACATGTATGATCCAGAATTTTTAGGTGTGGGTGGGGGGAGGGGAGTGGCGCGCGATCAAAATATCTTTATGCGTAGGCGACCGCATGACGGTAATTAATATAATAATTATTGCGGAAATGTACGGTTGTACGCAACTCGATTATCAGTAACAGTTGATACTGAAAGGCATTTATTTAAAGAAAGTAACCCTCCAACTAACGTCCGGCATGATGATATGTTTTTGAAAGCTTTGTTCAATTTTATAAAGTTGATCTTTTAATTGCCTAACTTGGAAAACCGCAATTATGTCAGGACATCTTTGGTGTATTTTATATAAAAATATTGAATTATTAGGGTATATTTTATAGCCAATGTTTGAGAATCCTTTCATATTAGCGTGATTAATAAATAGTACATCGACTAGCAGTAGGGATGATGATAAGTACCGGGCCTAGTCGTACATATGATTGCCTACAAAACATCTTGGGATTTATGGATATATATAATATATACCGGAAATTGCCGTGACGCGTTTCTTTTTCCTTTCAGTATAGTAGAAACAAATCTTAAATATGTTTGTTCGATTCGGTTTGGATAAATAACATACATGTTATTGTTCTTTATTTAAAATCTAAAACTAAAGCAGCATACAAAATGTGTCACTATTTACGTTTTATTATTATCAGTAGCATTTATTTGATTTAAAATCTGTTTAAGGCAATTATACTACCAAATTACAGCAAACTTCAACTATTACTGCCTAATAAATTGGTGACGACCTAATAAATGTTGTTTTATTAGGCACTGACCAATAAAGCAAATCAATGCGGAATCCCACGGCGCATATTGTACGTAACGTTATCTGACGTCATAAAACAAACAAAAAACAACAACACTGCGGTGTCCTCGATAAGCAAAACATTCTGCGAAATAGATAATAACAGTACTTCATGCAGAAAATGTGGATAATCTACATGATAAATAGAATATTATGTCAGTGCCTTTTACTATCAAGTTATTAGGCTCGGCACAAAAACGAAAAAAAAAGGCTCGGCAAAGCCTCGCCCGCAAATGAACAATAGCTCGGCGAGGCTCCCTGAAACGAACAATGGCGAGGCCTTTCCCGAAAACGAAGAATGGCTCGGCTTTCGAAAACGAAGAATGGCTCGGCTTCGTTTTCTAAGCCTCGCCTAATAAACTTGATAGTAAAAGGCACTGACATAATATTTTCTATATGAATGCAACCCGGGATCGCTTCCCCGTATCTGTGTTGTACATAAGGTGTAACGGTAAATTCTCGCCATCCATAGGATCTGTATAAACTGTGTCACTTTTTTCATAATGTAGTTTGGTGTTTTTTTAACTTATCTTGGGTAGGGACTGGCTCGTGGAACGTCGGTGGTTCTACCCAGGTTCTCGCCCGTACACGAAAACTGAACGGGGTCTTCCTCTTCCAGTGGAAGCTGGAAAGCTGCCATATGGCCTTAGCTGTTGATGCGACTATAAAATATAATTTAACTCAATTTCGGTAGGGTAGGATAGAGTAGGGTAACGTAGGGTAGGACAGAGTAGGGTAACATAGGGTGGGATAGGGTAGGCAAAGGTAAAGTAGAGTAGGATAGATAAGGTAAGTTATGGTAGGAAAGGGTAAGGTATGATAGGGAAGAGAAAGGTAGGGTATATATTAGGGTAGCGCAGGAAAGGGTATGATAGGGTAGGGTAGGGCAATGTTAGATAAGGTAGAGTAGAATAAGTTAGGTTAAGGTAGGGTAGAGTTTGTGATTGAGGGATAGATAGTGTTGTTCCGATTAATCGATTTTTTAATTTTTTTTTTCTTATTTTATTTCTTTTTTTTTTTTTTTTCTTTTTTTTTTGATTTTTATTATATATTCTGGCCAAGTTCGAAAACCAGCCAGATCTGACCAGTAACGGCGGAGTTACGGCTCTTGAGTAAGTTAAAAATGCTATATTTTGCCTCTTTGAGACGATAGTCACTCACTTCATTGATGTTATCGGAGCCATTTTAGCCAGTAGAGCGTCCACCGGCCCTCTTGTTTGATACATCTTCATGAACTTTCCAATATATACTCATCACGGCAACGTCGACATGACCATACCCACATATAAAGGCCAAGGTCACAATGAAGGTCATTATATCAATAAAATACTCCTTATTTCCTTCATGAAAACTTAACGTTGGCTATAGCTTCCACATTTCCTGATATTGTTCACCAAACCTGCAATATATACTCACCATCCTTCATCAAACTTTCAGATTATACTCATCATGACAAAGTCGACATCGATGCCATTTCAAGAAACTTTCACAACATCACATTTCAGATGATCTCACTACGTTTTCCATTCACCTCTATCATATCGTCGCAACACCAGGCCCATGTTGCAAATCCTATCGCCAACATCGTATATCTGCAGGTCTTTTTGCCCTTCTAAAACATGACCGAAATTCAGCAACTTTACAATTCGCAATAGCCCATTTCACATATGTGGCTGATCTTTTTCAGGTTTAATACAAAACAAATCACCCAAAATATCTCATCAACATATTCCCATCCAACTCTCTCAATATTGTTTTTTTGGATACATTTACATAAGAACACATAGTTTACCTACATTGCTACATATTATGCAGAATAATTGTACATTTGTTTTACAGAGTCCTCCTCCCACTACAAAGACGTATGTTTGCATTGAGTAATATTGCTTTTCACAATCAATATTTTCATACCTTCCTTACAAATCGGACAGTTATTTTTTCTCAAAATACCTGGGTTAGGGAGTCCTTACAATTCTTAGAACAAAACCCTGATCTGTATCGCATAAAACACTTGTCTAATTTCAAATGGGCTCCACTCGTATACAGTTCTTTTCAACTATTCTCGGATTACTGAACAGCACACACAATGATATTCAGAGTCTCATCACACTTGCCAGCCAATTCAACAGTGATGTCCGAAGCTATGTCATTCCACAACCAAGCACCTTGCATGTCCCTCATTCTGCGACTGACATGAATGCTTCCGGTTTTTTGCTATCTGACGTACCGTCTGACTTACTCCCAATTACAACGACTGAAAATGGAAATTTAATTCCTTTATTCTATACCTTGTACGCAACGCACTGACGCAACGAAACAATGGCCACTGAGTTGCGAGTGCGCAGTGCATTATCACTTATAAATCTGTTAGAACTCCATCTTCAACATAATCACACCGTTTCAACTTTGTTACGCAAACACTTCACTACCTATTTCCCTTTGTCTGGTTCACACTTACAACCATCATCGAACAACATGACACATGCAGAAATCTCAACATGCCTTCAGTCGGAACTAGCAATAACTCTGTCAGATAAGGCTTGGTCAAGCACGACACAATTGCAATCCTCGAGCAATGCAACTGGCTTGCCTGTGTTTTTCGTTTACCCATTCGTTAACACAACCCTTCGACATCGACTTCATAAACTTCGTAAGATTCTTGGTCATGATCACTTTCAACTTGTTAAAAAGTTTATCTATCATTTTGCAACGTACTGCATGCTTGGTGGTGGACCTTTTTACAGTTTTCCACTATGATTTCCTCTTTAATTGTACGATGACCGGACAGGCTGTGAACCCTATGATGACGCCTACCTAAAGCCCATTGGGACGGTGGCGTTTGATGTTTGTCTATGATCTTTCTTGTAGTGCCCTTAATAGTTTATTCTCTTGTTGCTCTGGCTTCTGCCAAGTCATTGAGTACCTTCATTGTGGCTTTCTAGGCTATTGTTTTTTGTATTATATTTTCACGAACATGTTTGTGTTTTACTTATATTGCCTATTGATGATGCCTTGTTGGTTAGAGATTAGATCATGGCGGGGATTTCTTTATTTACACTGTCCTGTTTTAATGGGATGAAGTAGGGTAAGTGTGAGGTTTGGTGCTCCATAGAACCTGGTTTAAACCCCCAGTGGCCTACTTTGTCACTGACCGTTCCAAGGCGGTAGCCCTATTGTCAACCCTTTTGTGTTTGTGATGTCGTTTGCTTTTATTATTACTTTTGCCTTTTTGTTTGTCTGTTTGCATGTTTGTTTGCAAAATGATAGGGTCCACCACCAAGCATGCAGTACGTTGCAAAATGATAGGGTCATAACCTCTTTTGATAAACTTTTTAACAAAGATAGTATGAAAGTGATCATGACCAAACATCTTACGAAGTTTATAAATCACATCACCATATAAGTCAGTCCTTGTCGCAGAAGAGTCATTAAATTACATTTATATTTGAAAAGAAGATCAGGGTTACGATAATAAAATTTTGCAAAGGTTTTACGAAGTTTATGGTAACGGTAACCCTGATTGAGTAACTTTTTTGTTATACAAAGATTACGAATTTTAAAGTCCTCAACGCGAGTACAAGCTCTAGAAAAATGAATAAGTTGAGACAGATACACCCCATAAGAAGTTGCTCGGGAAACATCCCCATCCAAGTAGGGATAATTAACAATGTCAAAATTAAAATCATCTCTCTTGTCATAGATTTTGCTAATTATTTTACCATTTTCAATCGAGAGATCTAAATCAAGAAAAGAAGCGTTATTAGCAGACATATTTTCTTTATTAAGCCGAAGTTCTTTAGGATAAATATTATGAACCATAGTTGGAAAGAAAGGGTTGTCAATGTTCAGTATGTCATCCAGATACCGAGAGGTGTCATTAAAAGCTTCAATAACATCTGCCTGGGTATCTGGTGAAAGACTCAACATGAAATCCCTTTCATAGCAAAATAAAAACAAATCTGCGACAAGTGGTGCACAGTTCGTACCCATAGGGATACCAACAATTTGTCTATAACCGGTGGTACCATACCTGACGAAAATATTATCTAATAGGAAGATGAGTGCTTCACAAACTTCATAGCAAGTCCACATAGTATAATTGTCTAAACTGCCGTCAGTGAAAAACGCTTTAATATTATTACATGCCAAAAATGTAGTATTTTCTCTAGCGAATGTTTTTTGAATAAGCGAAATTAGCTTGTCTTTAATAAGATGATGTGGTAAGGTTGTATATAGTGTAGAGAAGTCATAAGTACTTATTGATGAAACTTGACCTTTATTGAAAATTTTATCAAGAACGTCTCCTGAATTTTTTATAGACCAAAATAAATTAATCCCAGAGTTTTCATAAGTTTTATCACAATATAGTTTAACGTGATCTTTAACGGCAGTAAGACAAGAAGTTAAACGTTTGGAGATGTTTGTTGTGGTGCAGGCACTAGAATTAGAAATAAAGCGAGCCTTATACGGATTTTTATGTAATTTAGGAATCCAGTACATGGTAGGCAGTTTATTTTGCTTATCGCTTACACCAGCCTTGAAAGTAGTGCACTGAGTGATATGTGCGGAAACAACATCATCCTCAGTAGAATTAACTGGAGTATACGAATTGGTGCTGCCGAGTTCCAGAGATAAAACATTGACGTAATGTATGCGTCAAACAATAATTACATTATTAGCTGCATTATCTGCAGGAACTAAAACAAATTTATTATGAAATTCCTGAATTCCCGATTTTAGATTACGAAAGGAAAACCTAGGTTTCGGAGGTAGTAAAGAGGGGTTAGCATTATAAAAGTTAATACGTGTATCTATAATTTTAAGAATAGACTTTTTCCAAGTAGAAAGCGAGTTTGGGTCCGCATGTTCTCTACGACACCATTTTATACTAAAATCTTCAATGGAGTGGGCGATCTGGGCACGACAGGCATTAAAATCAATAGTTGAAGGTAATCTATATTTAGGACCTTTCAAAAACAAATGCCGAATACGTTTATCAACAATATCAAAATTACCAGTGATAACATGATTTGCTGGAGCATAGCAAAATTTGGATGTGTTGCATTCACTTTCCTTAGGAATATTAATTACTATATCAAGGTCAGAAACTATTTTGTTGTAGTTGAAAATAATATTTCTAATAGACTTTTTATACTTATAACAAATTACAGGACTTTCGGAATTTTTGAAATATTTTGGGATAGAATCAACTACATGAGTATCCCGAAAAATACTAGGCATGTCAATGAAATCAATACCTTTATTAATATATAGTAGTTTTAGAAAATGCCTGACGTGATCAGACTCCTTGTCAATATGGGGTCGGAGAACATGTTGTGTGTAGCTTTGAACTATGGAAGCAGTGTTATACAAGGGATCTGTACGAATGAAAATTTTGTCGGCTTCCTCGTCGATCAACTTTAATGAAGAAATAGACAAAGATGTAAGCCGTGAAAGCATAGAGTGCTTTCCAGACTGTTTAAAAATAGTATGTTAATCAGCGACAGAAAAAATTACACGCGATTCACGTTTGATGTTACCATTACGCCTAAGACCATGAGACCTAGATTTACGCTTTCGAATAGAAAATATAGAAAAAATGTCAATATTAGTATCTTTAGAAATATTTCCTTCTTGATAAATATTGTCATTAAGGCCGAGTGGATAAGGTGCCTGTAAGTTTTTCATCCACTTAAGTTATGCAATGTGTCTAGCTTTTATTTTGAAGCTTTTAGTAGCATCATTATCAAAAAATAAATATTCAACCGGTTGAACAGTTACGTAATTAAAATTATGACCTGACTGACGAAAGTGTTGGTTCAAGTAATTTTTAAACTTTTTAGGATTACTTGCATTATATTTGTGTTCACGAAATCGAACTTAAATTTTAAGGATCGACCTGTCTGTCCAACATATTGTATATCTTGACTACCGAAGTGCAGTTGATTCAGTTGAACATGAGACTGTTATTGAAACTGGATACAGGCTTAAGGGATACAGGGTAAGGTTTTTAAATGGATAAAAGATTAAACAAACAGTAGTTATTAGAGGACAGTCATCTACAGAAACAGACGTCTTAAGTGGGGTACCCCAAGGATCAGTCTTGGGGCCTCTTTTGTTTATACTCTTTATAAATGAACTACCATATATTATTGGCAGTAAATCACAGCTTTTTTGTGAATGATACAAAGATTTTCAATTCCTGTAAAAATATGAGTATATTAATAGATGATTTAAATACATTACAATCATGGTGAGATCTAGGGCTTCCGAGATTTAAGTAGCCAAGTGTGAAACAATCAATTTTGGTAATGATAATGCAGAATATACGGAGTACATCAGGATTTTTCTAGAAATATCTTAAATTATAAAAATGTTCCAATTCATGATAAAACACTTATATCCATCAAAATATGATGTTCGAACCATATTGTTAAGGTTTAAACTTTGAATACACCATATAGCTAGGACGGAATAGGGTATAAAATGCTGAAATTAACCCTGGTGAGTAACCTAGGATAGCATGTATTACTGTACAGAATGAATTTCCTTGTAACTAAGGGGTCATTTTTAGCATCATTCATTATGTTTAGGCGCTTTAAAATAGAAAATAGTATTATTTGTCAATTTTAAGTCGGACCCCTAGACCCCTTTGAAAAGCCTGATGTACTCCCTTTAAACAATATAGATATTGAAAATTCAGATTCAGAAAGTGATTTCCGAGGTATTATCAGTAAAACTGGAAAGCCAAGTAAGCAGTGTAGTGCGCAGCAAAGAAAGCGATGCAAGGTCTCGGTTATTTGAAAATAAATTTTAAACACTCTGTAAAAAAAAAAAAAAATTATATAGCAGTTATATACGTCCTCTATTAGAATATTGTGTTCAGGTTTGGAGCCCTTATTATCGTAAGGATATTTCATGTTTAGAAAACATATACCACCGAGCAACCAAACTAGTACCAGTGCTAAGAAATCTCAGCTATGAAGAAAGACTTTCAGCTTTAAATAAGTACTCTCTTGAACAGAGACGTGTCAGAATCTCATCAAAAGATTCAAGATACTGATTTGGATTCTTTGTTTAAAGTTACCGATCCAAGCACACAAGTTACGACACGACACACTATGGAATTGTTTAAGCCGAGGCTTGTAAAAGGACTGTCTTTGAGACGCAACTTCTTTAGCATACCATTCATAAATCACTTTAACAATCTGCCAATGAGTATAGTTGAAGCAACCACAGTAACCACATCTAAGACAAGACTTGATAACCACTGGCAGATCTCTACCGAATATGGGACACAAGAGGTATTGCCTATTCCTTAAATTTCCATAAAAATGTAAATGTAAAACCGAACATACGGCAAAATACAGCTGTGTTTCGAATATTTGGCGAATCGTTAAAGACCTAAATATTAAAGATCCAGCGATTAACCAAAAACTCCGAAAAAGAAAACACAATACAAACATATGTACGCTCTGCTTTGAGTGACGAGTCTTGTTGATATTTAAAACATTGGTCAATTTGTATTGCCAGGACGGCAATCCTATTCAGCAATAAGATGGACATTCTTGAAAAGAGATAACTATGATGAATGTTTGAAAATGGATACAAAAACATATATATTTGCTGGATGGGATCGTTAACTGTATCAGCTGATAAATGTATCGCATCGTGAGCCCTGTATATCGTATCGTCATTTATGCGTATCGTTGCTGCCCTATCAGATATGCATATCGCAGTATAAAACAATGTTCGATGCTATCTTCAAAAATATAAAGTAATTGGTAGTATTTAGCGAATACCTAATACAATATGCAAATAATATTTGCTATTGAAATAAAAACATGTTATTTTGTCATTAACACCGGTGCTTAACTAGATAAGCTAAAAAGAACAACATACATGTATAAACAGATACATTATCAAAATGAATATCATCGGGATCACGAACATGTAAAATGATTGCCTGTCCCAATCAAGTTTTTTAAAAATAGAACAACTCAAATTTCATATATATTCAGTTATATAACTTTATTAAGTTACTTATATGTTTACGTGCCATTAAGTAACATTAACAGGGCATCACTCTGTAGTCAACATGGTCATGCAGCAGGACCTTTTTTTAAAGAAATATTAACTAGAACTACCAATGAAGGTGATGAATACATCGCGTTTTTGCTCTAGCCGATGATGGGCAAAATCAAGAATAATAAATGTTTAAAATATGTGTTAATTTTTTAATGTAAAAGAAATTCTAATTAAAACAAAGGTCCATAGTTGTGTAAAAAAATAACTGCTGAATCGGAAACCCATAAATGCAGAGATGCCAGAGATACATCCTATCATCACGTGTGAATTGTATGTTAGGTGTAATAACAATCCATGAAAAGTGTTAAAGTGAAAGCCACATGAAGTTGATTATTCAAATAAATAATTAGTCAAATAAAGGGTCATGATTCTGTAATAACTAGGCATCAACAATTTGTGATGTAGAAGGACATAAGGTAAACAGTTGTTATGTGTACATGAAGTTTGGGAACACTCAATTCGAAAATGTTTGAGAAAAAGTCAAACAAATGGCCATAATTCTGTAATAAATTAGGCAATCAATGATGGGTGATGTACAAGGAAATAAGGTCATCAGGTGTTCTGTATATATGAAGTTTGGGAACAATACATTCAGAAGTGTTTGAGATATGCAACTGTGTAACGCGACGGGACGGGGACGGGACGTGACGGGACGGGACGGTTGATATAGAGGGACATCAGTTCATCAGTTGTTACGAGCATATGAAGTTTGGGAGCAATCCATTCAAAAGTGTTTGAGATATGCAAGTATTAATTAACAATGTCGACGGGACGGGACGGGACCCGACGGGATAAACATGTGTTGACGGGACGCGACGCGACGGGATCCGACGATATAAACATTTGTCATACTGCAAAGAAAATTCTCGAGTTTTGATTGGTTCAAGCGCCGTAGACATGAGCCCATGTCTACGTCGCGAGACGTAGACATTGAAAAACTACCCCCAAGAGCGCATCTTACCAGATTCAAAATGGCGTCTTTCAAAATCCTATCGATTCGATTTTTATATTACTAAATTACTATTTGATTAAAAGGAAAAAATGATTATTCTTTTCGATTAATATTTATATTTTTTCATTAAACCTAAACAATAGATCGATATATCTTTTAAGTAGGCTCACGAGAAACTACGAAATCGACTTCGCGTGAGCGTTTCAAGTGTAAACAAACTCAGCTGATTTCTGTCAAAACAACATGAAGCGATTTGCGAGCCATTCTGAGAAGGAAATACTAGCGAAAAGGGCGAATTGTATCCCTAAAAACACGGCAAGAGCAAACATATCTGCCTCGTCTGCACTCAAGGCCTACCTCAGGGAGAAAAACCAGGACGAGACCTTTGAAAACTTTGACAGTGTTCGCCTCGCTGAATGTCTCTCGCATTTTTACATGGACGCCAGAACGAAAGATGGGGAACTGTACAAGTCAACAACATTTGAAACCATACGGCATTCTTTAAACAGGTATTTAAAAGCACCGCCGTTTCTTGTCAAGTTTGACGTTATCAAAAACCCGGAATTTGCTGATGCAAACGAGTGCTTCAAGACCGCCATGTCTGAAATTAAACAAGCCGGCAAAGGTTCAGTTGACCACTACCCCGTCATTGATCCCCACGATTTAACAAAGATGTACGATAGCGTATTCTTAGCACCAAATACGCCAGTTGGTTTAGCCAATAGAGTGCAAATGAACATACGATTATTCTTCTGTAGGAGAGCAAATGAAAACATGGAGAAAATGACTGTAAAAACATTTGAAGTGAAACGCTATACCGACACAGGTGTGAAATATGTGATTAAGAAAATGGACGAAATGTCAAAAAACCACCGTAGTTTTGACAAGGAGAATGTATCTGGACATATGCCGGCTGATCCAACAAACCCTGAGTATTGCCCCGTTGAAAACTTTGAAACTTACCTGTCCAGGCTGAATCCGTCATGCGACAGGTTGTGGCAGTATCCAAAAGACAGCTACTCAGAGGAAGGTGAATGCTGGTATCAAAACCGTCCAATTGGTAGGGATACTCTGGCCAAATTCTTGCCAACCATAAGCAAGCAAGTGTCACTGTCCAACACCTACACAAATCACTCGCTTCGAGTAACTGGGACAACAATCCTTAGCCGTGGAAACTTCTGTCCAGCGCAGATCATGTCAGTAACTGGACACAAATCGGTATCGTCGCTTTCTATATACCAGCGCGTATCCGATACGGAGAAAAGGTCAATGGGAGGTGTTATTTCCTATGGAAAGCCTCGGCTGCCTTCTGTTGGCCTTTTGCATTTTGTGCAGTACGCTTTGTAAGTCGTTTTGTGCATTTTCTAAGTTGTTATGTGCATTTTCTAAGTTGTGATGTGCATTTCGTAAGTTGTTATGTGCATTTTGTAAGTTGTTGTGTGCATTTTCTAAGTTGTCCTGTGCATTTTCTAAGTTGTTATGTGCATTTGGTAAGTTGTTATGTGCATTTTATATGTTGTCATGTGCATTTTCTAAGTTGTCCTGTGCATTTTCTAAGTTGTTATGTGCATTTTGCAAATCGTCTTGTGCATTTTCTAAGTTGTTATGTGCATTTTCTAAGTTGTGATTTTCGTAAGTTGTTATGTGCATTTTCTAAGTTGTCCTGTGCATTTCGTAAGTTGTTATGTGCATTTTCTAAGTTGTCCTGTGCATTTTGTAAGTTGTTATGTGCATTTTCTAAGTTGTTATGTGCATTTTCTAAGTTGTCCTGTGCATTTCGTAAGTCGTTATGTGCATTTTGTAAGTTGTTATGTGCATTTTCTAAGTTGTCCTGTGCATTTCCTAAGTTGTTATGTGCATTTCGTAAGTTGTGATGTGCATTGTTCAAGTTGTGATGTGCATTGTTTAAGTTGTTCTGTGCATTTTCTAAGTTGTTATGTGCTTTTCGTAAGTTGTTATGTGCATATTCTAAGTTGTCTTGTGCATTTTGTAAGTTGTTATGTGCATTTTCTAAGTTGTCCTGTGCATTTCGTAAGTTGTTATGTGCATTTTCTAAGTCGTTATGTGCATTTTCTAAGTTGTTATGTGCTTTTCGTAAGTTGTTATGTGCATATTCTAAGTTGTCTTGTGCATTTTGTAAGTTGTTATGTGCATTTCGTAAGTTGTTATGTGCATTTTCTAAGTTGTTATGTGCGATTTCTAAGTTGTTATGTGCATTTTCTAAGTTGTCTTGTGCATTTCCTAAGTTGTTATGTGCATTTCCTAAGTTGTGATGTGCATTGTTTAAGTTGTGATGTGCATTGTTTAAGTTGTTTTGTGCATATTCTAAGTTGTTATGTGCATTTTCTAAGTTGTTATGTGCTTTTCGTAAGTTGTTATGTGCATATTCTAAGTTGTCTTGTGCATTTTCTAAGTTGTTATGTGCATTTTCTAAGTTGTTATGTGCGTTTCGTAAGTTGTTATGTACATTTAGTAAGTTGTTATGTGCATTTCGTAAGTTGTCTTGTGCAAACTACAAGTCGTCGTTAAGTAGACTTTTTATCGGAATAGGTTTTGAATGAAACACCGGTAGAAATGGCGGCTCCAGGAGCGAACGCTATGCTCTGCATACTTTAACAAAATTGGGTTAGGGAAATTATACAATAAATTCTTAGAACAGAAAATTTATTTCAAAATGTGTAAGGGATTGTCTGACGGGGAGTTAATACATCTTGGTCTGAAAACAATAGATCACAATAGGCAGTATCAGGAGGTGTGGTACAGGTGGCCGTGGGTACGGAAGATAAGGGGAGGGACCGGGAGACAAGGGTAGGGGTCGGAAGACAAGAGGACGGGAGTCGGGAGAGAAAGGGGCGTGAGGTTTTTAAAAAAGCAAGTTTGTAAAAAAAAAAAAAAATTATCATAGTTTGAGAGTCGTTTTGGGTAAAACAGTCTATATCCTATCAAAATCCATAATTGACCATTATCTTGTATGCCGTACACGTTCTGTCTCCACGATAGATATGTTTATAGATTTTGTCCCTTGTTTATCAGTACTCTGAGAGAGAAGAGAGAAAAGGGGGCGGAGAAGGGAGATAAGGGAGGGAGAAGGGAGAAATGGGGGAGGGAGGAGGGAGAAGACGACCTCACGTAGCCCCTACCCATCAGTGTGGGAACTAACAAATAATAATAATAATAAATTGAAAAATATATTTAAATAAAAGTAATATTAACGTGCTATTTGTTGAAAACAAACATATTTTAAGTTTTCCTAAAAAAAGTCCCAGAGTATTAAAATATGTTTGTTTTCAACAAATAACACGTGAAGTCCAGACTCTATTGAACCTATACCTTTAGGACGTCCTATTGGTTAAAATATGGAGGGCTATAAACCTTAGGACTACACACAAAGACAAACAAATAACACGTTATTTTTTATTTTTTTTATTTTTTTTTTCAGACCAAGATTTATTAACTCCACGTCAGACAATCCCTTAAACATTTTGAAATCAGTTTTATGTTCTAAGAATTTATTGTATAATGTACCTAGCCCAATTTCTTTTATCTAGGCAGAGCATAGCGTCCGCTCCTGGAGCCGCCATTTCTACCGGTGTTTCCTTCAAAACTTATTCCGATAAAAAGTCTACTTAACGACGACTTGTAGTTTGCACAAGACAACTTACGAAATGTACATAACAACTTATGAAATGCACATGACAACTTAGAAAACGCACATAACAACTTAGAAAATGCACAAAACAACTTAGAAAATGCACAAGACAACTTAGAATATGCACATAACAACCTACGAAATGCACATAACAACTTACGAAATGCACATAACAACTTAGAAAATGCACAAGACAACTTAGAATATGCACATAACAACCTACGAAATGCACATAACAACTTACTAAATGTACATAACAACTTATGAAACGCACATAACAACTTAGAAAATGCACAAGACAACTTAGAATATGCACATAACAACCTACGAAATGCACATAACAACTTACTAAATGTACTTAACAACTTGGAAAATGCACATAACAACTTACGAAATGCACATAACAACTTAGAAAATGCACATGACAACTTAGAAAATGCACATTACAACCTACGAAATGCACATAACAACTTAGAAAATGCACATAACAACTTGGAAAATGCACATGACAACTTAGAAAATGCACAAGACAAATTACTAAATGCACATAACAACTTACTAAATGCACATAACAACTTAGAAAATGTACAGGACAACTTAGGAAGCGTACTGCACAAAATGCAAAAGGCCAACAGAAGGCAGCCGAGGCTTTCCATAATTTCCAACACAATATCTCGTCGTGATACACAACTTGCTTTGCCTTCAGCTTCTAGCAAAATGGCCATCACATCCGGCCCCGATGGCGATGCATCCGCCGATGCTAGCAGTAATCTTGTGGCTCGTCCGGCGATCAACAATAGGCACACAGTAGCTCGACGTGGATCCGAGACCGAGTTTACTTCGCAGATGGATGGCGTCAACCTTGAAGACGTACTGTGCGAGTTTGACAGTTCTGACAACAACACGGTTAACTTTCAACGTAATATGCCAGTTTTCCATGGTTGTACAATAACCAACTTTAACATTCATTATCACTCAAAGTAATAGGTATGCTCCGGACAATCAACTTTAATCGCTTTGTTATTTAATCCATTAAGAAACAAGTTTCCAAAACATGTGAACATTCCGAGCGCAATTCTTCTATAAACACTTTTACCAAAGAGAAACCAAATATGTTGACGTCACAAATCAGTTTTAGTGACGTCAGTTGTTTTTTGACGCAGAACTGATTGAGGCGCAACGGGGTTATCGAGAACAAGATACACTATTTATTTGTGTGTGTTTTTTTACAAATCTCTCTTGATCTAAATATTTATTTATTATATTAATTATATTGATTATAAATAATATGAGATCGTTACTGGTGCTGTTTGCATTTGAATGTTTGTTATTAAAGTGTTCCATGTTATTAAAGTGATTCATTATTGGTCGATCCTTTGTTAATTCAACTTTGCAGTATGACAAATTCGTTATTAGGATTCTTGACAGGATTCGTTTTTTTTATCAAAATATGGAAGCAAGGAGTAAATCTCTGGAAGCCATTATTTTTTAACATAAACATAATTATACCACCGCTTTCACAATTATGACATTTATTGTCATAATTGTGTCCAGTTACTGACATGATCTGCGCTGGACAGAAGTTTCCACGGCTAAGGATTGTTGTCCCAGTTACTCGAAGCGAGTGATTTGTGTAGGTGTTGGACAGTGACACTTGCTTGCTTATGGTTGGCAAGAATTTGGCCAGAGTATCCCTACCAATTGGACGGTTTTGATACCAATAAATGATACCAAGAATTTATATAAATTCCAGGCAGGGAATATGAGCCCATGTCCCCTGTCAAGAATCCTAATAACTAATAGTATTGATGGGACGCGACGCGACGGGACGGGACGCGATGGGACACAAATGTGTTGACGGGACGCTACGGCACGGGACGCGAGGGGACATAATTGTGAAAGCGGTGGTATAATTATGTTTATGTTAAAAAAATAATGGCTTCCAGAGATTTACTCCTTGCTTCCATATTTTGATAAAAAAAACGAACTCAAAATAAGTTATATCATTGACTGCAGATCGAGGCTCAGACTCAAAACATACCCAATGGACATGGAACTATTAGCATGATTAGTATATTAGAGACCTACTCTTCGTTCTGAAAACTGGCTCGTATTAAAAATGATAAGCGTCATGAACATTGACAGTTTAGAAAGGTGTATTCAACTAACATGCCTATCGACTCTGCTGTCAGACCACACATACCACACAGACTCGTCAGAACACAGATTCACAGAAACTCATTTATACAATTTAAAATGTTATCAACGTTATAAACAAAATATGACATGTATGATGTTAATCGTTTCTATTTTTCAAGTAATCACATCATCAATAGTATGCGGTTAAAATGTTTAACATTTTTAAGTTCCATTTAAAATGTTACATCAACAGATTACATAATTTTAAACAGTACGTGGTGTAATTGATTAAAGTTACTCGCTAAATAACTTAAGCAAGTTATCTAATTTAAACAAGTTATTTCTCAATCTGAAGGGTCCAACATAACTCATACGAGTTACTGTTTATTATTTGCCACACATATAAATAACTAGATGTCTCAGGAGGTTGATCAATAAGTCATTAGCGTAGTGCAAACGAAGGATTCCTCTCTTTAAAGTAGGTCATCCTTTTGTTGGTCAGTATTGCCATTGGGTAATTTGTTTTCTATTTTGTGATGTAATGGTTACCATCTGCAGAGGCTTTGCCCATTTAGATTCAGGTTTTATTTGCACAGTTGTGCAACCAGCCAAACAACTTGGAAACAATAAAACATGTGTTGGGGAAAGTAGGAAGGCAAATAAATTGAAAGTGAATATAGGCGAACTTTTGAGGTTATTTTGCTACTTTAATATATATCATTTGTACTTTATTTTTTTTACATTTACTTCACTTCTATTTCTTGACTTCCGAATTCCGCATTCAGCATTCCGAATTCCGTATTCCGAATTCCGCATTTAGAAGTAGGAAATAAGTAAGTAACTAGTATGAGTAAGAGAATAATACTAATAATTCTACGAGTAAACCACTACTACTACTACTACTACTACTACTACTAATACTACTACTACTACTACTACTACCACTACTACTACTACTACTACTACTACTAATACTACCACTACTACTACTACTACTACTACTACTACTACTACTACTACTACTACCACCACTACTACTACTACTACTACTACTACTACTACTAATAATAATAATAAAAATAATAATAATAATAATGCTACTATTTCTACTAGAAAAACTACTACTACTACTACTACTACTACTACTAATAATAATAATAATGCTACTATTACTACTAGAAAAACTACTACTACTTCCACTACTACTACTACTACTACTACTACTAATAATAATAATAATAATGCTACTATTACTACTAGAAAAACTACTACTACTACTACTACTACTACTACTACTACTACTACTAATAATAATAATAATAATAATGCTACTATGACTAGAAAAACTACTACTACTACTACTACTACTAATAATAATAATAATAATAGTAATGCTTCTACTACTACTACTACTACTACTACTACTTATAATAATAATGATACTGCTACGGAGTACTACTACTACTACTTCTTATAATAATAATAATAATAATAATAATAATGCTGCTACTACTACTACTACTACTACTACTACTACTTCTGCTGCTGCTACTACTACTACTACTAATAATAATAATAATGCTACTACTACTAACTACTACTAGATCTACTACGACTACTAGATCTACTACTACTACTACTACTACTGCTACTACTACTACTACTAATAATAATAATAATGCTACTACTATTACTACTACTACTACTACTACTTCTACTACTACTACTACTACTACTACTACTACTACTACTACTAGATCTACTACTACTACTACAACTAATACTACTTCTACTACTACTACTAATAATAATAATGCTACTACTACTACTACTACTACTACTAGATCTGCTACTACTACTACTACTACTACTTCTAATAATAATAATAATAATGATAATACTAATGCTACTACTACCAATAATAATGCTACTACAACTACTACATCTACTACTACTAATAATAATTTTGTACTACTACTACTACTTCTACTACTACTACTATTACTACTACTACTTCTAATAATAATAATAATGCTACTACTACTAATAATAATGCTACTAGTACTACTAGATCTACTACTACTAATGATAATTTTGTACTACTACTACTACTACTACTACTACTACTTCTACTACTACTACTACTACTACTACTACTACTACTACTACTACTACTACTACCACTACTACTACTACTACTACTAGATCTACTGCTACTGCTACTATTACTACTTCTACTGCTGCTACTACTACTACTACTACTCTACTACTACTACTACTACTAATAATTATAATACTAATAATAGTGATGCTATATAATAATGTATGCGTGCACGTGCATGTATGTGTGTTGAGGGGTTGCACAAGTTTTCACAATAACAAAAAACAAACACGTTTTTTTTTCATTTTTTTCAGGATGGTGTATTCAGCGGGTTTCCATGGGATGTCCGGAGGGGGCCCAACCTTTACATAACTTAATTTATAAAATCTCAGTCCGGCCGGCCCTCCACATGGGCTTCCCTCTGGATCCGCTAGTGATATACACCACCCACACACATAACAATATAATATTTCTTGACTTTTGAATTCCGAATTCCGCATTCCGAATTCCGCATTTAGAAAAAGGTAGTAACATAATAATAATAATAATAATAATAATAATAATAATAACTTATGCGTGCACGTGTATGTATGTGTGTTGTGAAATCTCAGTGTTACTGCTAAAGATGCAATTACTTCTCACATTTTATATTTAATAATCATGTAATATAAATGTGTATGAGTATTGCCAGTGACCATGATTGTTGTATTTGATATAAACCCCATAACAGTAAGTTAAATTCCCTATAACCTGAGTATCCGTGTACCCTTTGTATAAATACACCATAAACGTATATACTATTATACCCTATAAGTATACACTTGAGTATCTGTTTTTCCTTTATATATATTCATACTATAAACTTCAATATAAAATATAAGATGTTAAAAAATACTCTTATTTATTATTAGTGCCAATATAAAAAAAAAGTCATTTTTTGCGGGTTTTTTCATTCTCTCTGGGGCGAAGCCATTACCTTCTCTTAAAATCTAAGTGGTGCAAATACGCTTTAATATACATCCGAAAGTTAAAAATAACATAATTAAATAAACAAAACATTTTTTAACTCAAGAGTTTCATAGATGTGATCCCAGGATCCACATACGCGGATCCATGATTTTATCTTGAGGCGGCGGGAGATTTAGACCAAATGTAGGATCACAAACATGTAAAGTGAATGCCTGTTCGAATCAGGTTTTTAGAAATACAACAGCTCACATTTAGGTTTCATAACTGTGTACAGTTATATAACTTTATTAAGTTACTTATTTGTTTAAATGCCATGGGTTTAACATTAACAGTACATCACTTCGCAGTCAACAGCTATTTTGTTATTTTAAAAACCTCCCACACCCCACCACCTCATCTCCCTACTCCCGTCATTTCTTATTCCTTGTCTCCTGACCCCACCCCATATCCTCTCCCACATTTAGCATATACATTTGGCCATACCTCTCTGTCTACGATATATTTCATCTCATCTCCCATTGAGGTTGTTCTCTCAATGTAAGTTATTAAAACTGTTACCATGGTTACAGGACATACAAAAAACGTTTTTCACACAATTGACTTTCAATTGATATTTAATATTTAACATCATTTTTATTTATCATGTTTATTTAAACAAATAACATGTTGAACAACTGTCCCGTATAATTTCATTTCCCAAGTGCACGTACATGTTCATCATATATAAACATGAACGATGACGATGATTATACGAACAAGCCTGCACGAGTTATCTTATAGCATATTTCAATTTTCCGACATTTAGCAGACAATAACTTAAACAAGTTACAATTTTCTTAGACCCGATCAACCTTCCAACACGATGCGTAGACGTCTATCGGCGATGCGTACGAGCATTGTTGACTAACTTTATCAGGGAAAGGTACAATAAAACAGGAAAAAAATACGGCATTCGCCGAAAGAAATGGGAAAGGATACAAATATGTGACTGAAATGACTCAAATTTGATCAATTTTGTAAAAAAAAAAAGCGCATACAATTATCACTCTCCGTCAAGTCAGCTTCCATGCGGTCAATGCTGCTGGTACTTCCCGTCTCGCTACATGCCTTGAGCAATAGCAATGACGTAAACTACCGCGAATTTCAAAATAAACAGCGATTTTCCGAGGATGTTCACTGCTACGAAATAATAACGTGTACAAGATACCTGGAGAATAACTTCAATCAGTTACACCCCTGACGGTTTACTATCTACATTTACTATAACACTGTCTCTTCTTCTCGCTATCCTTCTATACTAGCTTAATGGCAGACTGTGCACAATATATATTTCGCACTAATAATGTATTACAGCCTGTTAATAATGCAACAAAACATTAGCTCAGTGCTCATTTTTTTATAGACCAGATAAATTATTGTATTACCAATAATTAAATGCGACAGATAATGGGGCCTATATGTGCATATGCACATTAAAGGCCAATGAAATCAAATATAAAGATTGTATCCTGTATCCGTATATGAATTTTCATCCGCATTTTCTCCGGATCGCATCCAGTGTCATTAACAATGAGTTCGGAATATTAAGACATAACACTACGTGAATAAATTATATGTGAAGGAAACAGGCATATCTAGTGGTTTTATAAAAATACCTAACTTTGAATATGGATCGAAAAAAAAGAAGAAAGTACATCCGTAAATTGTGCATTTTCATTGCAAGTGTGTGCTAATTAAATGTTTATGCAGATCGATGTGTATTTTGTAGAAGAAAAGGAAACAGGCTTTATTGCGAAGGGATTCGAGGGTTGGCCAATAAAGAGCACTGTGACTACCTCGCCCCTCCCCCACTCCTCCACTTAAATCACGAGTGCGTTATCACGAGTGATTTAATTACTCGCATCCGAACGATTAACTGTATTTTATTCACCGATAAAATACAGGTACCTATTTATTATTTCGATTCTAACACAACAATAACCCCATTGTTTACGCTATTGTGTGGGCACTACATATTATCACGGAGGTCAAGGTTATCAGGCTGCTATGTTTACAGGCTGTTCCATTGGGCGCCCCCGTATGCAAAGTTCTGCGCGGTACACTATGTTTAAATACTCTAGTAGTCACGTGACAAACCAATTAACTCATTGCTTACGTCATATATATATATCTTTATTTCCTCCATATTGAAGATTCACATATATAAGTACAAACACTACAAAGTTACACTTACACGTAATAACCATGTATATAAAATGAACAAGAACATATTACAAGTACATTTAAAAAGTTACCTGATTTTATAGTTATTTCAAACTAATATAGAGTCTCAAGTAAATGATAATAGATTAAAGAAGTGATACATATACATCAATGATAAATGGCAAAGAGCATACTTCAGCAATTGGTGGTCATTAGAAAAGCCTTATCGAAACGAAATTACAAGATTAATCAGACCCATTTAAGTACGCATAGATCTGCCTCCTGCTACATTACCACAACACACTTACAATATATCATTCATTAATACAATATAATGTATAAATCTAGATAATTAGAAAATTTAAACAAAACACGCTTTATATTATATATTAATACGCAAAACACGCACTATTTTAAACATGTAGAATATCAAATAGCACTGCAAGGTGCTGTGACAACACTATAAAATGAACGTGAACCTATGTACAAATAACTTTACAAAGTTACCTGATTTTATAGTTCTTTTAAACTATTGAGTCTCGAGACATACATGTATATATATAATGTATATACATATACGCATACACATATATATACATACACATATATCTATACATATATATATATATATATAGACATATACACATAAACACACACACACACACATATACATACACATATATACATACATATATACACATACTTATATGTATATATATACATACGTATATGACAAAGAACATACTTCAGTAATAGGTGGTCATTAGAAAAACCTTGTCGAAACGAAATTACAAGATTAATCAAAACCATTTATGTGCGTATATTTCTGGCATTTACTTCCTTGCCCCAACACACTTTTATTTTAACATGCAGTAATATCGATTATATGGCATTGTGTTGTGACCATATCAGACTAACATATATTATAGACATTTCTACAAAAAAGAGTATGATAATGGACCTTTGGAAACGGCCGAGCACGACACATACGAAATATTGCAGTCTCGGTTTGACTGAGACTGGTCATGAGCGGTAGTGAAATATGCTAGCTACCGCTCACGCCCTCTAGCCCCGGTTTGAGCAGAACTCAATATTCATAAAATCAACAGCACAAAATGTTAACCATCAAGTTAATATAGTCATCTTTGAGCAAACGTTCTAATTCATCACATGGTGCGCCTAACATAACACCAAGTGTCGCATATGAATCCAAGTTAGTTATAAAATGCCAAACAGGAAAACCAAATGCTACCTTCAGGTCATACATAAATTTGCATCTGTATTCACATAAATAAACGCATTCAAACATAGAATGGTTAACATCGCATCTATATAATAAATTACTGTTGAGGTTGTCTTCGTGATGTATATTTACCATGTGACGTCATGTAACGTGGCGCTGACGTCATGTAACGTGGCGCAACAAACGGATGAAATATACGCGGGGAATTAATGGAACAGCTGTATTTTATCGTAGAATAACATACAGCTGTGTCTCTTCTTTGTGTATATGAAAGACTGCGCAGGTTGTGTTAGAATATAGCTTACACTCTTAAAATGCTTATCCGATTACATATGCTTGTTACTAAATTAAAAAAAGGAAGCTCCCTCAATGGTGCTTCTATTATGCATAGCGGAGCATCCGTGTCTCCGGGACTCCTTTTTTCTGCTGCATCATATTTGTATTGTCATTCATATTCGAGGGTTTGTAGCAATTAATAATAATAATAATAATAATAATAAAGGGCAGCAGTAAAACAAACCTTATAAAGTAATGTATTAATATATTGTTCAGATTCATGGATTAACGAACGAATAGATGCTGTTCTGATCTGATAGTTTGTTTGCCTGGTGCAGTTTAATTCAATTGAATCTTACAATTATCTGAGTAATTACCATTTCAACACATGTTTAGCAAACTTGATTAATTGGATCATATTTGTTCCGGTGCATTTAGGTGTGAACTCGGCTTGCTTGAAGTGTGTGTTTTATTTACACGCGCTTACGCCTCTTTACGCTTTGAGTAACAAGCCGACGTGAAAAGTGACCATGGACAAGACAAATATAACGGCCGTAGATGATTGCTGGACATCAGTTAATGTTTTATGCTCTTATGTGAACAATCAACAACGCAATCTACATCTACTTAGAATTTGATCATAAGAAAAACTGTCCAGTTTGGTAAGTCTCATACATGTATTTATCTACATATATATTGTAGAAGACAATTAAGATGTAGTTTGCTTACCTTGATTATACTCATTGTTTTGGCTGTGATTCATTGAGATTGTAATAGTTTTAAAGTTTACAAACCTGTTACGCAAGAATCCGTACAATAATAAGCAACAATTAACTTTAAAAATCCAAGCATATTTACCGGTGTATTCAAGCATAATCATACGGACATATTTAATCAAAACATAAGCAACTTGATATACGTATTCAACAAATTACAATCAATTATTGGCAAACATTGTTACGTTCTTTTTAATAATGGCTTTATATATGAAAATGGCGGAATTTCTTAATGCGTGTTGAATTAATAAACAAATTCATCATATGAATATTTGGTTTATTGCAATAGTAGGTTTTGATAAAGTGATTGCTAAGATCGGAGTATAAACGGCATTCTAACATAAAATGGAACTCATCTTTTAAAATATTGCAAACGCTACATTTTCTCTCATCAGAATTATGTTTAGTAATTCGCACAGTCCTGCTTCTATTTGTAATTTGTGAGAAGAGACTCTTAATTTAGTCAAAGTTATTCTAAATAACGATATAGTAAAGTAAGGCTGAAACCTAAAATTACATATATATTTTTTTTTATAGAATTAGCATACTGACATATGTTATCAAACATACTAATATTGACATATGTACTCAAACAGAAACATATTGACATATGCTATCACCACCCTAAAGAGACTTATGGAAAACCAGATAATATATCACACTTTCTTGAAATCGAAACTATTAATAAAATAAAAGATATAAAATATTCATTGCAGATGTAGAAGATATATTGTATAGATCTTACTAATGTTCAAACATATGCAAATTAGAGCGCCTACAAGCATCGCAAAATTGACTGAAAATGAACAACATATGTAGAATTATCCAAAGAGTTATATATAAAAAATATAGTAAATTGAATGGTATAGACGAATGTTTTACAAAACACACTATTAAATAAACCGGCTAATTTAAACACATGTCGTCTGCTGAGTTGTGCCATAGCTGATTAAGGCACTTTATACTGATTGGCGGATAGCACTGGTATATTTATGATGGGAGCGCAGTTGGTTCGTCTGATTCCGTATTGGACTCTCTTAATGTTAAAGAAACTAACCCGCCAAATAACGGCAACTTTATACTACAAAGGGTTTATCAAAACTCTACCCAGGTGTTCAGGTAATATAATAATGTACATATGCCGTTTAAAAGTATACGATATTTTAAAAGGTTCTTAAAATACCCTCAGTTGAATATGCGCAAAATGAATTATGAGTTGGTAACTCTTAATTCAACGCTCCATTTTTGGAGTTTGGCCTGGCTGGTCGTATTATGTCTATATATATATAGATTAGACTTACAATATGTAAGATTATAGATTTATATATCTCGTCGTAAGTAGGTTTACGTTGGGCCCATGATCGAAAAGTCGTGGGTTCGATCCCCGTCATCGCCATATGCGTTGTGTCCCTGATCAAGACTCTTTATCTGCATTTGCTTAGTACTGGTTCTACCCAGGAAGACATCGAGAGTGATTCGAATAAATTCATACAGTTTTCGTTACAATTGATGTAAAATAAATAAGTTTAAACTAAGTAAGTTTAGAAGCGGTGTACATATATTGTTGTCTGTTGTTGCCGGGATAGCTACTTTAACGTATTCTTAAACACCGTCTTCCCCTTTGTTCCAGCAGTATACTTGCAAGCCACATGCATGCTTTAATATGCAAACGATATCAATATCATCATCATAATCGCCATTGTCATTGTCATCAGTATTGTGTATTACAACTGTTTGTTTTTGTGTATTTCAGACTTCTACAATGGAATTTTTAATGTCACACATTTTGAAGAATGCCAGCACGAGACTACGTAAAAACGACGATTCACCGCTAGATCTCAGCTGGAATAAGTACACCAAACATACGTGCGACAGTTTTGTAAACAAGGAGGACTTGAGGTCAGAATGTTTCCCATATACGGCGGAGGAGGAAATACGTGTAGAGAAGCACAAATCAGCATTGGAGGAAGAAAATAAACGCGCTGAAAACCTCCGGTCATGGTACGTGTCAGCAACATCGATCAGGGATATTCCCTTATTTGACTCATTTCTCAGCGAGAGCACAACATCGCCCGTGGCTAAGGTGAGCATCAAACAGGAAATTCCGTCACCGTCAAAGGCAGCTCAGCGACCATATCCGTTCTCTATCGAGTCTCTAATTGGTAGTGATGACAGTAAAACATGTAAAGCGGACGCCTGTACCCCGGCTCAAGTGTTCAGTACTTATGCTAATCAGAATGACGTTATTTCCTGTCTTCAGTACGAATCATTTGTTAATGATCTTCACAAATATGAACATGTTGCAATTTTAGACCTATCAGACCCTCTGTTAGGTCACTTGGTAGATTATGGTGTCACGTGTGTAACGCTCTATGGAAAGACAAAGAAGACGCCGACAATCATCAGTGCACGCATCGTCTGCAACGATCCAAGTGTAACCTCAGAAGGCTGATATTCAGCGAGAACGGATTTGTTACTGCGCATGAGCAGGTAGCTGATTATAAAATGAAGTGTGGAATCTGCGATAAGATTGTGGCTACTTGCTTCTTTACTAAACACCAGCGTCTTCATGATGGCCATTTCTGTGACGTTTGTGGTCACGAGTTCTCCACAAACAGTCGTCTGCAGGATCACATGAACATTCATACCGGAAATACGTCATTCTCCTGCATGCTTTGCGACAGACGATTCGCCAAGAGATCATCACTTACTCAGCACCAACGTTACCATAGAGACCGTAGAAGTTTTAAATGTCAGTATTGTGGCAAACATTTCAACAGCAAGTACGCATGCGCAGTTCACGAGAGATTACATACTGGAGAAAACCCGTTCAAGTGCGACTTTCCTGAATGCAAGCGAGCATTTCCACAGAAAATCCAGTTGCAGCTTCACATGAATTCCCACAGGAATTAGAACGCTGTTACTTTATTCATAGATTCATAATATGAAACATCTTGATTCTCTATCCAAAAAACATGATTGGTGTTCCTTCAATGGTTTTATGTTTGTTAATGATGTATTGTTAATGAACGTATGAATTAACGAAAATATAATTATATAATTATGTTGTACGTAGGATATATTAGACTATAGAAACAGTATGCTCGTGTTTTTTTTTTTTCTCTCCAACATTTTTTTATTAATTATTAATCAATGAATCTGTGAGTACAAACACCCGTGTTCATAAATTATGTATTTGTTTGTGTTTATTAAGTGGACTTTTAACAAAATATAAACCTAAATCATGGGCGTAGCTTCCTCTAGGCCGTGGCCTACATTTTTTTCTGAGAAATCGAAAAAATATAAAGGGGTAAGGGGCTAATTTATAAAATCGCAACAAAATATACTCAAATATCGTGTTATATGATATATAATTTACGGTAAAAAGTAAGGATATTGATGCTCATATAGACATATTCACCGGTACGAAATATACGCCAAAACGCACCTCCGACAGTCTAGCTGAACACATTGTTTCGGGAGAGCATGCCCCCGGACCCCACTAGAACTCGGCCTACACATCATATTCAGCCAAGCTACGCCCCTGCAAATGTAGGGACCGTATCTCGTTACATTCTCGAGATATGAGCGCCATTGGATCATTGTATTACTGAACATATGATATCAAATAGTGATCGCACTTAATACAATAGACACATATTTTGAATTTTAATGAACTATTTTTTAAACAAAATTTGAAAATCAAGTCATTTATTGAAAAGTAAGTTATACACTAAAGGTTATTGGAAGCGAATCTCAAAACATGAGGACCCTCGAAACATAAAGACCCTCTCGAAACATGAAGACCCTCGAAACATGAAGACCCTCCCGAAACATGAAAACCCTCGATCATGTTTTCGACGGGTAACAATGTTGTTTAGGTCGTCGTGTGTATAGAAGGTTGTTTGGATTGGATGAACTTTTCTTTTTTTTGAAATATTTACTGACTTTGTTGATCTGCACGTCATAATTGTGTCAGAATGAGAATGTTAATTCCCTCAGTAATTTATAATTGTTACTAGTATGCATCCCTCCAAAATCAGATTACGTGTAGTTTTCAAAAAATAGGTTTGCATCTAGACTTAATAAAAAATAACATGAGTAATGCATGTAAACATGAACACACTATTTCACCAAATTTCAAGTCTTTCAAACTCAACATCGTTCTTACAACGTCACGGCTTGTAATCATTGGGGCAAGCTCCAAACGGAGCTATACGCAGAAGTGTCCCAACGTAACTTCCGAGCCGTTGACAATGGTGACAACTTGTAAAGAAAGGTGAGTGTGACTTTTGATTTTTCAGTTATTTTTTGATAAAAAACTGGCTTAATTTGAAAAAATTGGGGAATGCTATTCCACTTAGTAATGTTAATACTTTGCTCACAAGCCGGAGTTTTTCTAGATTAATGCTGTATTTGAAGCCAGCAACATTATGGGGGGGGGGGGGGGGGGGGGGGGGGGGGGGGTTTACTCGTCCATCGTACAGGAGAACAGTCACTGACTTCAGATAAAGCATTAATCTGGAGTAACTCCGGAATTTGGAACGAAGTGGTAAATACGTCCGCTGACTAGGGAGCGTAACAACGTTATAGATATCTACAACTTCTGAAATATTTCTGAGCGTCAAACAGAGTCAATTGAATTTAAAATTGGTAATCAGAACATTAATAATGCTACTACAACTACTACATCTACTACTACTAATAATAATTTTGTATTACTACTACTACTTCTACTACTACTACTATTACTACTACTACTACTAATAATAATAATAATGCTACTACTACTAATAATAATGCTACTACTGCTACTAGATCTACTACTACTAATAATAATTTTGTACTACTACTACTACTACTATTACTATTACAACTACTACTACTACTACTACTACTACTACTACTACCACTACTACTACTAGATCTACTACTACTGCTACTATTACTACTTCTACTGCTGCTACTTCTACTACTACTACTCTACTTCTACTACTACTAATAATAATAATAATACTAATATAGTGATGCTATATAATAATGTATGCGTGCACGTGCATGTATGTGTGTTGAGGGGTTGCACAAGTTTTCACAATAACAAGAAACAAACACGTTTTTTTTCTTTTTTTTCAGGATGGTGTATTCAGCGGGTTTCCAGGGGATGTCCGGAGGGGGCCCAACCTTTACATAACTTAATTTATAAAATCTCAGTCCGGCCGGCCCTCCACATGGGCTTCCCTCTGGATCCGCTAGTGATATACACCACCCACACACATAACAATATAATATTTCTTGACTTTTGAATTCCGAATTCCGAATTCCGCATTCCGAATTCCGCATTTAGAAAAAGGTAGTAACATAATAATAATAATAATAATAATAATAATAATAATAATAATAATAACTTATGCGTGCACGTGTATGTATGTGTGTTGTGAAATCTCAGTGTTACTGCTAAAGATGCAATTACTTCTCACATTTTATAAATAATAATCATGTAATATAAATGTGTATGAGTATTGCCAGTGACCATGATTGTTGTTTTTGATATAAACCCCATAACAGTAAGTTAAATTCCCTATAACCTGAGTATCCGTGTACCCTTTGTATAAATACACCATAAACGTATATACTATTATACCCTATAAGTATACATTTGAGTATCTGTTTTTCCTTTATATATACTCATACTATAAACTTCAATATAAAATACAAGATGTTAAAAAATACTCTTATTTATTATTAGTGCCAATATAAAAAAAGTCATTTTTTGCGGGTTTTTTCATTCTCTCTGGGGCGAAGCCATTACCTTCTCTTAAAATCTAAGTGGTGCAAATACGCTTTAATATACATCCGAAAGTTAAAAATAACATAATTAAATAAACAAAACATTTTTTAACTCAAGAGTTTCATAGATGTGATCCCAGGATCCACATACGCGGATCCAGGATTTTATCTTGAGGCGTGGGGAGATTTAGACCAAATGTAGGATCACAAACATGTAAAGTGAATGCCTGTTCGAATCAGGTTTTTAGAAATACAACAGCTCACATTTAGGTTTCATAACTGTGTACAGTTATATAACTTTATTAAGTTACTTATTTGTTTAAATGCCATGGGTTTAACATTAACAGTACATCACTTCGCAGTCAACAGCTATTTTGTTATTTTAAAAATCTCCCACACCCCACCACCTCATCTCCCTACTCCCGTCATTTCTTATTCCTTGTCTCCTGACCCCACCCCATATCCTCTCCCACATATAGCATATACATTTGGCCATACCTCTCTGTCTACGATAAATTTCATCTCATCTCCCATTGAGGTTGTTCTCTCAATGTAAGTTATTAAAACTGTTACCATGGTTACAGGACATACAAAAAACGTTTTTCACACAATTGACTTTCAATTGATATTTAATATTTAACATCATTTTTATTTATCATGTTTATTTAAACAAATAACATGTTGAACAACTGTCCCGTATAATTTCATTTCCCAAGTGCACGTACATGTTCATCATATATAAACATGAACGATGACGATGATTATACGAACAAGCCTGCACGAGTTATCTTATAGCATATTTCAATTTTCCGACATTTAGCAGACAATAACTTAAACAAGTTACAATTTTCTTAGACCCGATCAACCTTCCAACACGATGCGTAAACGTCTATCGGCGATGCGTACGAGCATTGTTGACTAACTTTATCAGGGAAAGGTACAATAAAACAGGAAAAAAATAAGGCATTCGCCGAAAGAAATGGGAAAGGATACAAATATGTGTCTGAAATGACTCAAATTTGATCAATTTTGTAAAAAAAAAAGCGCATAAAAATCGGAAATTATCACTCTCCGTCAAGTCAGCTTCCATGCGGTCAATGCTGCTGGTACTTCCCGTCTCGCTACATGCCTTGAGCAATAGCAATGACGTAAACTACCGCGATTTTCAAAATAAACAGCGATTTTCCGAGGATGTTCACTGCTACGAAATAATAACGTGTACAAGATACCTGGAGAATAACTTCAATCAGTTACACCCCTGACGGTTTACTATCTACATTTACTATAACACTGTCTCTTCTTCTCTCTATCCTTCTATACGAGCTTAATGGCAGACTGTGCACAATATATATTTCGCACTAATAATGTATTACAGCCTGTTAATAATACAACAAAACATTAGCTCAGTGCTCATTTGTTTATAGACCAGATAAATTATTGTATTACCAATAATTAAATGCGACAGATAATGGGGCCTATATGTGCATATGCACATTAAAGGCCAATGAAACCAAATATAAAGATTGTATCCTGTATCCGTATATGAATTTTCATCCGCATTTTCTCCGGATCGCATCCAGTTTCATTAACAATGAGTTCGGAATATTAAGACATAACACTACGTGAATAAATTATATGTGAAGGAAACAGGCATATCTAGTGGTTTTATAAAAATACCTAACTTTGAATATGGATCGAAAAAAAAGAAGAAAGTACATCCGTAAATTGTGCATTTTCATTGCAAGTGTGTGCTAATTAAATGTTTATGCAGATCGATGTGTATTTTGTAGAAGAAAAGGAAACAGGCTTTATTGCGAAGGGATTCGAGGGTTGGCCAATAAAGAGCACTGTGACTCCCTCGCCCGTCCCCCACTCCTCCACTTAAATCACGAGTGCGTTATCACGAGTGATTTAATAACTCGCATCCGAACGATTAACTGTATTTTATTCACCGATAAAATACAGGTACCTATTTATTATTTCGATTCTAACACAACAATAACCCCATTGTTTACGCTATTGTGTGGGCACTACATATTATCACGGAGGTCAAGGTAATCAGGCTGCTATGTTTACAGGCTGTTCCATTGGGCGCCCCCGTATGCAAAGTTCTGCGCGGTACACTATGTTTAAATACTCTAGTAGTCACGTGACAAACCAATTAACTCATTGCTTACGTCATATATATATATCTTTATTTCCTCCATATTGAAGATTCACATATATAAGTACAAACACTACAAAGTTACACTTACACGTAATAACCATGTATATAAAATGAACAAGAACATATTACAAGTACATTTAAAAAGTTACCAGATTTTATAGTTATTTCAAACTAATATAGAGTCTCAAGTAAATGATAATAGATTAAAGAAGTGATACATATACATCAATGATAAATGGCAAAGAGCATACTTCAGCAATTGGTGGTCATTAGAAAAGCCTTATCGAAACGAAATTACAAGATTAATCAGACCCATTTAAGTACGCATATATCTGCCTCCTGCTACATTACCACAACACACTTACAATATATCATTCATTAATACAATATAATGTATAAATCTAGATAATTAGAAAATTTAAACAAAACACGCTTTATATTATATATTAATACGCAAAACACGCACTATTTTAAACATGTAGAATATCAAATAGCACTGCAAGGTGCTGTGACAACACTATAAAATGAACGTGAACCTATGTACAAATAACTTTACAAAGTTACCTGATTTTATAGTTCTTTTAAACTATTGAGTCTCGAGACATACATGTATATATATAATGTATATACATATACGCATACACATATATATACATACACATATATCTATACATATATATATATATATATATATACACATATACACATACACACACACACACATATATACATACACATATATACATACATATATACACATACTTATATGTATATATATACATACGTATATGACAAAGAACATACTTCAGTAATAGGTGGTCATTAGAAAAACCTTGTCGAAACGAAATTACAAGATTAATCAAAACCATTTATGTGCGTATATTTCTGGCATTTACTTCCTTGCCCCAACACACTTTTATTTTAACATGCAGTAATATCGATTATATGCATTGTGTTGTGACCACATCAGACTAACATATATTATAGACATTTCTACAAAAAAGAGTATGATAATGGACCTTTGGAAACGGCCGAGCACGACACATACGAAATATTGCAGTCTCGGTTTGACTGAGACTGGTCATGAGCGGTAGTGAAATATGCTAGCTACCGCTCACGTCCTCTAGCCCCGGTTTGAGCAGAACTCAATATTCATAAAATCAACAGCACAGAATTTTAACCATCAAGTTAATATAGTCATCTTTGAGCAAACGTTCTAATTCATCAGATGGTGCGCCTAACATAACACCAAGTCTCGCATATGAATCCAAGTTAGTTATAAAATGCCAAACAGGAAAACCAAATGCTACCTTCAGGTCATACATAAATTTGCATCTGTATTCACATAAATAAACGCATTCAAACATAGAATGGTTAACATCGCATCTATATAATAAATTACTGTTGAGGTTGTCTTCGTGATGTATATTTACCATGTGACGTCATGTAACGTGGCGCTGACGTCATGTAACGTTGCGCAACCAACGGATGAAATATACGCGGGGAATTAATGGAACAGCTGTATTTTATCGTAGAATAACATACAGCTGTGTCTCTTCTTTGTGTATATGAAAGACTGCGCAGGTTGTGTTAGAATATAGCCTACACTCTTAAAATGCTTATCCGATTACATATGCTTGTTACTAAATTAAAAAAAGGAAGCTCCCTCAATGGTGCTTCTATTATGCATAGCGGAGCATCCGTGTCTCCGGGACTCCTTTTTTCTGCTGCATCATATTTGTATTGTCATTCACATTCGAGGGTTTGTAGCAATTAATAATAATAATAATAATAATAAAGGGCAGCAGTAAAACAAACCTTATAAAGTAATGTATTAATATATTGTTCAGATTCATGGATTAACGAACGAATAGATGCTGTTCTGATCTGATAGTTTGTTTGCCTGGTGCAGTTTAATTCAATTGAATCTTACAATTATCTGAGTAATTACCATTTCAACACATGTTTAGCAAACTTGATTAATTGGATCATATATGTTCCGGTGCATTTAGGTGTGAACTCGGCTTGCTTGAAGTGTGTGTTTTATTTACACGCGCTTACGCCTCTTTACGCTTTGAGTAACAAGCCGACGTGAAAAGTGACCATGGACAAGACAAATATAACGGCCGTAGATGATTGCTGGACATCAGTTAATGTTTTATGCTCTTATGTGAACAATCAACAACGCGATCTACATCTACTTAGAATTTGATCATAAGAAAAACTGTCCAGTTTGGTAAGTCTCATACATGTATTTATCTACATATATATTGTAGAAGACAATTAAGATGTAGTTTGCTTACCTTGATTATACTCATTGTTTTGGCTGTGATTCATTGAGATTGTAATAGTTTTAAAGTTTACAAACCTGTTACGCAAGAATCCGTACAATAATAAGCAACAATTAACTTTAAAAATCCAAGCATATTTACCGGTGTATTCAAGCATAATCATACGGACATATTTAATCGAAACATAAGCAACTTGATATACGTATTCAACAAATTACAATCAATTATTGGCAAACATTGTTACGTTCTTTTTAATAATGGCTTTATATATGAAAATGGCGGAATTTCTTAATGCGTGTTGAATTAATAAACAAATTCATCATATGAATATTTGGTTTATTGCAATAGTAGGTTTTGATAAAGTGATTGCTAAGATCGGAGTATAAACGGCATTCTAACATAAAATGGAACTCATCTTTTAAAATATTGCAAACGCTACATTTTCTCTAATCGGAATTATGTTTAGTAATTCGCACAGTCCTGCTTCTATTTGTAGACCTCCAACTTAAGTTATTCGACCAAACAATTCTACCAATATTAACCTACAACTGCGAAGTTTGGGGATATGAAAACTTAGATATAATAGAACGTGTACATACTGATTTTTTAAAAAGAATTACAAACAGTAAAAAAAGCACCCCTTCTTACATGCTATATGCGGAATTAGGCAGACACCCAATCGCAGTCACTATACAAACGAGAATGATAAACTTTTGGAATAAATTGATCCTAGGTAAACAAACAAAACTTAGTTACTTATGTTATGAATCAATGGTTAATTCAGCTAATTACGAATACAAGTGGCTAAAATACATTAAAAATATACTTAACAACACAGGAAATTCCGATATTTGGACTAATCGCCATTTATTGCAAAGCAAATATGTCCATCGATCCATTAAAAAAACTTTAATCGACCAATTTACACAAGCATGGAGGGCAGACCTACAAAATTCGTCCAAAGGGCGTAATTATAACCTATTCAAAGACGACCTTTCATTTGAACCATATCTAAAGTTACCGAGAAACTACTATATTAATGTATTCAAATTCCGAACAACTAATCATAGATTTCCTGTCGAAACTGGTAGGTTTGAGAATATCCCGTACAACTTAAGGCGCTGTACTCTGTGTGACTCTGATATTGGCGACGAATTTCACTATCTCTTAAAGTGCCCTCATTTCGACCCTCTGCGTAAAAAGTACATTCCACGGTATTTTTACCGTCACGCTAATGTTATAAAATTTAAGGAGCTTCTAACTCATTCGTCAACCAAAATACAAATCAATCTATGTGTCTTTGTCCGAATTCTATTATAAACTGTTAAACAATAAGTATATAAATATATATGTTTACATGCTTCTCATTTGTAGCTGCAATGTTATTCCACGCAACTGTTATCCCCCTAACTTTTCCCACCATATCAAGTGGGGTTTGTGTTATCCTTTTTAATTCAAATCAGTAATTGTATAATTTGTTGTATGCATAATAATTCTCTCATGTTGTAACTCATGTTGCCTGAGATTGTACATAATAAAAGATTGTTCTGTTCTGTTCTGTTCTGTAATTTGTGAGAAGAGACTCTTAATTTAGTCAAAGTTATTCTAAATAACGATATAGTAAAGTAAGGCTGAAACCTAAAATTACATATATATTTTTTTTTATAGAATTAGCATACTGACATATGTTATCAAACATAATAATATTGACATATGTACTCAAACAGACACATATTGACATATGCTATCACCACCCTAAAGAGACTTATGGAAAACCAGATAATATATCACACTTTCTTGAAATCGAAACTATTAATAAAATAAAAGATATAAAATATTCATTGCAGATGTAGAAGATATATTGTATAGATCTTACTAATGTTCAAACATATGCAAATTAGAGCGCCTACAAGCATCGCAAAATTGACTGAAAATGAACAACATATGTAGAATTATCCAAAGAGTTATATATAAAAAATATAGTAAATTGAATGGTATAGACGAATGTTTTACAAAACACACTATTAAATAAACCGGCTAATTTAAACACATGTCGTCTGCTGAGTTGTGCCATAGCTGATTAAGGCACTTTATACTGATTGGCGGATAGCACTGGTATATTTATGATGGGAGCGCAGTTGGTTCGTCTGATTCCGTATTGGACTCTCTTAATGTTAAAGAAACTAACCCGCCAAATAACGGCAAATTTATACTACAAAGGGTTTATCAAAACTCTACCCAGGTGTTCAGGTAATATAATAATGTACATATGCCGTTTAAAAGTATACGATATTTTAAAAGGTTCTTAAAATACCCTCAGTTGAATATGCGCAAAATGAATTATGAGTTGGTAACTCTTAATTCAACGCTCCATGTTTGGAGTTTGGCCTGGCTGGTCGTATTATGTCTATATATATATAAATTAGACTTACAGTATGTAAGATTATAGATTTATATATCTCGTCGTAAGTAGGTTTACGTTGGGCCCATGATCGAAAAGTCGTGGGTTCGATCCCGCCGTTGCCATATGCGTTGTGTCCCTGGGCAAGACACTTTATCTGTATTTGCTTAGTACTGGTTCTACCCAGGAAGACATCGTGAGTGATTCAAATAAGTTCATAGAGCTTTCGTTACAATTGATGTAAAATAAATAAGTTTAAACTAAGTAGGTTTAGAAGCGGTGTACATATATTGTTGTCTGTTGTTGCCGGGATAACTACTTTAACGTATTCTTAAACACCGTCTACCCCTTTGTTCCAGCAGTATACTTGCAAGCCACATGCATGCTTTAATATGCAAACGATATCAATATCATCATCATAATCGCCATTGTCATTGTCATCAGTATTGTGTATTACAACTGTTTGTTTTTGTGTATTTCAGACTTCTACAATGGAATTTTTAATGTCACACATTTTGAAGAATGCCAGCACGAGACTACGTAAACACGACGATTCACCGCTAGATCTCAGCTGGAATAAGTACACCAAACATACGTGCGACAGTTTTATAAACAAGGAGGACTTGAGGTCAGAATGTTTCCCATATACGGCGGAGGAGGAAATACGTGTAGAGAAGCACAAATCAGCATTGGAGGAAGAAAATAAACGCGCTGAAAACCTCCGGTCATGGTACGTGTCAGCAACATCGTTCAGGGATATTCCCTTATTTGACTCATTTCTCAGCGAGAGCACAACATCGCCCGTGGCTAAGGTGAGCATCAAACAGGAAATTCCGTCACCGTCAAAGGCAGCTCAGCGACCATATCCGTTCTCTATCGAGTCTCTAATTGGTAGTGATGACAGTAAAACATGTAAAGCGGACGCCTGTACCCCGGCTCAAGTGTTCAGTACTTATGCTAATGAGAATGACGTTATTTCCTGTCTTCAGTACGAATCATTTGTTAATGATCTTCACAAATATGAACATGTTGCAATTTTGAGACCTATCAGACCCTCTGTTAGGTCACTTGGTAGATTCTGGTGTCACGTGTGTAACGCTCTATGTAAAGACAAAGAAGACGCCGACAATCATCAGTGCACGCATCGTCTGCAACGATCCAAGTGTAACCTCAGAAGGCTGATATTCAGCGAGAACGGATTTGTTACTGCGCATGAGCAGGTAGCTGATGATAAAATGAAGTGTGGAATCTGCGATAAGATTGTGGCTACTTGCTTCTTTACTAAACACCAGCGTCTTCATGATGGCCATTTCTGTGACGTTTGTGATCACGAGTTCTCCACAAACAGTCGTCTGCAGGATCACATGAACATTCATACCGGAAATACGTCATTCTCCTGCACGCTTTGCGACAGACGATTCGCCAAGAGATCATCACTTACTCAGCACCAACGTTACCATAGAGACCGTAGAAGTTTTAAATGTCAGTATTGTGGCAAACATTTCAACAGCAAGTACGCATGCGCAGTTCACGAGAGATTACATACTGGAGAAAACCCGTTCAAGTGCGACTTTCCTGAATGCAAGCGAGCATTTCCACAGAAAATCCAGTTGCAGCTTCACATAAATTCCCACAGGAATTAGAACGCTGTTACTTTATTCATAGATTCATAATATGAAACATCTTGATTCTTTATCCAAAAAACATGATTGGTGTTCCTTCAATGGTTTTATGTTTGTTAATGATGTATTGTTAATGAACGTATGCATTAACGAAAATATAATTATATAATTATGTTGTACGTAGGATATATTAGACTATAGAAACAGTATGCTCGTGTTTGTTTTTTTCTCTCCAAAAAAATTAAATTAATTATTAATCAATGAATCTGTGAGTACAAACACCCGTGTTCATAAATTATGTATTTGTTTGTGTTTATTAAGTGGACTTTTAACAAAATATAAACCTAAATCATGGGCGTAGCTTCCTCTAGGCCGTGGCCTACATTTCCTCTAGGCCGTGGCCCCATATAAAGGGGTAAGGGGCTAATTTATAAAATCGCAACAAAATATACTCAAATATTGTGTTATAAGATATATAATTTACGGTAAAAAGTAAGGATATTGATGCTCTTATAGACATATTCACCGGTACGAAATATACGCCAAAACGCACCTCCGACAGTCTAGCTGAACACATTGTTTCGGGAGAGCATGCCCCCGGACCCCACTAGAACTCGGCCTACACATCATATTCAGCCAAGCTACGCCCCTGCAAATGTAGGGACCGTATCTCGTTTCATTCTCGAGATATGAGCGCCATTGGATCATTGTATTACTGAACACATGATATCAAATAGTGATCGCACTTAATACAATAGACACATATTTTGAATTTTAATGAACTATTTTTTAAACAAAATTTGAAAATCAAGTCATTTATTGAAAAGTAAGTTATACACTAAAGGTTACTGGAAGCGAATCTCAAAACATGAGGACCCTCGAAACATAAAGACCCTCTCGAAACATGAAGACCCTCGAAACATGAAGACCCTCCCGAAACATGAAAACCCTCGAACATGTTTTCGACGGGTAACAATGTTGTTTAGGTCGTCGTGTGTATAGAAGGTTGTTTGGATTGGATGAACTTTTCTTTTTTTTAAATATTTACTGACTTTGTTGATCTGCACCTCATAATTGTGTCAGAATGAGAATGTTAATTCCCTCAGTAATTTATAATTGTTACTAGTATGCATCCCTCCAAAATCAGATTACGTGTAGTTTTCAAAAAATAGGTTTGCATCTAGACTTAATAAAAAATAACATGAGTAATGCATGTAAACATGTACACACTATTTCACCAAATTTCAAGTCTTTCAAACTCAACATCGTTCTTACAACGTCACGGCTTGTAATCATTGGGGCAAGCTCCAAACGGAGCTATACGCAGAAGTGTCCCAACGTAACTTCCGAGCTGTTGACAATGGTGACAACTTGTAAAGAAAGATGAGTGTGACTTTTGATTTTTCAGTTTTTGATAAAAAACTGGTTTTATTTGAAAAAATTGGGGAATGCTATTCCACTTAGTAATGTTAATACTTCGCTCACAAGCCGGAGTTTTTCCAGATTAATGCTGTATTTGAAGCCAGCAACATTATGGGGGGGGGGGGGGGGGGGGGTGTTTACTTGTCCATCGTAGAGGAGAACAGTCACTGACTTCAGATAAAGCATTAATCTAGAGTAACTCCGGAATTTGGAACGAAGTGGTAAATACGTCCGCTGACTAGGGAGCGGAACAACGTTATAGATATCTACAACTTTTGAAATATTTCTGAGCGTCAAACAGAGTCAATTGAATTTAATATTGGTAATCAGAACATTATGGGTAATTTAGAGCCACCGCACCACAGAGACATATGAAGCCGTGTCTGAACTTCTCTTACTAATGAATATATTCATATGATCCATAAAAGTGCTCGGATGATAAACTCCGATAGATGGGATCGCCAGGTTTACGTCCCTGTCTGACGGACGAAGCTAAGAAAAGGTGTCTTGCCCAAGAACATACCGACGAAACTCAGTGACGCCGGTGAGGCTTGAACCGTGTCTTCCGGTTCCAAGTCGTCCGTGCTATCTACTGGGCCAGCAACTCCGTGTAATATTATCAAACGTTTCGGGAAAATCAACAAAATGAGTACTAACTTGTATTTATATTAAAACTTTAATGTGAACAGCTGTTCTACAGTCAGGTCTATAATCTGTCCGAAATGCAGTATTCAAGTTATTGTCGTCTATATACTTATGATCAAGGGAAATAAATCATGAAATTAAATCTTGACAGATTCAATCACTGGCTTTACATTCTGGATAAAGCTGTACGTCGGAAATTTTGAAAATTTTGAAATTTTGAAAATTCCCCATTTCTTCGAGGAAAACGTTTTGGAATGTCTTCTCCAACCAAATCCAACTTTGTTGTCAGCTTCGGTTTTACAGTGTAGCCTGAAATGAGAAAACATGCATATATAGTATTATTGAAATAAGGAGCGTTACTGTATACTAGCATACATTTATACATAGGGCAGTTTATAATTGAAGATTCGTTATATCTCGATACGTTTGCGTTTACCTGAATAATGTTGGTTCATTTTAAAAGAATGTGTTGTTATTTTGGTTTTTTATAGCGGAGGGGGAAAAAACAGACAAAATAGTATTCGACGCTTGCCGGTTTTCAAGACAAACGTCTGGAACAGTTCTTCTAATGAAAGTTTGATGCGACAGCCATTTTACCGAGATCCTGGTATCGTTTCTGATTGACTGATGCAGACGCACCTTTCAGAAAGGCAGAAAGACACTAAATTAATAAATATGCAGGAAACTTCATCATTATATCGATGATCTAAATGTGGACGGTCAAAACTACTATATAACAAAAAATAATAATTACTGACACGTGTTTCCGGTTTCAATTTTTTTTCTGCACGAAGGGAAAATACGTTTGTATTTAAAATCAAGTGTCGAAGATGATCAAGATTACAGACAAAACGGACAAAGCTTCTAAATAAGTTATAAGAACCGTGAACGGACTTACCCTTTGTTAGTTGTAAACCATGATCGAGGTCTTTGACAGGTACAGCGTTTTCTATCACCGTTCAGTACAGTAATTTGGTGAAGCTACGGAAGGAAAAGAAGCAAAATTAAGATTTGTGTAAGCATGTCTAGTATACACTTTAATATGGTTTGTATATGGTGTCAGACTGGTATTATTTTGCTTCCGGGTCGTTACCCGCGAAAGTAGTACTTTAAAAAAAAATGTGTTGACAGTTCAGGGCCTGGTTACTTGTGAAAAAATGTGTTTGAATACTGTGTTTACTATGCCATGATATAAAATGTAATGTTTGGCAGGTTTTATTAGCACTGAGCTTTGTTTTACAGGACTATTTCCTGACTGTGGAGAGAACCAAATAACACCATCTGCATACTCACAGAGATGTGATGAACTTTTTGAAATGGACATTTTGTGTACGGAAGTGAAATTTGTGAACAAACAAGTATATCGTCAGGGGTTAAGACGTTTGATTTTCAGGACTTCTACATGGATAGTTGAAGGAAAAAAGTTCCATATATGTGTCCCTTAGTTGTGGAATAAATGACAACGACTCGAAAACAGTGTATTTTGTTCTATTCTCAATGTACTGAAATATTACCAAACCGAGACCATATGTGACATGTACTGAACGTTTTTGGTGGGTGGGTGAGTAGAAGGGGGTGGGGATGTTTTGTGTTTGAGCGATACATAGCGGAACAGCCAGTATATCGTATGTTCTGACAGAGAGACATAACGGTACATTGTACATATGTATGTTCCTTGTTTGTTTGTTTGTTTGTTTGTATTGTGGTCTTCGTCATTTAACACACATGTAATGATATATATGACGGTCGATTTTTTTGTAGTAGAGGCAGAACGCCCACTTTTCCTGGGTAAAACCAGTACTGTACACACCCCGTAAGGAATAGACACTTCCTCACTTACAAGTCGAGCTCCCAGTGGGAGCTCGTCGTTAACCCATCGACAACGTCGTTAACCCATCGACAACGTCATTAACCCACCGACAACGTCTTTAACCCATCGACAACGTCGTTAACCCATCGACAACGTCATTAACCCATCGACAACGTCTTTAACCCATCGACAACGTCGTTAACCCATCGACAACGTCATTAACCCATCGACAACGTCGTTAACCCATCGACAACGTCATTAACCCACCGACAACGTCTTTAACCCATCGACAACGTCGTTAACCCATCGACAACGTCATTAACCCACCGACAACGTCTTTAACCCATCGACAACGTCGTTAACCCATCGACAACGTCATTAACCCATCGACAACGTCGTTAACCCCTCGACAACGTCATTAACCCATCGACAACGTCTTTAACCCATCGACAACGTCGTTAACCCATCGACAACGTCATTAACCCATCGACAACGTCGTTAACCCATCGACAACGTCATTAACCCACCGACAACGTCTTTAACCCATCGACAACGTCGTTAACCCACCGACAACGTCTTTAACCCATCGACAACGTCGTTAACCAATCGACAACGTCATTAACCCACCGACAACGTCTTTAACCCATCGACAACGTCGTTAACCCATCGACAACGTCATTAACCCACCGACAACGTCTTTAACCCATCGACAACGTCGTTAACCCATCGACAACGTCATTAACCCACCGACAACGTCTTTAACCCATCGACAACGTCGTTAACCCATCGACAACGTCATTAACCCATCGACAACGTCGTTAACCCCTCGACAACGTCATTAACCCATCGACAACGTCATTAACCCATCGACAACGTCATTAACCCATCGACAACGTCGTTAACCCGTCGACCACGCACGGAGGCGCTTGTATGTATGTATGTTGTGATATAGAGACATAGCGATATATCTTATACAGATATATTGTCAGATAGAGATATAACGATACATAGTATACATGTATGTTGTGAGATAATAACATCGCATGTACGCATGTATGTTGTCAAATAGAGACAAAGAGGTATATCGTTTACATGTACTATATGTTGAGCTAGAGACATAGCGATATACCATATACGTGTATGTAGAGAGGTCGAGAAAGAGTGAGATATAGTGGTATATATGTATGTAGAGAGATAGAGATATAGCGGTATATATGTATGTCGAGAAAGAGAGAGATATAGCGGTATATATTTATGCAGAAAGGTAGGGATATAGCGGTATATCGTATACATGTTTGTAGAAAGGTAGGGATATAGCGGTATATCGTATACATGTATGTAGAAAGGTAGGGATATAGCGGTATATCGTATACATGTATGTAGAAAGGTAGGGGTATAGCGGTATATCATATACATGTATGTAGAGAGGTAGAGGTATAGCGATATATCGTATAGATATATGTAAAGAGTTATAACGGTATATCGTATACATGTAGAGAGGCAGAGATATAGCGGTATATCGTGTAGATATATGTAGAGAGATAGAGATATATAGAGGTATATCATTTACATGTTTGTAGAGGGATAGAGATATAGCGGTATATCATATACATGTATGTAGAGAGATAGCGGTAAATCGTATATATGTATGTAGAGAGATAGAGATATAACGGTATACCATATTTTGAATCGTTGTCTCCATAGCTGTACAAACTAGGTTCCATGGACGGCATCGTTATTGCTTAATTGAACTCTGGACCTGATACATCAGTCTAACAGAACAAAGAAAAGATAATTAGAGTGAAAGGAGAAATATAACGAAGTTTTAAGAGGTTAAGGTAAAAGAGATATATATATATTGGAGGCAGAGAATCAGTTTTAGGAAGGTTTTGTCATTTTTTAAATTATGGATAACTAATTGAATTGTGGTTTTACGGCGCAACAACACAAACAAAGTTATATGGCGCCAACATGAATAAACATTCTAGACCCACTGTCCAAACATCAATACCTGTGATTTATTTACCTGTTATGTTTTAGTCAAATCCTAAAGTTTTAGACAGTTTCCATAGACTCATTGGTTTTGTCATTATCATGAAGACAGACTCGCATAAACACATGTGTTTATAAACCACTGTGTAATACATAAACAAATGTTAAATGCTTAAGAAATTTGTGAAAATACAAAATATGAGGTATTCCGTAATATTCAAGATTAAAAAGTCAGTACAAATTTACCGGTGGTAGTTTGAAGACGTAACTTTTGGTAGCGATTTCGTACAGACGTTGACTAATTGTGTCACAGTCCAAATCCACACTGTATCTACAAGATTAAAGACAAAGCATTCAGACTACTAAATACAAAACTAAAACATAATGCAAGGTGTGAGGCGTGACACGTGACATGCTTTCACCAAGTCAAACGTTTTATGATAAACACTTGTTCCCTTTGTAGTAAAATGATTGCATTGGGGAAAACATCATAAACACAACTATGGTCGACACAATGTACTAACACCATGTTGCAATATTCGTATGTCGCTGATAGTATGGACAACGAAGCACGAAGGTATGTATATGGTGTGGAACCCCAGCATGGAAAGGCCGTTATAACCCTGTACCCCAACCATAGATGGTTGGTACAGAATACAAAGCTATGCTATGATTCTCACACATTATATCTTATACATTTGTTAGAGATCAGTATCATCGTAGCCCTGGAAGGAAGCCGTATTGTAAATGAAACAATAAGTATGATAGACACTGCATCTATTCGTATTGTGGCTGTTGTAACTAGACCTGGTACACCAAAGAAATTCACGGAATGAACACTGTTTATTTAACATAACAATCCATGGCATGGACACATTACCCACCTCGTGAAAATGCCAGTATAACTAACCTAAAATAAGATAAAACCGTAGCCTTACTTGGCAACGATATCGTTGTTCTATGAGGTATCGACACCGTAGCCATACGTTGCCTGGACACCGCAGCCATACGTTGTATGGACACCGTAGTCATACGTGGTATGGACACCGTAGCCATACGTGGTATGGACACCGTAGCTATATGCGATATCGACACTGTAACCATACGTGGTTTGGCCACCGTAACCAAATATATGGCATGGACACCGTAACCGTACGCGGCATGGTCACCGTAGCCATACGCGGCATAGACACCGTAACCATACGCGGCATAGACACCGTAACCATACGCGGCATGGACACCGTAACCCCACGCGGCATGGACACCGTAGCCATACGCGGCATAGACACCGTAACCATACGCGGCATGGACACCGTAACCCCACGCGGCATGGACACCGTAGCCATACGCGGCATGGAAAAAGTAACAATACGCGGCATGGACACCGTAGTCATACGCGACTTGGACACCGTAGTCATACGTGACTTGGACACCGTAGCCATACGCGGCATGGACACCGTAGCCATACGTGGCATGGACACCGTAGCCATACGCGACATGGACACCGTAACCATACGCGGAATGGACACCGTAGCCATACGCGGCATGGACACCGTAGCCAAACGCGGTATGGACTCCGTAGACATACGTGACATGGACACCATAGTTATACTCGGTATGGACACCGTAACCATACGTGACATGGAAACGTAGATGCACGTGATATTGCCATCGTAGCCATGCGTGGCATGGACACCGTAGCCATACGTGGCGTGAACACCGTAGACATACGTGACATGGACACCATGGTTATACGTGGCATGAAAACCGTAGCAATCGTGGGTATAGATACCGGAGCCCATCACAGTATATACATCGTTATCCTAGGTTATATGGACACCGAATCCCTAAGGTTGTATTGAAACCGTGGCCATCTGTGCTATTGTAAGTTTAACATTGAGTAGTATGGTCCATAGAGTGGCTATTGTAACCACTGAACCATACGTCGTATCTCGACACCATTGCTCTCCGCGGTAAGGCCAAATAACTCCTATGTTATATAGTAAAGTACCAATTGGTTGTATGGACACCGCACAGCTCCGTGACATGGCCATTGGTGCCATTAATCCCTTTGTGGCATGATATAAGCAAAAATCGGTAGTATGGACACGATAGCCTTTGATAATGACGGAGATGACGATGCTGATGGTGATAAAGACAAGGAATTTTGGGTATAAATATGCATACGTTTGGGAGTCACATGCGCTGTGGAGATTTGTCAAGGCGTCTTCAATGTGACGACGTATACACGACGTGATTTCTCCCGCAAGTCTATCGTCATACTATGAAAATAGAAGAAGGAAATGTATGGTAAGTTGAAATGAATGGTACGTTGATATTTCACTTCTTGTATAAGTATACTGAACATAAAAAACACTTCCGCTGATGTTGATGCTGATTGTCTAGACAGCAAAACGGGAAAAAAATAATGATGTTTTAAGAAAAATTAAATAGACCGTATTTTTGAAAAGTCTAGTATACAAGGGAGTTAGCCCCTTTTTTCTTAAAACATGCATCTTTGCCACAAAAACAAATTAAATTTACGAAAAATTACGGAAATTTGTCCGAGATTATATTTTCTATATGTTCCTTACCAAAAAAATCACAAAAAATCATAACACAGATTTTATAGATGGCAGCTTTTGATTATCAACAATCATCAAACTACCTCCCTTTAACATTTCCATATCATCAATAAAAGATTATTGCTTGGCAAATTTGAAACTGTTTAATGGGATAGTTAGTCCTCACTTACGTGTGCTTACAAACATCAAACATTGTTTGATTAAAACGCTCTTTAAGCCGCATTCGCCCTCAAAACCTGGCCCAACTATAATGTTCAGAGCATTTTTCATAAACTCGACATTTTACGGACAGAGCTAAGTGAATTTGACATACTAGCCTTTTCTGAAACTTGGCTCAACCAAACTACACTTGATACTGACTTTACGTTTGATTCCTTCTTAGCTCCTGAGAGAAAAGATCGCCCTCTAGATAGTCATGGTGGCGTTATGCTCTATATAAAAAATTCTATACATTACAAACGCAGGCATGATCTTGAACCGATTGGAATTGAATGTTTATGGGTTGAAATCTTCATGAAACAGAAACGCATTCCCTTAGGGTTGTTTTGCAGACCACCAAATGCAGACAGCATTCATAATTCCAATATTGAAAATTCAATACACCTTGCAGTCGATACGAACATTAACGACATAATTATTACCGGTGATTTTAATTTTAATCTTAACAATGCCAATTCCTGTCGGCAAATAACGTCAATGTGTGAACAGTTCTCATTACACCAATGCATAAATGACATGAATGAACCAACTCATTTCACAGAAAATTCATCTTCAATAATCGACATTATTTTGGTTAATAATAAAGACAATGTATTGCTAAGCGGTGTAGGGGACCCCTTTTTACAACAAGATATTCGTTATCACTGTCCAATATTTGGTATTTTTAACTTTAAAAAGAACCATATTAAATCGTGTACACGGCATATCTGGTATTACGATAAAGGGGATTACGATACGTTAAGGCAGATGGCCCTAAATACCGACTGGACTATGCATGATGACAATGATATTAATGTCCACACAAACAATATAACGGAACATATAATACACATATCAAAACAATGCATTCCAAATAAATTAGTTCGAATAAAGCCAAACGATCTTCCATGGATTACTACCCCTATTAAATGCTTGATCAGAAAACGTAAGCGAGCCTATCGAAAAGCTAAACGAAACAATACACCGGCCCAGTGGGCGAAATTTCGAAAACTTAGAAACGAAGCAATTGACCTTATTCGGAAAAACAAAGTTGTCCATCTCCAACAATTGTCTGAAAAACTTAAAACTGAAAATCGATCTTCTAAAAACTGGTGGTCAACGTTGAAATATTTTATGTTTTAAAATCGCAAGGAATCTGTACCCCCGTTACACTCAAACGATTCTATTATTAACAATGACTTTGACAAAGCAAACTTATTGAATGATTTTTTTCGAGATCAAACTCTTATAAATGACAATAATGCTCAAATTCCTGTCTTACCTACTGTAAACGACTCGAACCTAAGTTCCATTACACTATGTCCTCGTGAAGTAAAACAAATTTTAGAAACCCTAGCCTTAGGAAAAGCTGTAGGTCCTGATACAATTAATAACCGTGTTCTTAGAGAACTAGCTATCGAACTATCAGAATCTCTATGTTCTTTGTTTATTCATTCCTTAAATCATTCCTTAAACGATAGCATGGTCCCGGTTACCTGGAAAGAAGCCCACGTTTGCTCAGTTTTCAAATCTGGCGACCAATCAATTGTTTCCAACTACACACCTTTAGCACTTCTCGGTACTGTTGAAAAGGTTTTGGAAAAAATCGTTTTCAAACACGTATTCAACTTCTTTCTAACCAATAGCATTTTAACTTCACTGCAGTCTGGTTTTGTTCCAGGTGACTCAACAGTTAACCAGCTTGCGTATTTATATAACTTTTTCTGTCAAGCTCTTGATTCTGGAAAGGAAATTAGGGCGATTTTTTGTGATATTAGCAAAGCCTTTGATCGTGTTTGGCACGAGGGACTTCTTGTAAAATTAAAGGCTGTTGGTATCACAGGAAATCTCTTAACATGGTTCAAAAGCTATCTTACAGATAGAAAACAATGCGTTGTCCTACCAGGTATCCAATCTGATTGGAATAACATTAAAGCCGGTGTTCCCCAAGGCTCCATCTTGGGACCACTGTTATTCCTTCTATACATTAATGATATTGTTATAAACATAATTTCAAATATTCGTCTTTTTGCAGACGATACAGGTTTGTTTATTGTTGCAGATAATCCAGTATCTGCTGCGAATACACTGAATTCCGATCTCTTGAAAATATCAAATTGGGCAGATAGATGGCTTGTCAAATTTAATCCATCCAAAACTAAATCTCTTCTTATTTCACGGAAAGTCAATTTTATCAACCACCCACCAGTTTTTATGAATGACCAGATAATAACTGAAGTCGATGATCATAAACACCTCGGCGTCCTTTTGTCAAATGATTTATCCTGGCACAAGCACATCGAATATATCAAATCAAAGGCATGGCAGAGGATTAACATTATGCGGAAACTTAAATACAAACTAGATAGAGTGTCCTTAGAAACTATATATACGTCCTTCATAAGACCTATTTTAGAATACGGAGATATTCTCTTTGATAACTGCACACAATATGAAAAATATGAGTTAGACAAAATACAAAATGAGGCCGCTCGGATAGTAACTGGAGCAACGAAACTTGTCTCTTTTGACAGCCTATACAAAGAAACTGGGTGGGAAACTCTCGGAAATAGGCGCCGTAAGCATAAACTCGTTATGTTTTATAAAATGACAAACCACTTAACTCCCAATTTTCTCTCTGAGCTTGTTCCTCCTCCTGTAGTTAATATATCACGGTATAACTTACGGAACTCTTCAAACATCCAAACTGTCAATGCCCGTGCCAACTACTACTATGATTCTTTTCTCCCCTCTGTTATTCGCGAATGGAATAACTTAGGGGAGACTCCTTAGTTTCGAATGAATGTCCATGGGGAATTTCTTATAAAACAGAAATCTAAGAGATTAAAAGCCATGTACAGGCTAGACAATAAAAAAGAAATCCACAAATGTGGTGTTTTTGACTTAGTATGACATAATAGTTAATTTTGGTGTAAATAAAGTTTTTGTACTGTGGCCGGTATAGAGGCTGTAAACAGAAACTAGTAACTGGTGGCTATGCTGTAAATGGTAGCTTTATTTGATCAATTCCTTCATCTCTCCATTCGACATAAGATTACGGAAAAAAAAGCCGAATAAGGTATGTAGAAATAGCATTTTTATGACAATTTGGAGTGTTTGTCATTCAATTATGGATGTGTTATATCTCAAATAAGGGACAGGTATATGCTGCCGTGTCTCTATAAATGACATGTTTTTCTTTTTTTGAGTGCTAAGTGGGTGGGGTAAATGAATTGTATTTGTAGGCAGAGAAACTGACTTTGTTGCTTTCTAGCATGTATTTGCTATATTTTGAGAGGAAATTATATGGTCTTTCAGGAATAGGGCATGTTTGTTAGTTCTGAAAAATAGAATTAAAGTTATTTAACGTAATTAGTGTACATGTCTGAAAATAGTCTGAATTTCAAAGAAAACTGTAGATTACGGCCTTAAGGAAAATATGCATAGTACCGATTATACATCATTTCAGGTTTAGAACACAGGTTGTAGTGCGTTTTGATATTTTCAACACAAAATTGCTCAGAAATCATCAAAATATTGCGACATTTTCCATTTTGAGATATCGACACATATTGCCAAGGGAAGTAACACTTGCGGGTAAAAATAGACCATCTCAGTTTTTCGAGTTACTTTCTATTTTTTCCTTTTTGTTACTTTTTATTATTTCAATTAGATCTAAGCATTATTCTAGAATATGTATATACAAAAAACTTACACTTAAGTAATTTAAGTGTTCATACTTCTAGAATGTATATTGTGAAAATATCTAATTATTGCTGTTTACTATGCCATCAACTGTGTAAAATTAATATCATACCTAGGAGAAGAACATCATAAGTATCTTACTTTCGTTCTAATCCTTTTTCATACAAATATTATGTTGTAAAAAGCTTGTGAAATAAAATATGTTTAAACCAAAACCTGGCCCATAGAAATACCAGCAAAAAAGCCGGACATTTCCTTTTTTGTTCAGTGTATTATAATTATAACAAAGAGTTTCACAGATCATTCTTTTTTTCCGACTACAATGTATGAATCTATATTTGAAACTGCAATGAGTGAAATGAAATGGGTTTTTACGTCCCGGTAACGCATCATACCGTTATATTGGGACAGCAACCTTAGAGGGAGATGAGATGAAGCATGAAGTTTCCCATCACACATGCGTCCGCCAGGAAGCGAATCCACGTGGCGCAGAGATCTGTAGCTCTAAATTCAGTGCTTTATCCATTGAATACAGGCCGCTATGAATGCATAACGATGGCGTAATAATTCCGGTGCAACTCCCAGATTCTGGACATGTTTTTAGAGTATTCCTTACGCTGACACTCGGTACGTATCATTTCGTACTGGAAGTCTGATTTGCATTTTTGTATGCCGAATTCTCTGCCAAGAAAGAATTCATATACTGTAGGTCTAAATGGGTACGTATCTACATTATGGAGAATTCTCAAAGACGGAAGAGGTTTTAATCCCAGCAATAGCAATACAATGTGTTTCTTCTGTTATTTGCTTTATTTCAAGTGTTTGTTTGTTTGTTTTCAAATAAAGACCAAATAACAACCTCCTGGTGAAAAATAAATACATCTGAAACATATGTCTATACAGATTTCGAAGACAAAAAAGAGAGTCAAATATAAGTAGGTATTCATGCATTGTGTTCATCTATTAATCATTGTAGGCCTAATGCGGATATTGCTGAAATTGCTAGCTTAAATTGAGCCGTTCAAACGTACCTCTTTAATCTCATTTCGAAGAATGACTTCTTCGGTCTGCAGTTTTTGATAAAAACTGATGTATTTTACATGTGTCTTCAGTCGGAATGCAAGGGCATTCTTCAAACTCTGAAATAAAAAAGAGGGCAATAAATAATACGGCTTAACGTCCCGTTCAACACATGAAAGCACACCGACTTAAGAGCAGGCGCAGATCCAAGGCTGGGGCGTAACTGGCATACTAAAGTATATTTTGATGAATGACGGTCCTCTCAGCCCAAACAAAGCCTACGACAAGGAAACTGAACAGATATGAAAATTGAGGCATGCGTGTTAAACCGTGATAGTGCAGCTTTAACTAATTTTCTATTATAAAATAATTTGAACTCTATGAACTGTATTTACCCGGCAATAAAACTGAGAAAGGAAGTCAAATAATATAACATTTCAGATTTATCCAGGTTGAAACGTTACAGATATGTTGCGTATCCTTAATCCATATTATAATATTTATAATGAATAACTCTTAATGCATATTTTCTGTTACACACATGTTAGCATAGACAAGACGAACTGTGATTTGCTGGTAATATTGTTGAATAACTGTTTTAGTTGTTGTGGCTGCTGTTTTTGTTGTTGGTGGTGGTGGTGGAGATGGTGGTGGTGTTTTTGTTGTTGTTGTTGTATAAATGACTTAAAGCTACACACTCTCGCCATGGAATACAATCCTTATTTAGTTACAAGATTATCACATCGCATTAAGTCTGACCTTAATTGCGTGCATCCGTACATTGTATTCTACCATATTATCCACGTAGCACGGGAGCGACAATTGTGCAGCTTCGACCATTGAGGCAGCCTCATTCGCCGTGTCTCTCGAGTGCCAACATCGCTGCAACAGAAAGGATATATAATACAGGGATTTATTTACTTGCGAGTTTTGAATAAAATATTCAGTTTTTATAACAACGACTCATTGAAACGTTCTGTTTTTACCTTCTTCTTCTTCTTCTTTTCTTTTTTAGATAATTTACACAGACTGACTCATTGAATTTGTCATCATGGTGGAAATGGATTCACAGGAACAAGTTTGTAGATAAAACAGTGGTAATGCAATCGCTATATGACAGTCTCGTTAAATATAAACCCGTCTGGTTTGCTTTTATTAATCTTATTAAAGGTGATGTAATGTTATTGTTTCCGACTATTGATTTCCTTACACAAACATGGAGATAAACTAAAATAGTTTATGTTTGTTACATGCCTGATTTGTGACGGGTTATATGTTTTTTAACGACAACTAATCGGATTGCAGGTTTAGAAAGTCAGTTGTATAGAGCTGTTACTAGTAATTTGAGGTAGTTTAACCAAGAGTATAGAACAGTTACTAGTAATATGGGGTAGTTTAACCAAGAGTATAGAACTGTTACTAGTAATATGGGGTAGTTTAACCAAGAGTATAGAACTGTTACTAGTAATATGAGGTAGTTTAACCAAGAGTATAGAACAGTTACCAGTAATATGGGGTAGTTTAACCAAGAGTATAGAACAGTCACTAGTAATATGGGGTAGTTTAACCAAGAGTATAGAACTGTTACTAGTAATATGGGGAAGTTTAACCAAGAGTATAGAACAGTTATTAGTAATATGAGGTAGTTTAACCAAGAGTATAGAACAGTTACTAGTAATATGAGGTAGTTTAACCAAGAGTATAGAACTGTTACTAGTAATATGGGGGTAGTTTAACCAAGAGTATAGAACAGTCACTAGTAATATGGGGTAGTTTAACCAAGAGTATAGAACAGTTACTAGTAATATGGGGTAGTTTAACCAAGAGTATAGAACAGTTACTAGTAATATGAGGTAGTTTAACCAAGAGTATAGAACTGTTACTAGTAATATGGGGTAGTTTAACCAAGAGTATAGAACAGTTTCTAGTAATATGAGGTAGTTTAACCAATAGTATAGAACTGTTACTAGTAATATGGGGTAGTTTAACCAAGAGTATAGAACAGTCACTAGTAATATGATGTAGTTTTAGAACTGTTACTAGTAATATGGGGTAGTTTAACCAAGAGTATAGAACAGTTACTAGTAATATGGGGTAGTTTAACCAAGAGTATAGAACAGTTACTAGTAATATGAGGTAGTTTAACCAAGAGTATAGAACTGTTACTAGTAATATGGGGTAGTTTAACCAAGAGTATAGAACAGTTTCTAGTAATATGAGGTAGTTTAACCAATAGTATAGAACTGTTACTAGTAATATGGGGTAGTTTAACCAAGAGTATAGAACAGTCACTAGTAATATGATGTAGTTTTAGAACTGTTACTAGTAATATGGGGTAGTTTAACCAAGAGTATAGAACAGTTACTAGTAATATGGGGTAGTTTAACCAAGAGTATAGAACAGTTACTAGTAATATGAGGTAGTTTAACCAAGAGTATAGAACTGTTACTAGTAATATGGGGTAGTTTAACCAAGAGTATAGAACAGTTACTAGTAATATGGGGTAGTTTAACCAAGAGTATAGAACAGTTTCTAGTAATATGAGGTAGTTTAACCAATAGTATAGAACTGTTACTAGTAATATGGGGTAGTTTAACCAAGAGTATAGAACAGTCACTAGTAATATGATGTAGTTTTAGAACTGTTACTAGTAATATGGGGTAGTTTAACCAAGAGTATAGAACAGTTACTAGTAATATGGGGTAGTTTAACCAAGAGTATAGAACAGTTACTAGTAATATGAGGTAGTTTAACCAAGAGTATAGAACTGTTACTAGTAATATGGGGTAGTTTAACCAAGAGTATAGAACAGTTTCTAGTAATATGAGGTAGTTTAACCAATAGTATAGAACTGTTACTAGTAATATGGGGTAGTTTAACCAAGAGTATAGAACAGTCACTAGTAATATGATGTAGTTTTAGAACTGTTACTAGTAATATGGGGTAGTTTAACCAAGAGTATAGAACAGTTACTAGTAATATGGGGTAGTTTAACCAAGAGTATAGAACAGTTACTAGTAATATGAGGTAGTTTAACCAAGAGTATAGAACTGTTACTAGTAATATGGGGTAGTTTAACCAAGAGTATAGAACAGTTACTAGTAATATGGGGTAGTTTAACCAAGAGTATAGAACAGTTACTAGTAATATGAGGTAGTTTAACCAAGAGTATAGAACAGTTACTAGTAATATGCGGTAGTTTAACCAAGAGTATGGAACAGTTACTAGTAATATGAGGTAGTTTAACCAAGAGTATAGAAAACCATTTGATGTTTACAGACAGACAGACAGACAGACAGGCAGGCAGAAAAACAGATATACAGAGACAGAGAGACAGACAGGCAGGCAGGCAGACAGAAACAGACGGACAGGCTATAAAGCCCTTGAGGATAAGATACTAAGCAACATGCCAACAATAAGTATGTATATAAATATATGAAAACAGTAGGCTAATGTATATATTATCACAATATAACTAATACGAGCTTTTAAGCAGTTTTATAGTACAGTTACTATGAGGTACCTGTTGATACTCCTTAAGATGCAGCGTTACAGTCGTATGGTGATCGATCAGTTTGTTGAACTGATTCTTATCTCTTCGCCATGCGACCAGATCCGCGTCTGAAAATGTAAAGAAAAACAGCATTGAATAAAATCATTCAAAAAATACGATTTATGTTAAGATAAACCGAAACACATACTTAAATCACAAAAACATATCATAAAATTAAAACCAGGGAATACAAATTAATTATGGCTGGGATTATACGCATTTCGTTTGAGTCGTTCGTGTATTGAATTGCAGTGGCTGTGTTTAAAGAAACAAACCCTCCAAATAACGGCACAATTACACTACAGATAACGGCACAATTACACTACAGATAACGGCACAATTACACTACAAATAACGGCACAATTACACTACAGAAACATTTTATCAAAACCCTATCCAGGTGCTCAGGTCATAGAAGAATGTATATGTGCCGATTAAAAGTATAGGATTTGTTCACGGGTTCTTAAAAAACGCGTGAATGCATATGCGTAAGATGAATTATTAGTTGGTAACTCTTAAATTCAACGCTCCAGTTTGTGTGGTTGACCTGGCTGGTTAAAGCCGTTTATATTGTGTATATAGAGTTTGGATTCTCAGAATATGTAAGTTATATATACATATATATACTTCGTAGTCAATAGGTTTAGAAACGGTGTAAATATGTTGTAACATTTGACTGTTGTTTGCGGGATAGTTTCTTTAAACAAAACAAAGAGATGTTTTTAAAAAAAACACGACACAAAGTCTAGACTGAGTATAGTGCGACATTTAGACGATTCATCTACCTTATCGTATTTTAACTTTTTTGACAATAATTTAATACCGAAATTGCACAGAAAATACTCTAAACTGTATTCTACACTTACAATACGTCATTTCCCCTTTGCTGGTTACATACAGGACGTCTGTACGCGAAAGCAGCATCCCGTAAACGTCTCACAACACAGTTAATTTTGCATAGCTCTGCATATGTAGCAGGACCCCTCTGGACCACTGTAGAACTTAATGAATTTTCTTAAAAATATTTTCTTTGTGAAACTCGATGTCTGTTGCACGAAATATCCAACAAAAACACGGGGTTGACCAATTTGCTTTTTTTTAATATCAATAGTTTGAAGAAACCCTCTTGAATTTGTCCATTTCACTGACATTTTCAAATGTGTCACTACCCAGTATTAGATTCTCAGATCTGGGCTCAGTAACATTCAGGCATATCCTAACCTGTATGAAATCATGAACTTGTCCCATTCGTGTCACCTGCAACAAAAAAAGAGAAAATATTTGCACATTTTAAGAAATAAGCAAGAACCGAATAACACAGATCTTTTTTTTAAGCTCCAGAAAGTTCCTACCGTGACTGGCAAGGGAAATAACTGTTTAGTGAGACCTAAAGCACGGAAACACTCCTGTAATTCTACAACTGAAAAAAAAAACGATTCATTAAATTGATTCCAATATGTTTTCAAAAAAGTGTGATAATGAATGCAATTAGAACAAAACGTCTTTTAATTGGTACCAACATTCTTTTAAAAACTTAAAGATTGTATAATAATAATAATAATAATAATAATAATTGTATCAAGAGATACAATTTTGATTTTTATAAACTCGCGGCGTAACTTACATATTTTATTTAGCAAATTGTTTTTTGCATATTACTATATGTGGGTTATCATATATGCAAAACATAAAACGATACTTGATTAATAAATATCATTAAAATCAAATCCTAATTACGCTTTGATACTCTCCGCTTGTAGATAGAGCATCGTAGCGTGATAAAGGGTCTGATTTTAATGAGATTCTAGAGTATCGTAGCGTGATACAGGGTTTGATTTTAATGAGATTCTAGAGTATCGTAGCGTGATAAAGGGTTTGATTTTAATGAGATTCCAGAGTACCGCAGCTTGATAAAGGGTTTGATTTTAATGAGATTCTAGAGTATCGTAGCGTGATAAAGGGTCTGATTTTAATGAGATTCTAGAGTATCGTAGCGTGATACAGGGTTTTCTTTTAATGAGATTCTAGAGTATCGTAGCATGATAAAGGGTTAGATTTTAATGAGATTCCAGAGTACCGCAGCTTTATTAAGGGTTTGATTTTAATGAGATTCTAGAGTATCGTAGCGTGATAAAGGGTCTGATTTTAATGAGATTCTAGAGTATCGTAGCGTGATAAAGGGTTTGATTTTAATGAGATTCTATAGTATCGTAGCATGATGTAAAGGGTTTGATTTTAATGAGATTCTAGAGTATCGTTGCGTGATAAAGGGTCTGATTTTAATGAGATTCCAGAGTACCGCAGCGTGATAAAGGGTCTGATTTTAATGAGATTCTAGAGTATCGTAGCGTGATAAAGGGTCTGATTTTAATGAGATTCTAGAGTATCGTAGCGTGATAAAGGGTCTGATTTAAATGAGATTCTGGAGTATCGTAGCGTGATAAAGGGTCTGATTTTAATGAGATTTCAGAGTATCGCAGCGTGATAAAGGGTCTGATTTTAATGAGATTCTAGAGAATCGTATCGTGATAAAGGGTCTGATTTTAATGAGATTCTAGAGTATCATAGCGTGTTAAAAGGTCTGATTTTAATGAGATTCTAGAGTATCGAGGCGTGATAAAGGGTCTGATTTTGATGAGATTCTAGAGTATCGTAGCGTGATAAAGGGTCTGATTTTAATGAGATTGTTAATAAATCGGCGTACTTATGCTAATGCTTGATAAATACTGTAAGATTGCTGTGTCCGTTTAACTTTCAAATTGACGATAAATACTGAATCAAAATACACAGTGTGCCCTCAGATGTTCATAATCAACCTCATTTGCATTGCTGTTAACTTTTGCGACAGATATGTGTTCAAACATCATAACCTTATGTTTGAGAACAAGTTAAACGTTTGACATTAATGAGAAATTAAAAAAACAACAGCACTTAACAAAATGACTGTTACCTTGTCTTTTCCCATCAATTGTAATTTCTGTTTAGCTATCTTTTGATTTTGAGAAATTCTAAATCTGTTAGTGATGGGACTTTGCGTGTAAAGGTATGACTACTGTATTAATGATTACATTTTGTATATATTTTCAAAATTGTATTTATAAAATATGTCATTACAACTTTTTTCCCCAAAAAATAGATGTGTACACTTTCTTTTTTGACTGATATTATGATTAAACTTCCTATCTCGCCAACAACAGTCGCATTTTACATATGCACACCGTTTCTAAACCTGCAGACAACGAGATTTATAATTATATTACTTACATATTTTGAGAATCCAAACTTCATAGACACAATATAAACGGCGTTAACCAGCCAGGCCAAACACCAAAACTACAGCGTCGAATTAAGCAACTCATAATTCAGTTTACGCATATTCAATCACCGGTATTTTAAGAACCCATGAACTATCCTATACTTTTAATGAGCACATATATACATTATCACCTGGATAGAGTTTTGATAAACAGTTTTGTAATGTTGCTGTTATTTGGCGGGTTGGTTTCTTTAAATGACCTACATGAGTTACGATTTATTTTCTGAATTCTATTCTATTCTAAATGATATCAGCATTAATGACATTTACATGTTGTACTATACTTACTGGGGAGTTTATGCACATGTGCCAACTGTTTACCCACGGTCATGAGCGCCGACATGTTGCCACTAAAGTGACGCCCTCGACATAACCCGTCTGATAGGGTCAAAAACTTGCGTAAATCTGTGAACCTACAACACAAACATTATTATTTCTCTTAAATGATATTCTACCTTAGTCTTTACATACGTGTGTACTCCAGATGTTACTGCATTCCTCAGAAGAAGATAGCTCATGTTCTAGCTGACATTCCATCCAGTCCCTTGATGCCCTAATCTAGACGTACCAGGTTCGATCACCAGTTCTTTTATTGACTACTAACTTTAAGACTAGCTTCCCGGTTGAGGCTCTTTATTTGGTATCGTTCAGACAGAAGCTTTTCGTATAGAAGTCCGGATCCAGTATATCCTTTTTTAGGGAAACATGCATGTATAAACACGTTGTGTTTGATTTAGTAAACTCGACCATACCTAACAAAATGATCACTATCCGATTACATTTTTTTGTGAAAATAAATCAGGAAAAGTAAAAATGAAGTCGCTTCCTTAAGCGCTATTGCATTCTTTCTGTGTCGTTCTTTCTCACAAATTTGGACAAAATTCAGTACATCCAGGACATGCAAGATAAGAAACTCGCTTAGTTGTGACAGGATTCGAGAGGTTGCCATTCACCGTCATTAAGCATCCCTCCTCCCCTCGTCGCCCAACACACGCACGCACGCACGCACGCACGCACATCGTGCTCTATTTACATGTTTATGTTAGTTTGTATGTTTGGGCTCTCCATTATTATCTGTTTCAACCTTTCTACTTTATTACATAGAGATGTACCTAGTTATATGTTGTATGAGTATCCACCTCACATAAATAGTCAATTTAGACGGGCAGATGAAGATGGTTGTGGCAGGTGACCACTTCCCCAGAGCATGCTAGACAATAATTACTGGCAGAACACATATCCTGTCACAAAGTTTAAAATTACTGCTATTAAAACGATACAGTAGAGAGCTAACTAATGAAGTATTTCAACGAACTTACACATCAGATTTTTCGTTCCACACAAAATATCTTGGGATTTTTATGAGCTCCATATCTTCGAAAGTTCTGTTAACAAACGCGGCGTATATATTTCTAAGCAACGACGTCTCTGACGTTGTGTTTTTTAACGACGGCGTCCTTGACGTTGAATACGTCTCGAACATTCAGAACTATCGCGAGACTTCTTATCTGCCTCTTTGGGTTATTGTACGCTCGGTTTAAAAATATTGGCCTCAAACATGATATCGGCGTAGCTACTTTTATACCATATATGCCTATAGGCCCTGGCCTATACATGAATTTGAAAAATGAAGAAAAAAAAAATAAATGAAAAGTCCAAAAACACAATAAAAACTAAAGCACCATTTGTTTTTATTTTATTTTACAGTGTAGGCAATTCAACTTTGTCAAATGTTTATTCTGTCAAATGTTAATTCTCAAATTTGTTTCTTCAAACAACACACAAGTGTTATATATACGCTAAAACGCACCATTGCATAGCTAAGCTTAAAAAGAAAGGAGGAGCATGCCCACGGACCCCCTTGTTTGTCGTGCCTATATATGCATTTCAGGTCACCTACGCCCCTATATACACTGTATTGTATATGTATTGTGTGTAGGCTATAAACGTTGTACTGAATGTTTAATGCTGAATAAAGTTATTATATTATATATACGGCCTATGTCAAAGTCCATTCTGGTCAACACAAGTAAGTCAAAGATAGGACCAGGGAGTGGGGGTACGTATTCATTTTTGTTGTTGTTGCATTACTTTGATGATAGATTTTTTTATTAACCGACTGATTGATAGCTTGCTTACTTGATTGATTGTCTGGTTGATTGATTGATTGATTGATTGATGGAGGGATGGATGGATGAAATATACACATTACATTGAAACGCATGTTTATTTTGGTTTAATTATTGTTTATGAGCATGTTTTGTCTGGAAAACTCGACGACTAGGCTGGTTTTGGTTGGTGAATCGTAAATATTAAATCATATGGAGTTTATTTTTCTGCCAGAATAACAGTGTACTTCGGTCACAATATATATACACAATATCACAGGCTGCCATTACGATAGTACAGAAGGATAGAGAAAAGAAGAGATAATGTTATAGTATATGTATGTAGGAAAGGCCGCTGCCATGACGATAGTACAGAAGGACAGAGAACAGAAGATATAAAGTTATAGTATATGTATGTAGGAAAGGCCGCTGCCATGACGATAGTACAGAAGGACAGAGAACAGAAGATATAAAGTTATAGTATATGTATATAGGTAAGGCCGCTGCCATGACGATAGTACAGAAGGACAGAGAGAAGAAGAGACAGTGTTATAATATATGCATTTAGGAAAGGCCGCTGCCAAGACGACAGAACAGAAGGACAGAGAGAAGAAGAGACAGTATATATAGTATAAGTATATAGAAAAGGCCGCTGCCATTACCATAGTACATAAGGACAGAGAGAAGAAAAGACAGTGTTATAGTATATGTATATAGGAAAGGCCGCTGCCATGACGATAGTACAGAAGGACAGAGAGAAGAAGAGACAGTGTTATAGTATATGTATATAGGAAAGGCCGCTGCCATGACGATAGTACAGAGGGACAGATAGAAGAAGAGATAGTGTTAATGTATATTTGTATAGTAAAGGGCCTTTACTATATACATATACTATAACACGGCCTCTTCTTCTCTCTATCCTTCTATTCTAGCTTAATGGCAGACTGTGCACAATAAATATTTCGCACTAATAATGTATTACAGCCTGTTAATAATACAACAAAACATTAGCTGAGTGGTCAAATACCAATAATTGAATCCGACGGATAATAGGGCCTTTACATGCATATGCACATAACAGGCAAACGAAACCAAATATAACCATTGTATCCTGTATCCGTATATGAATTTCATCCGCATTTTCTCCGGATCGCATCCAGTGTATTTAACAATGAGTTTTCGGAATATTAAGACATAACACTACGTGAATACATTATATGACAAGGAAACAGGCATGTCTATTTATTTTTTTAAATACATAACTTTGAATATGGATCGAAAAAAAAAGTACATCCGTAAATTGTGTATTTTCATTGCAAGTGTGTGCTCCGTAACGTATATGCAGATCGTTGTCGTATTTTGTAGATGAAAAGGAGACCGGCTTGATTGTGGCGGGATTCGAGGGATCACTGACTTCATTGTGGCGGGACTCCAGGGATGGTCACTTAAGATTACGAATAGATGCTGTTCTGATCTGATAGTTATTTATAAATCAAGTAAATTAATGTATAGGGGGCACTCCACAGTTTAATGTACATTTCTCAATCATCAAACCCATGACAAGCCCTTAGCCTGAATCCTTGAGCAAAATTTAATCACATCATCATTGTGTCATACATTTCTTAGAAGACAATAAAATTACCCATGTTTCCATACCAAATAAAAGTATCAAAAAGCATTTTCTGTACAACTTTATTCCCATTTTTTTAAGATTACCCCACCCCTCAAAACATGTTAAAAAACCAATTTTAGCAATATTTCAAATGTCAATAAATAAAAATAAAAAAAATTCCTACACATATCAGGGTCATGTCTGCACTCATAATGCTCTTGCATATCAGGAAATGCTAAATTTTACATACCTAGTCCGGCGTTTTAAAAAGTTATTCCATGCTGATCTCCCCGTGATTGAAAATCAGCCATTTTACCTATTTTTAGAAAGTTTTTGATTGGTTCACATTTTTCTATTTATAGCCTCCAAAAAACCCAGAGAATGCATATTCCAATGCGCTAAAATAAACTTAGAAGTACTCAAAACTGAAAACAACATCAAACATGTGCTTCATAATTATTATAAATACCATCCATGGACCTAAAAGATGCTTAGTTGATTTCTTTCTGATTTACGGACACTCATGCGAAACTGACGAGTGCCCCCTATATGGCAATAAAAGTTGATATATTCACTTTCATATCAGTAAATATTATAAAATTATTTGAAACAGATTTCAAGAAATACCAGTTTCTACAACCCCGCTTTATCACATAACATGGCTTCTGGGAGTGCAATAAAGCCAGGATTTATTTCTCGTCTCGTAATACACTAGTGTATTACAGATGCAAATGAGGACCGAATCACTGTGTTTGTATACAGTAAAACATTTAATCCCAATTGTTTGCATGGTATATCATACGCCTTAATTATTTATCAATATTTGAAATCTTACTTCATAAAATGAATGTTAGTAACGTTAAATTTGGTTTAAGATGTCACATTATTTGTAGGACGAACGCAGTTACAGCCGCGTAACGTAGCAACGTCATGTAAACAACAAAACAACGTCATGGTTTGTTTTGCAAATTGCCGCCGTATACATAAATACATGTATTTCGCCTTTTCCAAGGTAACATAATAATTTAAAAAACATTAAGTAATTTCCATATTGATGTATTGACAATCCTAACATAAATACATGTATTTCACCTTTTTCAAGGTTACATAATAATTTAAAAAACATTAAGTAATTTCCGTATTGATGTATTGACAATCCTAACATAAATACATGTATTGCACCCGTTCCGGTTACTATTATCTGCTGGTAGTAGGAAGTTATGAACGTTATGAGGCTGCTTACAGCAGTAATAAGGGACGCCCTTTATCCCCTGAGGTACACTATTACCTAGTCGGATAAGGTAATAAGGGACATTTTGGAGAGGCTGTCAGACAGCCAATCGAAAGCCTCCGTTTCGCGCGTGCGCGTGTCTGTCACTAACCTCAGCAGCCGCCATGTTGAACTAAAAAGTAAAAATAACAACAACAAAAATAAAAAATGCGTGTAATTCGACCAAGAAAGTCAACTCGGACATACATAACGTACTTGGGACGCCAAAAACGAACTATAAAGGAATCGTTTATTAGAGAAGGGTCGGAGAAAAAGGCTAAAGAAGATCATATCCCGCCAGTGCTATTGGCACAAACGTCCACGTCGGAAAACAACGACATTGACATTAGCAATTGCGTGCAAGGTTTGTATATCAATGTTTTTACCATTGTCCGTCAGAACTGTGTAATTTTAGCTGTGACAGGTCAGGATTTCAACGTCTTGAACTGTTTTCTCATATAGGCATCCTGGAAACGATCAGTTCAGTTATGATCATATAAATTCAGAGCTGTAGGTCATCTGTGATTTTGAGTATTTTTACTCGTACTTTACGCCTAACATTACTCAGTTTTTTTTAATTGTGAGCAGCCGAAATGTATCCTTTTGTCCGGGATTACCCGATAATTGCCCTGACTCAGTAGTCAATTTGGGTAATCACGGACAGAACGGTAAATTCTGACACCCTTTGATTTTCATAAATAAAATAGTTAATTCTCGTGCAAAATCATTGCTGCGTAAACAACCATTGTATTTCAATAGAACAAACCTTAAATACCACAACTGCATCCAAAAGAGAGGAAAGACATGCCGATATTGTCAGTGCTTGAAGACCACTGTTTGCAGTCCAACTTTTTTATTGTTTACATTTGAAATAATTTTGTTGTTTGACGTCTTGTTCCCTATTTGGAAACTTCAACTCCTCCTAATCACACACCTGAGGCTTTCCTGTGAACGTTGTCAGTTTGTGTCAGCTGTGGGCGGATTTAAGTTTCCTAATACGTGTCAGCGTGAGGTATGCCGAAAATTTATTATGTAAACATTCCAGAAAATGTCTGCCAAAAGCATGGACAGTCGTAGGAAAATGCCTCAGATCGACGAGGTATTCTTCTGTTTGGTGAGTTTTATGCCTGAACACGTGGTATTTAAGGTTTAATCTAATGAAATACATGTACGGCGGGTGCACATGTTTATGCAGACATTGCTTGATTTCTTCATCAGAAACCTCTCTTGATGGGGTCTAAATAAGAGATTACCGTTCAGTAAGTGGGGGATGGTGGCTGGGCTAACACCCACGGTGGTGGATGGGGGAACACCCACAAGTATGATAACCACTCAGCCACTGCGTCTCCTTTATATTGAGATTACGTACATTTTGTGACTAGCATGGGCCCGAGGTTAATTCGGTTCGAGTATAGGGTTAATGCATGGCCAGTCCTGTATTAATTTATTTTTTTACAATGCCGAGGAAGTCCAGAGATATGCTATTGATACCCAATAATTTAAAAATATTTAAGAAATCATTGTTTGATACCGTATCTGTCCCAGGAATTGACGTCACTAAAAATAGTAAGCATTATTTATTCCCTTTCCTGACATGATCAAAGAATCAAAGATATACAAAGAACAAACCGATAATAGAAAGTCAATTAAAAAACACTAACTTTCATGCGCAATGCTGAAGGGGCATGAATCTGGTTTATGAAATTCAGTTAGGCTAACACTTTAATATAGAGCATAAAGCGCTAACGGGCTCCATGCCATTCACTACCGGCCGTCCAAACCACATAAATGCAGAAATTTGTGTTTAAAATCTTAAAGGGACTCTTGGCCATCTTGGAGTTACACGTATTATCAAGCACTAAAATTAGCGTGTTGATTTATAAATCCAGTACCATTTTGAATTTAAATGTTGAGTTTTTATTTTTCCTTCTTTAATATTCTACCATGGGATTAAATATATTATTGGTGCCCTGAAATATAATCAGCGGTTTGTAATGTGAAAACAAATACCGTATGCTTTATACTATTCTTATAATAAATATTATTGATTGAACAAATGCAATTTATGTAGAAAAACTAACGGGACCCCACCAGTTTTAAAAAATCATTATTGCCGTGACGGTGCGTGTCCATTTAAATAATAATGTGTTTACCAAGGTTTGTACATTTATGTTGATTTTCAAGTCTGCTTTTCCTTACAGAAACCATATATTCAAAGAAGAAAAAGGAACGCATTGAGGAATGGTCTTCCCTACGAGATGCATTATTTGATGTGTATGTTCAGTCTCATGAACCACCAACAGCATGTACATTGTGCCTGTGTAGTGAGTCTGACATACAGTTGTACAGATGTTTGGACTGCTGTCCTTGGGAGGTTCTGTGTCTAAGCTGCTTGGAAACAAGACACCAGTATCCCCATCTGCACATGTTTGAAACTTGGATGGTATGCATTACTATTTTCTTCTACATAGACTTGTCATCTGAGTTAGGTCAAATAAGCAATTGTCAAATTACCATAGACAGATGCAGCAGCGTCCTTTGGCCATAATTTCTTTTAACGACTTTTTCACTTAATTTCAGAGCACGAAAATGCCAATAGTATAAACCATGTGAACTGCCAGTTAGAATTCAATGAAATTCCAGGATGCATCATCACGTGGTCCTCTCTCAGATTTATTCAATTCCTCTTCTTTTTTTTGTAAAGTAGTTATCCCGCCAACCACAGCCGAATTTTACAAAATTCGTCAATTGTTTCTGAACTTACGGATGACGAGATATATATATAACTTAAACATTTTGAGAATCCGAACTATAGACACCATATCAACAGTTTTAACCAGCCAGCCCAAAACTGGAGGGCCGAATTTAAAGTTACAACTCAGTTTGTTTTACACATACTCGATCGCAAGTATTTTTACCAACTCAGTTTGTTTTACACATATTCGATCGCGAGTATTTTAAGAAACCGTGAATAAACCTTTACGTTCAATTAGACTCGTTAACTTATTATATACCAACTCAGTTTGTTTTACACATATTCGATCGCGAGTATTTTAAGAAACCGTGAATAAACCTTTACTTTCAATTAGCACTCGTTAACTTATTATATGACTAAAACACGTGGATAGAGTTTTGATCAACAGTTTTATAGTAAAATTTTGACGTTATTTGGTATGTTAGTTTCTTTAGAGAAGGCTTAAGTAGTATTGCCTTAATTTGAACAGATGCCAGAATGGCGACTAGGATGAGTTTACATCAATTATAAAAATGGAGAATGGTGCTTCTGGTTTATTATTCTATTGTATAAATTTATTTTCAGGGTGGCACCTACATCGGATATTGTAAAGAGACTCCCATGTGGCGGACAAAACATTGTTGCAGCACTACGTACTGTAAAGAAATAGTTGTAGTGGATGAGAAAGGTATAAAACATCTTTTAAATGACGTGTAATTTTAAGCTCTATTGGCTTATGATCTAATGCGATGGATGGTCTGTTATCTGTCCATTGTCCTTTTGATTTCAACACTCTAGAATCTTCATTTGGCATCTTGTCTTTACCAAAACTGAACCAGAGTCGTTAAAAGCTTGAACTAGTTTGAAAACCGCCAATATCTTATATACATCAGAGTTATTGCCCTTTATTTGATGGGAAATGTTATATTTAGGGTTGTCACCACTCTAGCACCATCTGTTTGCATCTGGTCTTTACCACACTTGGCGAGTTATAATGTTGATAAAAAACTTGGACTTGTTCGAAAATTACCTTTATTGGAAAATAAAACAGAGAGACTTTTGGCCCTTGATTTATTGAGAAATTATATACTTTGCTTTGTTAGTCTGTGACTGGTTCATTTTTCATCTGATTTTTACCCAAAAAAATTACCAAAATCTTTTAGAATGTTACATCAATAAAAGCTTGGACAATTTTGAAGACCAGCCATATCTGACTCTTACTCCTCCCTTGTGCATAAAATACCCGTCTGAACGTTGGAGACAATTTTTGATATGCATCGTCAATCGTCTTGCATATGCATTTCACTTTTTGTATGTGCGACTTAGCATTTCTTAGAGTTTCTCTGCACTAGACATAAAGTCAATTTAAAGTGATACACTGAATTTTATAAATGTACAACTTACCTAAGGTGAAGAATGATCATTTGTTGTCCATTTTACATTAACATTTTAATTTAAAAAAAAAATTGATAAGAAATACATTAGTTAGTTAGATACTATGCATTTTTTGAACGGCAAAACATGGCGTCTTGTGCAGTGATGTCATACAAGAAACATTTACACATGGCCAGGTCATATGCGCATATATTTCACAATATATGCTTATTAATGTAAATATATCTCAGGGCTGTCTCAAATAGCCGGCTATAGTCGCTGTCTGTTTTAAATTTCGACACATGTTTTTTTTAATCGTATCGAATATTATGGAATTATTTCATCATCGGAAAGAACCATGAAATAACTAAAAATCCTGACCTGAATTAGCACCAAAAACAGGAGATTGCATGTAATTAAACCCCATGCTTATCCTAGAGGGAGAATGCCCGCGGACCCCCTAACAACCTCACTCACTTTGCTCGATCAAGTAGCCACCTGTTTTCAAAAATTAGAGACATCCCTGTAAATGTGATATTCAATTTAAGAATTATTTATTGATTAGGAAAGAGCGTTATTTATAGTTTTGTTGTGGTTTGTTTGAGATATTACTTTTTGAACTAATATTATATGCAGTCTGAAATTGTCCACACGGCGTTCGGTTACACTCATTGAGATGTCACGGGTTGCATATATAAATGTCCATACTATGTAAAGATAAAAAGCACCACAGAAGTCAAATAAATGCGACTAACCCCTCCCTACTGTTCTTAAATGTTTGCCTAGACAATACTGATGTCATTTAGTACTGTGTATTTTGTGTTGTTAAGTTGATTATAGAGTTTACTGTCTTGTATTTTTAGATCGTCTTGAAAGTTAATCAATATAATGTTATATATATTATAAAATTGATGCTTTCTTATTTTCTAAGGTCGACAACATATTCGCACCATACAATTTTGCAAGTGTGAAGCAGAGCCTGTTACATTGTTAAGACTGGGACTTTGGCCATCCTCTCCTAAATATCCACGATTGGCTTTTCATTTGGATCTTTTATGGTGGATATATGGGCTTTTACTGGAAACTCAAACATCAGTGAAAGGGTTTTGTGAGAGCTTGAAAGCGAGGCTGCCAAAACATCACAAAGCCTATGTATCTTCAGAGGTATGTATCTTTTAAAATGTTTTACATCACAGTAGTTATGAACAGGCAAAGAATTCACAGAACTTCTTATAATTACAAAAACAATAAAGCCTCAAATTATTCATTTTTGTCCTTGATAATTTAAAGATCCATAATCAAAGAAGATTATTTTCTCATATTTTTTTACACATAGGTTCAAGATGTTTATAAGGTTCTGATGACAGAAACTATGGAGGAATTCAAGCATTTTGTATACAGAACCGACAGGTTGTCCCATGTGAATGTGGTCTTGGATGATGGAACTCAATGTGCAGCTTGCTATCAGGTATTTTTTTCTTAAAAGTTTTCCTTTGTGATTTAAAAAAAATGAAAATATAAATGTGATATATTTAAGCTTTCACGACTGTTCTATGACTAAGACTGCTTACATGTATTAGTATCTATAAATATAACATATTCATGATCTTTTAAATATATTCCCCAACATAGTCATTGCACAGCTTGATTAAAAAACTTCTGACACATGTGGCATCCATTTGCAATATTCGTCAATGCGTTCGTAACATGTTTAAAACCAAATCTCTCCATTCTTTATTGAATATGATGTAATTTGATAAAAATGGCTTTGGGCTATTTTTAATTGCTTTTGATGCTACTATTTGAATTAATAATTTAGTTTTTTGCATGTTGAACATTAAATGAAGAATGTAAAATACAGAGACTATCTAGGAAGATGTATAAACATAAATACTCCTGGAACAAGTTATAGGCTTCTCATTCCTCTCCCTAACATCCACCCAAATTTATTTTTAAGAAGAAGTTGCCTGATATAGTAATAAAACTCATGCTTGTATGCATCGACACATTTTAAGGTTAGCAACAAGTTTTTCCTAGTTCAGGAAGAAGTTGATGCCTTTGTTAATGTGTATTGAGGTGATGCAAAGAAGTCAGATGTGGTAAGATATTTAATAGAGATTTGGATTCAATCTCTACCCAGAGTACACTCGTTCCTCATTTGACTCTGTCAACGTCAAAGGAAGTAGGGCGAACGGTTAGATCACATGATTATTCCAAAAAGTTATGACGATGTTTATAATAAATTCTTTTGCGTGATCTGCAAAGATAAAATATAGATCTATAAATAATTCCAATTTTTATTTCTACGAGTTAATTTTTTTATTAATTTTCTTCTATCGAGCTTCGGTTTGAAATGTTTACATATGCGTTTCAAATGAGGAGACCTAAGTAAGTACGTATTATTTTTTTAGTCAAATAGTCCCAAATAAAACAATATTGTTTTCATGCATTATTTCAAATCTTGCAACATCTAATTTGCAGATATTCCGAAAATTATATTTACACAAGAAATAAATAAGTTTCAGGCAAACATAGTCCAATTTAACAGGTTTTACCAAAATCTTGTAATTTAGTAGCAGATATGTATGTGAGTGCAAGGAACGATAACTCTGCGTGGAGATTGATTAGGATTATGGACTCTAATTTCTAACCTAGGCGCTTCCGTGGTCGAGGGTTAAAAAAGCTGTGTTATAAAACTTCTCGCCTCTCACCGCTCTGGGTTCGAATCCCATTGGGAGCTCGACTTGTCAGGAAGTGTTGATTCTTGCGGATGGCGGGAGGTATACAGTACTGGTTCTACCCAGGAATAAGTAGGTGGTCTGCCTCCACCACACAAACAATCAACCATCATACATAGCCTAAAATGTGCTGAAGGCTGACATTAAATAACAAGCAAAAACACTAATTTATAACCTGGAAGTTATATGAAAAATAGACCATCATGTGTAGCCTAAAATGTGCTGAAAATAGTTTGATGTATTTAACTGCTTAGATTAAAATGTGTGAAATCTAGTTTTTACTATCATATGACTTCATATGTCAGCCTTTTTCACTGAAGAAATAATATGGGGTTTCTGTAATGGATTGTTAGTGTATTTAAGGTATAACTATCTGGAAATTATTCAATGTTAACATTGTAAGTTGTAGTCACACGCGTGACTCAATACCTCACTCTTCCTGTAATAGTTAATAACTGTCTTTAGTTGCTAGTAACTGCCTTTAATGGCAGTTTGATAATCTTTTTCACAATGCAAAGACAGTTCTTAATGTTTATGGGCTGAATAAGAAATAACTGAAGTGTTTAATGTTGTTCCATTGTTTAAAAAATTAATCTGGTTTTGTATCACAGGACTGTAATGATTTCCAAGCTGCTAGTGCTGTTCGGTCAAAAAATAAGTCAAAGAAGTTGGCAGAAACAGCAGTCTTTGGATCAACATGCAGACATGGTTTCCCAAATACTTTTTTAGCCTGAAACATGGTGAAAGGTATGTGCTATACTTTTTATGCCTCCGAAGTAATCGCACCGACCGAAAAAATGTTGAAAAATCATCGGGTGTCAATTAACTAATAATGTAAAGCACAGACACGATTGCTACAATACAGTCTATGTTATTCACAAGAACATATATAAAGGCATACTTCCCATATAGTAGGCCACATATTATTTCATCTGTATGAAAACACATGTATAATAAATACATAATTATTTAAGTTCAACTAAGATTTTAAGTTAATATCTTTAAACTACTCTGTGGAAAATTATTAATCCGGTCAGGGGCGTAGCTTGGCTGAATATGATGTGTAGGCCAAGTTCTAGTGAGGGGTCCAGGGGATTTTTTTTCCCAGCTAGACTGTCGGAGGTGCGTTTTGGCGTATATTTCGTTATTTTTTTTTAACAGATGATACGGAACCTCATCCTTTGCATAACAGCAAAACAAAAACATCTACCCATCAGTTATCTCTGGATCATCGTTTTTATTTTTTCGATTTCTCAGAAAAAAAGTGTACTGGCTTTATACCAGATATCGTCATTTTTATGTTGGTTCTACAATATATCTAAATCAAAACCAGTCATCTCATAAATATTTTTGCCGATAGAGAAGCTTACCCCTTTGCCGTAAATATTCTGTGTGTACATTGTTCCTATTCTCAGTAAAAAGTGTCACGTGACCGTTACTATAGACTGAATTGGGCCGGTCGTCTGAGCTGAATGTAGTAGTTATCGTCATGTTCAGTTTAATACGGATTAATCCATGTTTGAGATGATGAAAACTTGTTAAGTTATTAATTGAAACATAAATATACCATTGCACATGAATGCACAAAAAATAAATATCTAAAAAAAATTATACCTACAATTTAAAATGTTTTTTCAACTGTAGGTATCGGATGTAATTTACTTCACTTCGACGTTCATAATTTAAAGGGAAATAACTGTCCGCAAATGTAAATCTAGTTGTCTCCCTTGGCTGAAAATGTTTAGCACATGCTTTTAGTTTTTTGGGCACGTCAAATTGATTCAATGGTTCGACGTAAAAGGTCAGCTATTTTAAAAGGAAATTACCTCCGCATGCACATTAACGCGCGATTCCCCCCCCCCCCCCCCCCCCCCCCCCCCCGCCCCCGATTGAGTTTTGTTTATAACGGTACTTATATAGGTAAACGGCTTGGTTTGAGAGAGCATGTTTACATTTCTAAACTATTTTTCCTCTCCAATCGTGACGTCTGATGATAGATAGTGTGTAGTGATTTGTAAACTGGGGTCGAAAAATAATCACAACATCGAGCGTTTTATTGATAATGACGAAAATCTGGTGAATGACGATAACTGGTACACAACCAGTATAGGCCTATAGGAAGCTAAGCCCCTGCCGGTACATCATGATAGTATGCGCATCTTCACTCGATATTGATACTTTGTAGCAAGTTTCGTGAAATTCTAAGGAGTAATTGACAGCCTGACAAGAATTGGTCTAAGAACAGACGGAAGGACAAGCTGATTCCAGTATACCCCACCTGAAATATATTTATATATAATCCGAGCCTTCTCTGACCCTAAAAGCCTTTTTTTTGCATCTTTATAGGGTCAGAGGAACTCCTATAGTGAAAACCGGGCTAACTTTATTAAGGTTAATAAACAAATATTTCGGTTCAGATAGGTAAATAAATATAATGATAATCAGTTTATATGCTTGAAATGTTAATCCAATGAATACTTATTCATTGGATCATAGATATATATTGATTTAAAACCAAGAGGGTAGTTCTTCTCCCGCAAGGGAGAGGAGATCCCCGTGTTTTTACTATAGGAGTTCCTCTGACCGTACAGCCAGATGAAATATCAAAAATCGTTAAAATGGGCTGGTAAGGTCAGAGAAGGCTCGGATTAATATATATACTGTAAAACGCACCATTACAGTTTAAAAAACAAAAAAGCTAGGTGAACCTGACCCCGGACCCGGCTGAAGTTTGTCGGGCATGCAGTCAATAAATTACAGTCATGTTTAATTTTTAAAAAACAAAACAATGTCAGAATGTGTGTGGACCACTACTGCCACAGTGGGGCTGTAAAAAAATATATTTCTCAACCGATTTTCATAAATAAGGTATTTTTTATTTACCACCAAAAATACCAGTTCTAATGATGTAGGTAATGTATTATTTTAATTGCTCAGGCTAGCCTACTGCAGAAAAAATGTTTGAAACAAGCGCCCAAACAAGATTCAGATATCTCTCCGGTTGAACTTCTATGGGCACTACTCACCTACTGTTTATGTTAAATCCTCGCAACAATTCAAACTTAGTTTGTACTTACTACGTTTTCCATTGTTCTTCTTAATCAGATCTATACTGAGTAGTCTATAGAATTTAATGTTTGGGGAAGCGAATTAAAATTTCTGAGAATTCTGTTTACTAGATTATTACGTAACAAAAGGTCACAGAATGGGTACCACGTTTGTTCGGACTATGGATGATTCGGACCAGATAAGTGACGTACCTGGAAGGTTTTTGGGTATACGCAAGTGGGGTGTCCACCTCATGCAGCGCTGGTGGGGATCGGGGCAATTTTTGAAAAATTGAAACAAAAATAAGTAGTTTTGAGCAACTTAATTAGAAACGGATTTGGAAGCTATTATACTGTACTGTACCTATCACCCTAACCACCTTCGGCTTCACTTTTTATTGCATGTGTAGCTTTTTCATTTTTCCGACACCCAACTCTGAATTATACGCATATAGGCCTACATATTGGACAAACATTAAATTAACGTCAAAACGCATGATCTGTTTTAATAAAAAAATAAAAAATAAAAGTTCTGGGGCATACCCTGCAATAGCGGTTGATAAATACAGTGCTCAACCATCATTTGAGACACAACTACGTCCTTGCATTTGATGGTATTTTCCAGATTTACGTTTTAAGCAAAAACGTAGTTTGACGGAAATTAAGTTTCCCATGTCAAAAGCCGAAATGATATGCTAAACTTTAAACAATTTGTTATACAATGTCTTACTTTAAAAAAAAAAAGATACCTAATATTAACATTTTACGATTCATTATGAATCTTCTGAATGTATCCTTATCAAAACAAATAAATAGTTGAGCGAGGAGTCAAAAAGAAATGTTAAGATCAGGCGCGTATCCAGGCATACGCACGTACGCCAATGCATACAATTCGTCAGCAAAAGTGAAAAAATAAAAGTTCAAAATGCCATATTAACGCTTAAATATAGCCTGAGAACGCATAATTTACCTCCTAATTTTCAAAATTTTCTTGTGGGAGGCATCCCAAACCCCCACCGGCAGGAGGGGGAAAACCTACTCCCACACATACCCCCCACTCGCATCGTCGCTGCTCGGTTCGCAGTTACGCTTCTCATATCTGGCGTACATTTCAAAATGCTCCAGGTACGCCCCTGAAGATGCTTGTGGCTACTAATTAAGTAATTGGTCAGATAAGAAGTTTTCTATCAGTTTATAATTATGTATGTAAATCAACATTTCATAATTTTTAAGAACTAACGGTTGCTTTTTTTATTAAAAAATATGGGGTTATAAATTGCAATTATAATACAAATACAACTAAGATTCTCCTGTGATTTAAATCTTTAAATCTGGCATTTAATCTTCACATTCCAATCTGATCCGAATCGACCACTGATCTTTTCCTAAACTTCCTCTGAACTCGCAATTGAAAAACTGTCCGAATGATCAGATCCGAATCGGCTATGGGCCGAATGAGCCAACAGGTCGAACTACGCGCGCTTTTATGCTATCGTCTTTTATGCGATCGTATTTATTCGTATTAACTCGTTACTTTCCGACACTATCGCAACACTGTACGAGTTTTCTCCCCTTTGGAGCTATCCCTTATTACCTTATCCGACTAGGTAATAGTGTACCTCAGGGGATAAAGGGCGTCCCTTATTACTGCTGTAAGCAGCCTCATAACGTTCATAACTTCCTACTACCAGTAGATAATAGTAACCGGAACGGGTGTGTATTTCACCTTTTTCAAGGTTACATAATAATTTAAAAAACATTAAGTAATTTCCATATTGATGTATTGACAATCCTAACATAAATACATGTATTTCACCTTTTCCAAGATAACATAATAATTTAAAAAACATTAAGTAATTTCCATATTGATATATTGACAATCCTAACATAAATACATGTATTTCACCTTTTCCAAGGTAACATAATAATTTAAAAAACATTAAGTAATTTCCATATTGATGTATTGACAATCCTTACATAAATACATGTATTTCACCTTTTTCAAGGTTACATAATAGTTTAAAAAATATTAAGTAATTTCCATATTGATGTATTGACAATCCTAACATAAATACATGTATTTCACCTTTTTCAAGGTAACATAATAATTTAAAAAATATTAAGTAATTTCCATATTGATGTATTGACAATCCTAACATAAATACATGTATTTCACATTTTTCAAGGTAACATAATAATTTCAAAACATTAAGTAATTTCCATATTGATGTATTGACAATCCTAACATAAATACATGTATTTCACCTTTTTCAAGGTTACATAATAATTTAAAAAATATTATGTAATTTTCATATTGATGTATTGACAATCCTAACATAAATACATGTATTTCACCTTTTTCAAGGTTATATAATAATTTAAAAAACATTAAGTAATAACCATATTGATGTATTGACAATCCTAACATAAATACATGTATTTCACCTTTTTCAAGGTTACATAATAATTTAAAAAATATTAAGTAATTTCCATATTGATGTATTGACAATCCTAACATAAATACATGTATTTCACCTTTTTCAAGGTTACATAATAATTTAAAAAATATTAAGTAATTTCCATATAGATATATTGACAATCCTGACATAAATACATGTATTTGTTAGTTTGTGTATTTGGGCTCTTCATATATGTTTCCATCTGTTATTTCTTCCTACTTTATTATATAGAGATGTACCTTATTATTATTTATAATATACAGATGGGTATCCACCTGACATAAATAGTAAAGTAAGACGGACAGATGAAGATGTTTGATCAAGGGCCACTTTCCTCAAGCGTGCTAGACAATAATTATTAGCAGACCACAGACCCTGTCCAAAAGTTCAACATTGCTGCTATTTAATACGAAGCAGTAGAGAGCTAACTAATGAAGTATTTCAACCAACTTACCCAGCAGACTTTACGTTCCACAAAAATATCTTGGGATTTGTATGAGTTCCATTTCTTCGAAAGTTATGCTTGCAAATCCGACCTATGTGTTTCTAAGCGAAGACGTCAGTCTGGCGTTGTGTTTCTAAGCGGCGACGTCTTTGACGTTAAATAAGTCTCGAACATTATGATCTCTCGCGATACTTCCTTATCTGCCTCTCTGAGTGGTCTATAACTACCGTACGCTGTATTAAAACAAGTTGGCACCATTTAGGGAAACATAGTTTTATGACACATTTCCTGTTTATTGCAATTCCGTGAGCGGCGTAATACCGCCGCGGCGAGCCGCGTACTGCAAAAGACGGACATATGATGCGTGGGAAACTAGTTTATCGCGCACAAAGAGATAAACATACTATGATCTAAATAATATAGTCAAATGTATTATGAGCACGATATGATGTATTATATACATATAGAGATCATAACAACAGACCCAACAGATCAAATGTACCATAATATATCTTGTAAGGCACTTATTTTACTTATTGCATGAGCTAAGAGCCGTTATTGTTTTGCCATAAAACATTACCGAACTAATATTATAGGTAGTAACATTATTAATTTTCTGCCTTGTATTTTATCATATTTGTGTTTAAATCCAGAGACCGATATATGTAGACGGACGGCGATATATAAATACATATGTATCTATAACACTATTGGCAGAAGAGGGTATATAGTTAAAAAATAAATAAACCTACAAAATATATATTGAATCAAAGACACAGTGTTTCTTTCACCGCATTCATTTAAATTTATATGCTGAACTTTTTTCAGCAATCTTTTAAAAAAGACGGCTTCATTATATTAGCGCCGTCAGCTCTTGACTGATTCGCGTAAGGAATTCAACAGCTAAACAATCACGGTGTATATAAAGATCTAAGACTATATACCTTTCCAAAAATTTAGCATACGTATACCCGATGAAGTGAATTTACTCCTCAATGCCGGTTGAATCGGCGAATAAAACTTGCTCAGAGACGGCGGGGTTAGGCACTTCTCATTTTTGTAATATTATTGGTACCGCTGTTGTTTTTTTAATCGGCCTGGCCGTCTGTTCTCCAACGAAAAAGAAACCAAAGGATGGACTTCCCACGAATCCAACTCAAAATGCTACTACAAACTCGCGCGTCTTTCGAAGATTCCCACTTTTTTGACGAGACGGGCGATTTTCGTCGGCAGCGGTCCATCCACACTTCGAATCTAAATCATTAACCTGATTTAGAACACGAAAGAAACTGATATTACTATATTGTCCTTTTGTATGCACACGTTTGCACCCAGCAACAGCACACGGCATTTTTAACACGTACCATAAATTTTGGAAATATTTCAAAAAACAACGAAAAAACTCAAATGATAATGATATTACTCTAAAGGAATTCCGTGATTATTTTTCATCTTTAGGAAACGACGATTTTCAATGTAAAAATGATGAAGCGGAGTCTTTTTGCGACGAGCACAATTTTGATGAAGACTATTGTACCTACGAGGAATTAGATATGCCTATTACGATCAATGAAATTTTAACTGTAGTAAAGTTGCTAAAACCCAATAAGGCTTTAGGGAGTGATGCTTTGATGAATGAATACTGTATTGAAAGTATTGACATGTTAGCATCACATTTGTGCGATATATTCAATGCAATTTTAACTTCTGGATTTTTTCCTGAAAAATGGATGGAAGGAGTTATTGTCCCTGTTCATAAAAATGGAAATACTAAACATGTTAATAACTATAGGGGTATTACTCTAGTTAGTTGCCTGTCAAAAATATTTACCACTATATTATATAAAAGAATTGACTGTGTTTGAAAAAAGAATAACATGATTTCTGATGCACAGTTTTGGTTTTAGAAAAGGCCATTCCACTGTTGATGCTTTATTTGTTCTTCTCTCTATTGTTGAAAAATATTTAAATGATAATAAACGTTTATATGTTGCCTTTGTAGACCTAAAACGATGTTTTGATACTATATATAGAAATGCTTTATGGCTTAAACTATATAATTCTGGTATACAAGGAAATATATAACGAATTATTAAAGACATGTACGAAAAGGTGAAATCATGCGTGAAGAGTTGTGGTACTTATTCAGACTATTTCGAATGTGCGGTTGGATTACGTCAAGGGGAGATAATCTCTCCTTGTTATTTTCGTTATTTATTGAAGATCTTGAGCTGCTTCTACAAAATGATGTGAATTCAGGCTTATAGATTGATGATATAGTTCTGATATTTTTACTGTTTGCTGATGATATGGCCATTTTAGGTAAATCTCCAGTGGATTTACAAAATAACTTAAATCTTCTATACTCATATTGTAATAATTGGGGTCTTGAAGTAAATACCACTAAAACCAAGAAAATGGTGTTTAGAAAAAAAGAGGAGGGCTACTTCAAAATGAACGTTGGACCTATAACGGTCAAAATATCGAAGTTGTAAATGATTTTAACTATTTAGGCACAATTTTTAATTATACGGGCAATTTTTCATTAAATCAAGAACATTTAATTGGTAAATCACTAAAATTGCTCTATACAATTTATTAGCGAATTGTTAAAAGATTAAGTTAAAGCCAAAAACACTATGCCAATTATTTGATTCATTTGTAGGTTCTGCACTAGGATATGCCGCTGAAGTATGGGGATTCTCTAAATCAAAAGTAATAGAAAGAATACACCTAAAGTTATGTAAACGGTTGCTTAACGTTAGATTAAATACATGCACAGTAGGTGTATATGGTGAACTTGGGCGTTACCTTTTTATATTACGAGATATATAAGAATTATTAAGTATTGGTGTAAAGTAATAAATACTAATAACATTCTGATGAAAAAGCTCTATGAACAAGGTGTATATGATTGTGAAAGAGGTTGTAAAAATTGGGTTTCAAATGTAAATAAGTTATTATCTGATTATGGTTTTGCCTATTTATTTAACAATCAGGATAATTATGCTGAATGTAAAAACATTTCCATGTTTTTTTAAACAACGAATAATTGACTGTTTTAAGCAAGAGTGGTATGGGTCAATTGACAGCAGTGCTGTTCTTGAAAACTATAAATATTTTAAATCTGATTTTTCACATGAACACTATCTAAATGTTTTACCTAGCAATTTAAGATTCTTTGTTTCTAGAATAAGATTATCTGCACATTCTCTTAATATACAAACTGGACGGTATGCAATAAATCGCATACCGAGAAATGAAAGATATTGTTTATGTTGTAACTCACAAGATCTGGAAGACGAATACCATTTTATATGTGTGTGTCAATGTTACAATGAACTAAGAAAAAAAAATATTAAAAGATATTACCACCAGAGGCCATCTATGTTCAAATATATAGAATTGATGAAAACTTCAAACAATGATATATTACTAAATTTAGCGAGTTATATAAAATGTGCTTTAAATGTTAGACTTTCTACTTTGAATGCTTAGTATAAATATAATATTGTTCATCCTCTAACTATGATGATGTAAACTATACTGACAGTTGATTTATATACTCTGTTTACGTGACTTTGTTATATTCGTATATTGTATATATGTTTTGAATGACGATGTACTTTGTACAAGTCTAAATAAAATATCTGTTCTGTTCATAAAGCGCAATCCTACATAGACAATGCAGCGGCTAATTGCTTAGTATCAATGACGTCAAAGGTCTCGTGACACTTACCTGTCATCAAAAAGGGCGAAACTTGGAGCGTGTGCCCTATAATGTATAATTGGCTACTGTGACAAAACGGGACAACCAATAAGTGTAATATTTGACCAGATTGTATATTATATACATATATTTCAGAATATATGCTCAAAAGACACGCTATATTTCACCCTTAAGTACTTTTTAGACACCATGTCAAGATTTGCTCTGGCCGCTCAATTCTTACTATGTATAAATGTGTGTGATAATAATATTCTCAGAAAATGATTTGATAAAATAAAACAGTGATATATGTGTATGCATTGACTACTGGACCTACTGCTTTGGCTTTTTGTGAGTCTTATGACACGACTGTGGCAGTCGGTTCAGAATCAATTATTCAATATTTTAACATTGTGAACAGTCATATGTATATTTATATTGTATAGTCTCTTGTAATTCTAAAAAGAATGGCACAGTTGTATTTTATGAATTGTTGTAATACAGATAATATTGTACTGTGATGAGACTTAAATAAACTATTAAAGTGTCATAGCAGCCAACGAGTGTTGTGGCAGTGTTTTTGTCCGCGCGGCGCTTTTTGTCTGCAGCGCTTTTTGTCCGCACAAAATTTGAAAAAGTGGCACTTTTTATCCGCACAGCGCATTTTGTCTGCAGAAAAAAAGAAAATATTACGCCATTTGTCCGCGCAGAATCTGAAAAAAGTGATGCTTTTTGTCCGCGCAGCGCTTTTTGTTCGCACAGACTCTGAAAAAGTGAAATAAGGAAAATTGACAAAATTAAAGTGAAACTATCACGTCGTAGGTTTGTTATGTGATATATAGATTCTTACATTCGTGACTGTGTATTATTGACTTTAATAAACTCGTTGGATAAAATGATAGGATACTCGGCAAGAGCCTCGTATCCTATCATTTTATCCAACTAATTTATTAAAATCAATATTACACAGTCACTCATGTAAGATCCTCTTTAAAACCATTGTCATTTAATAAAGATTTTTGTATTATTCATGGTTTGCATTAAATAAATATTTTACATCTTTGTTGGGTAATCATTTTTTTTATAAGCATATCACAGCTTCGGAAAGAGATCATACGAATTAGATGAGTTTATCATACATATTCAAAATATTTAGAAAACAAATAGCATATTCTTTCCAAAAGACATGTTTATTGAACATATATCGGTATTCTTAATTTATTAGCATATGTTTTGAAAAAATGTGCGTTGATTTTAAAATTTTATGTTTTGTATTGCATTTTTGTATTATTTTGTTTTTATTATTAAAAGTTCATGTTATTTAATATTCTATTAACATTTTAGTGCTCCGTGATTTTTTCTGACAATTTCAAATTAAAAGCAAGGACGTATTTGTCTACTTATTTATAGTTATCATAGTTCTCCTTGTTCAATATTCATAAAATTTCATAATTGTTTGGAATACCAGTGACAATGCTAATTTAGTTTGGTGTATTTTTGTCGACGATTTTCTTTTTATTTAGCCATTCCCGAAATGCAGTTATGAAATAAAGACGTCACATTTTGGACTGCTCCGTAGATGGGTTTCTCGCCCTATTATATAATGCATTGCAACGTAACTAGATATGGTATCGACTATTTGTTTATGAGTTGGATTACAACATGTATGAATCTTAAAAGTTTACGTCAATAAATGAGGTCGATATCGAAAAGGTCCACCTATTATTTGAACAGCCCTCGTAATTCAGAACTGCATTGTTAAAAGTTCAAAGTTGTTTTTTTGTGACATATTTTAAGACGAAACTTGTCATAACCATCATCATGATTAGCATCATCATCATCACATCCTATTAACACAGGTTCCATGGTATAACTACAGCTTGCGAACGCCCTAGCTAACAAAGCAGGTTTAAATATATTAATAAATCTAGATGGAGTTTTGAAAGCTCGCTAATACTTCACGATTTGCTGTGTGTTTCGTGTTTTACACATTTGATTATACACATAATACCATCACACGCTGTCCACGTAGACCCATAAACTCGAGAGTCAGGACCAACAGATATACTGTCAAACATGTTAACAGTGTGATAGCATTATAAAGTTGGTCATTGAACTCGATGCTAAAAGAAGACGCCATAAAATCAAAGAAACCAAAAGTTGTAAATGTAATTAAAGTTAGACCCTTCTAACTCGAACCCTCAGGTCCTTTTGTACTAAGGTTGCCTGATTAATGACTGATACAGACTTGTACTCAGCTGTACCAATTTGTAGGCTATGTTACAAGCGAGTTAGCATGCCACTGAGGTTGATTGACAGTCAAAGGGTACCTAAAGGAATCGCAGTTCTGACATGGAGTTTCTAGCTCCGCCCTGTATTGTTCATGGGTTAAGTTCCCACAAACATTGCTCATGTTTTTTGTTGGACAACACATGCCTTTGGTATGTTATAGTGTTCGTTAATTTGACTCAAACCTCTGGTGGATATATGCTTTATTCACAGATCAGAACTATGTATGGTCGTTAATTATGCCCCCGAAGCGGATGGTGAATAAACAAGCAAAACAGATGGAGTACAAATTACCTGTAATGTGGATGGGAAAGACACTGTTGCAGGTAAATTGGGCTTTCGTCGAACATTATCCTGTCCAACTGTATTGTGATGGTGTCGTTAAACACCAAACTCTTCCTCAAATCACCCAAATCCACCTCAGTCCCAACAATTATGTGGCAAAACGTTGCTTTGTACCATACATCCCTCAAAAATGAATAACTGTCATGGTCCAATGGAAGTCTAGTGTGAGGTGGCGTTCTAAGGGCAGTTATCCATTGGTTCAAAGCCCCCTGAAGCACGAACGGTCTGTGGTTGAATTTCATGAATTTAGGTTATATGTATACTCTTTCATACTGTTCATATTATCATTTTAAATTAATTCATTTAGGCATAAGTTACATTATAAGAATTTCGATGTCCCAGAAATAGAATGTTGTGACTTGATTTCACGAGTATCGCGCAGACAGTACAAAGAAACAATTGGGAGAACTTTCTGGTTTGACAGGGTACTGGGCGGACCTTATTTTAAAACAAATTCAAAGCACAATTCCATGTCCATGGATAGATAGATTGTTGTGACTGTTAATTTCATGAGTATCGTGCAGACAACTACAACTACAAAAGAAACAAGTGGAACTTGCTGGTTTGACAGAGTAATCAGGGCAGACCATTTTGGGACATGTTCAAAATGCCCGAAAAAGTAGAATATATGCATGTGAGCGCTATTTAACACAAAAAAATGCGTGTGTTTCAAGGCGAATGAGAGTTTTTATATTTTATTCGTGTATAACATGTTATTTTTGCACACATTGTGACAAGATATATTTTTCCACACATTGTGACAACATAATTATTAAGGTTGTTTTTTTAAATCTCATATAAACATGTATGATGAAACAAATATACACTTCATAGATAATTAATGTGTATTTGAATTGCGACCTGTCACCTTAGCCTACAGATTTTCTGATTTGAGAATCCATAGTTTCCAGTTGGTACCACGAGGAGGTGTGACTAGCACTTGTTGTTATATAAAGAGTAATTAATAACGTTTTATATTACAACCATTTACCAACCAATATCCGGCTTCTCATGGACGATAGCACGGATGACAGGACAGCTCACTGTCATGGTGTGGGAGGAAACCGGAGTACCCGGGGAAAACCCACGTGTCCTAGAAGGCGACTCTCAATAACAACCCAGAGAAAGGGCAACTAACCCGGGTTGAATTGATGAAAAGTGAGTGCGCTTCCAGACACCCTTAGCTGGCTGGCTGGCTGGCTGGGTCTGGCTGGCTGGCTCGCTGGGCTGGCTGACTGGCTGGTTGGTGTATTTCGTTATTTTCATAACATTTAGGCTATATCTGAGTCGATTTTTAAGTTGTGATGGAATGAATGGGATTTTATAGTCGCACCAACAGCTAAGGTCATATGGCGACTTTCCAGCTTCCACTGGTGGAGGAAGACCCCAGGTGCCCCTCCGGGCAATTTTCGTGCACGGGCGGGCACCTGGGTAGAACCACCGACGTTCCGCAAGCCAGCTGGATAGCTTCCTCACATAAAGATTCCTAGGCCCCTGAGGGATCGAACCTACAGCGGTGAGGGGCAAGTGATTGCAAGTCAGAGACTCTAACCACTCGGCCACGGACGCCCCTTTTTAAGTGGTGAACGTAGACCACCAACGGATGTAGAATATGGAAGACAGGCTGGGATGTATTGAAACAAAACATGTGTAGAATCTGAAACCTATGCTGGAGATGTAATACAACGAAGACGGGTGTAGAATCTGGAAGACAGGCTGGTTGGTTAGTTGAATGGTGTATTTCGTCATTTTCAGAACATTTTAAGCTATATATATATAGCCTAACATGTGCTGAATAAATAATCAGTCATTTCTAAGTAGCAGATACAGGCCACCAATTGTTTGCTATGAAGGCGGATGTAGAATCTGGAAAACAGGCTTGAGATGTATTATAATGAAGACGGATGTAGAATCTTGAATACTTGGTTGGTTGGTTAGGTTGGTTGGTTGTTTGGTTGGTTGGTTAGGTTGGTTGGTTGGTTGGTTGGTTGGTTGGTTGGTTGGTTGATTGGTTGGTTGGTTAGTCATTTTAGCAAATGTTAGTCTATATAGGATGTAGAATCTGGAAGATGAGCTGGAGATGTAAAACATTGAAATCGGTTTAACATCTGGAAGATGGACTGGAGTTTTATTACAATGATGACGGTTGTAGAATCTGGAAGACGGGTGAATATGTATTACAATGAAAATGGATGTAGAATCTGGAAGATGTGTTTGTTTGTTTGACTGACGTTTTTTTTTCATTTTTACACGTGTTAGGCTGTCATATTTGATGATTGGCTGAGTGGTGTTTAACGTCATTTTCAGCACATTTTAGGCTATATATGACATTCGATTTTATGCAAAACCGACACCGGGGCGGGACCAGATTTGACCCTAGGGTCACCATTTTAGCAAGCTTGGCAGAACTACATGTATCAGCTTATGCTACATGCAATATATTCAATATTTATTCCTTGTGGTTTCAGAAGATGGATGTATAATCGGCACATGTTAGGCCATATATCGATGGTCTAGAATTATAAGGTCGTAATTGTTATATGACCGCAGCAAAAAAATACACAATACACAAATGCGCAACTTTCAGTCTGGTACCCATCCTCATATCAGTTTGCTTTGTAGGGTTTTATTCGTCTAATCTTTTGTCGTAAGTGAAAGCATGGATGCTATTAAAAAGGTCGTAACTACAGGGCTATAATCATATAGTGTTGTAAGTGGTAGATACGACCTTATAATTTTGTCATTATTGTTTTATATTATAAAAAGTTGGGTCTTAACTGGTAGATACGACCTTATTATTTTCAAGATTTGATATAAATGTGCAACTGTAGAAGAGCCTCGTTTAAACACCAGGTGTACAAAATAGCCTGGTTTAGATACCAGGTTTACATAAGAGCCTAGTTGAAATACCAGGTGTACAGAAGAGCATCGTTTAAATACCAAGTTTACAGAAGAGCCGTGTTTAAATATCAGGTGTACAGAAGAGCCTGGTCTAATTACCAGGCGAACAGAAAAGCCTGGTTTCAATACCAGGTGTACAGAAGGAGTCTGGTTTCAATACCAGGTGTACATAAGAGCCTGGTTTAAATACCAGGCGTACAGAAGAGCTTCGTTTAAATACCACATAACAGGTTTACATAAGAGCCCGGTTTAGATACCAGGTATACAGAAGAGCCTCGTTTAAATACCAGGAGTACAGAAGAGCCCCGTTTAAATACCAGGTGTACAAAATAGCCTGGTTTAGATACCAGGTGTACAGAAGAGCCTAGTTGAAATACCAGGTGTACAGGAGAGCCTCGTTTAAATACCAAGTTTTCAGAAGAGCCGTGTTTAAATATCAGGTGTACAGAAGAGCCTGGTCTAAATTCCAGGTGAACAGAAGAGCCTGGTTTCAATACCAGGTGTAGAGAAGGAGTCTGGTTTCAATACCAGGTATACAGAAGAGCCTCTTTTAAATACCAGGTGTACAGAAGCGTTTCATTTAAATATCAGGTGTACAAAATAGCCTGGTTTAATTACAAGGTGTACACAAGAGCCAGGTGTACCCAGAAGAGCCTCGTTTAAATACCAGGTGTACAGAAGAGCTTCGTTTAAATACCACATAACAGGTGTACATAAGAGCATGGTTTAGATACCAGGTATACAGAAGAGCCTCGTTTAAATACCAGGAGTACAGAAGAGCCTCGTTTAAATACCTGGTATACAAAATAGACTGGTTTAGATACCAGGTGTACAGAAGAGCCTAGTTGAAATACCAGGTGTACAGAAGAGCCCCGTTTAAATACCAAGTTAACAGAAGAGCCGTGTTTAAATATCAGGTGTACAGAAGAGCCTGGTCTAAATACCAGGTGAACAGAAGAGCCTGGTTTCAATACCAGGTGTATAGAAGGAGTCTGGTTTCAATACCAGGTGTACATAAGAGCCTTGTTTAAATACCAGGTGTACAGAATAGCCTCGTTTAAATACCAAGTTTACAGAAGAACCGTGTTTAAATATCAGGTGTACAGAAGAGCCTGGTCTAAATACCAGGTGAACAGAAGAGCCTGGTTTCAATACCAGGTGTAGAGAAGGAGTCTGGTTTCAATACCAGGTATACAGAAGAGCCTCGTTTAAATACCAGGTGTACAGAAGAGTTTCATTTAAATATCAGACATACAGAAGAGCCTGGTTTAAATACCAGGTGTACAGAAGACCCTGGTTTCAAAACCAGGTGTACATAAGAGACTCGTTCAAACACCATGTGTACAGAAGAGCCTCTTTTAAATACCAGGTGTACAGAAGAGCCTGGTTTAAATACTAGGTGTACAAAAGAGCAAAGTGTACCCAGAAGAGCCTCGTTTAAATACCAGGTGTACAGAAGAGCTTCGTTTAAATACCACATAACAGGTGTACATTAGAGCCTGGTTTAGATACCAGGTATACAGAAGAGCCTCGTTTAAATACCAGGAGTACAGAAGAGCCTCGTTTAAATACCAGGTGTACAAAATAGCCTGGTTTAGATACCAGGTGTACAGAAGAGCCTAGTTGAAATACCAGGTGTACAGAAGAGCCTCGTTTAAATACAAAATTTACAGAAGAGCCGTGTTTAAATATCAGGTGTACAGAAGAGCCTGGTCTAAATACCAGGTGAACAGAAGAGCCTGGTTTCAATACCAGGGGTAGAGAAGGAGTCTGGTTTCAATACCAGGTGTACAGAAGAGCCTCGTTTAAATACAAGGTGTACAGAAGAGTCTCATTTAAGTATCAGATATACAGAAGAGCCTGGTTTAAATACCAGGTGTACAGAAGAGCATGGTTTCAAAACCAGGTGTACATAAGAGACTCGTTTAAACACCATGTGTACAGAAGAGCCTCTTTTAAATACAAGGTGTACAGAAGAGCCTGGTTTAAATACTAGGTGTACACAAGAGCCAGGTGTACCCAGAAGAGCCTCGTTAAAATACCAGGTGTACAGAAGAGCTTCGTTTAAATACCACATAACAGGTGTACATAAGACCCTGGTTTAGATACCAGGTATACAGGAGAGCCTCGTTTAAATACCAGGAGTACAGAAGAGCATCGTTTAGATACCAGGTGTACAAAATAGCCTGGTTTAGATACCAGGTGTACAGAAGAGCCTAGTTGGAATACCAGGTGTACAGAAGAGCCTCGTTCAAATACCAAGTTTACAGAAGAGCCGTGTTTAAATATCAGGTGTACAGAAGAGCCTGGTCTAAATACCAGGTGAACAGAAGAGCCTGGTTTCAATACCAGGTGTAGAGAAGGAGTCTGGTTTCAATACCAGGTGTACAGAAGAGACTCGTTTAAATACCAGGTGTACAGAAGAGTCTCATTTTAATATCAGATATACAGAAGAGCCTGGTTTAAATACCAGGTGTACAGAAGAGCATGGTTTCAAAACCAGGTGTACATAAGAGACTCGTTTAAACACCATGTGTACAGAAGAGCCTCTTTTAAATACCAGGTGTACAGAAGAGCCTGGTTTAAATACTAGGTGTACACAAGAGCCAGGTGTACCCAGAAGAGCCTCGTTAAAATACCAATTGTACATAGGTGCTTCGTTTAAATATCACATAACAGGTGTACATAATAGCCTGGTTTAGATACCAGGTATGCAGAAGAGCCTCGTTTAAATACCGGTGTAAAGAAGAGCCTGGTTTCAAAACCAGGTGTACATAAGAGACTCGTTTAAACACCATGTGTACAGAAGAGCCTCTTTTAAATACCAGGTGTACAGAAGAGCCTGGTTTAAATACTAGGTGTACACAAGAGCCAGGTGTACCCAGAAGAGCCTCGTTAAAATAGCAGGTGTACAGAAGAGCTTCGTTTAAATACTACATAACAGGTGTACATAAGAGCCTGGTTTAGATACCAGGTATACAGAAGAGTCTCGTTTAAATACCAGGAGTACAGAAGAGCCTCGTTTAGATACCAGGTGTACAAAATAGCCTGGTTTAGATACCAGGTGTACAGAAGAGCCTAGTTGAAATACCAGGTGTACAGAAGAGCCTCGTTTAAATACCAAGTTTACAGAAGAGCCGTGTTTAAATATCAGGTGTACAGAAGAGCCTGGTCTAAATACCAGATGAACAGAAGAGCCTGGTTTCAATACCAGGTGTAGAGAAGGAGTCTGGTTACAATATCAGGTGTACAGAAGAGACTCGTTTAAATACCAGGTGTACAGAAGAGTCTCATTTTAATATCAGATATACAGAAGAGCCTGGTTTAAATACCAGGTGTACAGAAGAGGCTGGTTTCAAAACCAGGTGTACATAAGAGACTCGTTTAAACACCATGTGTACAGAAGAGCCTCTTTTAAATACCAGGTGTACAGAAGAGCCTGGTTTAAATATTAGGTATACACAAGACCCAGGTGTACCCGGAAGAGCCTCGTTTAAATACCAGGTGTACAGAAGAGCTTCGTTTAAATATCACATAACAGGTGTACATAATAGCCTGGTTTAGATACCAGGTATACAGAAGAGCCTCGTTTAAATACCAGGTGTACAAAATAGCCTGGTATAGATACCAGGTGTACAGAAGAGCCTCGTTTAAATGCTAGGTGTACAGAACAGCCACGTTTAAATACCAGGTGTACAGAAGTCTCATTCAAATACCAGGTGTACAAAAGAGCCTGGTTTAGATACCAGGTGTTCAGAAGAGCCTCGTTAAAATACCAGGTGTACAGAAGAGCCTCTTGTAAATACCAGGTGTACAGAAAAGCTTGATTTAGATACCAGTTGTATAGAAGAGCTTGGTTAAAATACCAAGTGTACAGAAGAACCTCATTTAAATACCAGGTGTACATAAGAGCCTGGTTTAAATACCAGGTGTACAGAAGAGCCTTATTTAAATACCAGGTGTACATAAGAGCCTGGTTTAAATACCAGGTGTACAGAAGAGCCTTGTTTAGATACCAGGTGTACAGAATAGCCTCATTTAAATACCAGGTGTACAAAAGAGCCTGGTTGAAATACCAGGTGTACAGAGGAGCCTCGTTTAAATACCAGATTTACAGAAGAGCCTTGTTTAAATACCAGGTGTACAGAAGAGACTCATTAAAATACCAGCTGTATAGAAGAGCCTCGTTTAAATACCATGTGTACAGAAAGGCCTGTTTTAAATACCATGTGTACAGAAGAGCCTGGTCTAAATACCAGGTGTACAGACGAGCCTGGTTTAAATACCCGGTGTACAGTAGAGCTTCATTTAAATACCAAGTGTACAGAAGAGCCTCGCTTTAATACCACATACCAGGTGTACATAAGAGCCTGATTTAGATACCTGGTGTACATAAGAGCCTGGTTTATATACCAGGTGTACAGTAGAGACTCGTTTAAACACCAGGTGTACAGTAGAAACTCGTTTAAATACAAGGTGTACATAAGAGCCTGATTTAAATACCAGGTGTACAGTAGAGCCTCGTTTAAATAACAAGTTTACAGATGAGCCTCATTTAAATACCAGGTGTACAGTAGAGCCTCGTTTAAATACGAGTTGTACAGAAGTGCCTCGTTTAAATACGAGGTGTACAGAAGAGCCTCTTTTAAATACCAGGTGTATATAAAAGCCTAGTTTAAATACCGGTGTACAGAAGAGCCTCTGTTAATACCAGGTGTACGGAAAGGCCGTTTAAATACCACGTGCACAGAAGAGCCTCTTTTAAATATCAGGTGTACAGAAGAGCCAAGTTTAAATACCATGTGTACAGAAAAGAATGGTTTAAATATCAGGTGTACAGAAGAGCCTCTGCTAAATGCTAGGTGTACAGAAAAGCCTAGTTTAAATTCCGTGTGTACAGAAGAGCCTCTTTTAAATAGCTGGTGTACAGAAGAGCCTAGTTTAAATACCATGTGTACGGAAGAGCCTGATTTAAATACCAGGTGTACAGAAGAGCCTCATTTAAATACCAGGTGTACAGAAGAGCGTCGTTTAAATACCAGGTGTACAGAAGAGCCTAGTTGAAATACCGGTGTACAGAAGAGCCTCTGTTAAATACCAAGTGCACAGAAAAGCCTAGTTTAAATACCATGTGTACAGAAGAGCCACTTTTAAAATATCAGGTGTAAAGAAGAGCCTAGTTCAAATACCATGTGTACAGAAGAGCCTGGTTTAAATACCAGATGTACAGAGGACCATCATTCAAACACCAGTAGTACAAATAACCTCTTTTAAACACCAGGTGTACAGAAGAGCCTCATTTAAATACCAAGTGTACCTAGAAGAGCCTCGTTTAAACACCAGGTGTACAGAAGAACACTGTTTAATTACCACATACCAGGTATAGATAAAAGTCTGTTTAGATAGGTGGTGTACAGAAGAGCCTAGTTTAAATACCAGGTGTATAGAAGAGCCTAGTTTAAATACAAGGTGTGCAAAAGACCCTGGATTAGATACCAGGAGTACAGAAGAGCCTCGTTTAAATAACAGGTGTGCATGCAGATGAGCCTCGTTTAAATACCAGGTGTACAGAAGAGCCTGTTTTAAAAACCAGGTGTACAGAAGACCCTGGTTGAAATACCAGGTGTACAGATGAACCTCGTTTAAATACCAGGTGTAAATAAGTGCCTGGTAGAAATACCAGGTAAACATAAGAGCCTCTTTAAAAACCAGGTGTACATAAGATCCATGTTGAAATTCCAGATGTACAGAAGAGCCTGGTTTAAATACCAGGTGCACAAAAGAGCCTTGTTTAGATACCAGGTGTACAGAAGAGCCTCATTTAAATAACAGGTGTATAAAAGAGCAAGGTTCCGATACCAGGTGTACAGAAGAGCCTGGTTGAAATACCAGATGTACACAAGAGCCTGGTTTAAATACCAGGTTTACAGAAGAGCATTGTTTAAACACCATGTGTATAGAAGAGCCTCATTTAAATACCAGCTGTACAGAAGAGCCTCGTTTAAATACCATGTGAACAGAAAAGCCTGTTTTAAATAACAGGTGTACAGAAGAGCCTGGTTTAAATACCAGTTGTACAGAAGAGCCTGGTTGTAATACCAGGTGTACAGAAGAGCCTCTTTTAAATATCAGGTATACAGAAGAGCCTATTTAAATGCCATGTGTATAAAAGAGCCTGGTTTAAATACCAGGTGTACAGAAGAGCCTCTGTTAAATACTAGGTGTAAAGAAAAGCCTAGTTTAAATACCATGTGTATAGACGAGCCTCTTTTAAATAGCTGGTGTACAGAAGAGCCTAGTTTAAATACCATGTGTACGCAAGAGCCTGATTTAAATACCAGATGTACAGAAGAGCCTCATTTAAATACCAGGTGTACAGAAAAGCTTCGCTTAAATATCACATTCCAAGTGTACGTAAGAGCCTGGTTTAGATACCAGACGTACATAAGAACCTGGTTTAAATACCAGGTGTATAATAGAGCCTCGTTTAAATACCAGGTGTACATAAGTGCCTAGTTTAAATACCAGGTGTACAGTAGAGCCTCGTTTAAATACCAGGTGTACAGGAAAGTCTGGTCTAAAATCTAGGTGCACAGAAGAGCCTGGTTTAAAAAAACAGGTGTATAGATAAGCCTCATTTAAGTACCAGGTGTACAGACGAGCCTCTCTTAAATACCACATACCAGGTGCACATAAGAGTCTGGTTTAGATACCAGGTGCACAGAAGAGCCTTGTTTAAATACCAGGTGTGCAAAAGAGCCTGGTTCAGATACCAGGTTAGCAAAAGAGTCTCGATTGAATGCCAGGTATACAAATAAGGCTCGTTTAAATACCAGATGTACAAAAGAGCCTCGTTTAAATAACAGGTGTACAGAAGAGCCTTGTTTAAATACCAGGTGTACAAAATAGCCTGGTATAGATACCAGGTGTACAGAAGAGCCTCGTTTAAATGCTAGGTGTACAGAACAGCCACGTTTAAATACCAGGTGTACAGAAGTCTCATTCAAATACCAGGTGTACAAAAGAGCCTGGTTTAGATACCAGGTGTTCAGAAGAGCCTCGTTAAAATACCAGGTGTACAGTAGAGCCTCTTGTAAATACCAGGTGTACAGAAAAGCTTGATTTAGATACCAGTTGTATAGAAGAGCTTGGTTAAAATACCAAGTGTACAGAAGAACCTCATTTAAATACCAGGTGTACATAAGAGCCTGGTTTAAATACCAGGTGTACAGAAGAGCCTTATTTAAATACCAGGTGTACATAAGAGCCTGGTTTAAATACCAGGTGTACAGAAGAGCCTTGTTTAGATACCAGGTGTACAGAATAGCCTCATTTAAATACCAGGTGTACAAAAGAGCCTGGTTGAAATACCAGGTGTACAGAGGAGCCTCGTTTAAATACCAGATTTACAGAAGAGCCTTGTTTAAATACCAGGTGTACAGAAGAGACTCATTAAAATACCAGCTGTATAGAAGAGCCTCGTTTAAATACCATGTGTACAGAAAGGCCTGTTTTAAATACCATGTGTACAGAAGAGCCTGGTCTAAATACCAGGTGTACAGACGAGCCTGGTTTAAATACCCGGTGTACAGTAGAGCTTCATTTAAATACCAAGTGTACAGAAGAGCCTCGCTTTAATACCACATACCAGGTGTACATAAGAGCCTGATTTAGATACCTGGTGTACATAAGAGCCTGGTTTATATACCAGGTGTACAGTAGAGACTCGTTTAAACACCAGGTGTACAGTAGAAACTCGTTTAAATACAAGGTGTACATAAGAGCCTGGTTTAAATACCAGGTGTACAGTAGAGCCTCGTTTAAATAACAAGTTTACAGATGAGCCTCATTTAAATACCAGGTGTACAGTAGAGCCTCGTTTAAATACGAGTTGTACAGAAGAGCCTCGTTTAAATACGAGGTGTACAGAAGAGCCTCTTTTAAATACCAGGTGTATATAAAAGCCTAGTTTAAATACCGGTGTACAGAAGAGCCTCTGTTAATACCAGGTGTACGGAAAGGCCGTTTAAATACCACGTGCACAGAAGAGCCTCTTTTAAATATCAGGTGTACAGAAGAGCCAAGTTTAAATACCATGTGTACAGAAAAGAATGGTTTAAATATCAGGTGTACAGAAGAGCCTCTGCTAAATGCTAGGTGTACAGAAAAGCCTAGTTTAAATTCCGTGTGTACAGAAGAGCCTCTTTTAAATAGCTGGTGTACAGAAGAGCCTAGTTTAAATACCATGTGTACGGAAGAGCCTGATTTAAATACCAGGTGTACAGAAGAGCCTCATTTAAATACCAGGTGTACAGAAGAGCGTCGTTTAAATACCAGGTGTACAGAAGAGCCTAGTTGAAATACCGGTGTACAGAAGAGCCTCTGTTAAATACCAAGTGCACAGAAAAGCCTAGTTTAAATACCATGTGTACAGAAGAGCCACTTTTAAAATATCAGGTGTAAAGAAGAGCCTAGTTCAAATACCATGTGTACAGAAGAGCCTGGTTTAAATACCAGATGTACAGAGGACCATCATTCAAACACCAGTAGTACAAATAACCTCTTTTAAACACCAGGTGTACAGAAGAGCCTCATTTAAATACCAAGTGTACCTAGAAGAGCCTCGTTTAAACACCAGGTGTACAGAAGAACACTGTTTAATTACCACATACCAGGTATAGATAAAAGTCTGTTTAGATAGGTGGTGTACAGAAGAGCCTAGTTTAAATACCAGGTGTATAGAAGAGCCTAGTTTAAATACAAGGTGTGCAAAAGACCCTGGATTAGATACCAGGAGTACAGAAGAGCCTCGTTTAAATAACAGGTGTGCATGCAGATGAGCCTCGTTTAAATACCAGGTGTACAGAAGAGCCTGTTTTAAAAACCAGGTGTACAGAAGACCCTGGTTGAAATACCAGGTGTACAGATGAACCTCGTTTAAATACCAGGTGTAAATAAGTGCCTGGTAGAAATACCAGGTAAACATAAGAGCCTCTTTAAAAACCAGGTGTACATAAGATCCATGTTGAAATTCCAGATGTACAGAAGAGCCTGGTTTAAATACCAGGTGCACAAAAGAGCCTTGTTTAGATACCAGGTGTACAGAAGAGCCTCATTTAAATAACAGGTGTATAAAAGAGCAAGGTTCCGATACCAGGTGTACAGAAGAGCCTGGTTGAAATACCAGATGTACACAAGAGCCTGGTTTAAATACCAGGTTTACAGAAGAGCTTTGTTTAAACACCATGTGTATAGAAGAGCCTCATTTAAATACCAGCTGTACAGAAGAGCCTCGTTTAAATACCATGTGAACAGAAAAGCCTGTTTTAAATAACAGGTGTACAGAAGAGCCTGGTTTAAATACCAGTTGTACAGAAGAGCCTGGTTGTAATACCAGGTGTACAGAAGAGCCTCTTTTAAATATCAGGTATACAGAAGAGCCTATTTAAATGCCATGTGTATAAAAGAGCCTGGTTTAAATACCAGGTGTACAGAAGAGCCTCTGTTAAATACTAGGTGTAAAGAAAAGCCTAGTTTAAATACCATGTGTATAGACGAGCCTCTTTTAAATAGCTGGTGTACAGAAGAGCCTAGTTTAAATACCATGTGTACGCAAGAGCCTGATTTAAATACCAGATGTACAGAAGAGCCTCATTTAAATACCAGGTGTACAGAAAAGCTTCGCTTAAATATCACATTCCAAGTGTACGTAAGAGCCTGGTTTAGATACCAGACGTACATAAGAACCTGGTTTAAATACCAGGTGTATAATAGAGCCTCGTTTAAATACCAGGTGTACATAAGTGCCTAGTTTAAATACCAGGTGTACAGTAGAGCCTCGTTTAAATACCAGGTGTACAGGAAAGTCTGGTCTAAAATCTAGGTGCACAGAAGAGCCTGGTTTAAAAAAACAGGTGTATAGATAAGCCTCATTTAAGTACCAGGTGTACAGACGAGCCTCTCTTAAATACCACATACCAGGTGCACATAAGAGTCTGGTTTAGATACCAGGTGCACAGAAGAGCCTTGTTTAAATACCAGGTGTGCAAAAGAGCCTGGTTCAGATACCAGGTTAGCAAAAGAGTCTCGATTGAATGCCAGGTATACAAATAAGGCTCGTTTAAATACCAGATGTACAAAAGAGCCTCGTTTAAATAACAGGTGTACAGAAGAGCCTTGTTTAAATACCAGGTGTACAGAAGAGCCTGGTTTAAATACCAGGTTTACAGAAGAGCCTGGTTGAAATACCAGGTGTACAGAAGAACCTCGTTTAAATACCAGGTGTACAGAAGAGCCTCTGTTAATACCAGGTGTACAGAAAGGCCGTTTAAATACCACGTGCACAGAAGAGCCTCTTTTAAAGATCAGGGGTACATAAGAGCCTAGTTTAAATACCATGTGTACAGAAGAGAATGGTTTAAATACCAGGTGTACAGAAGAGCCTCTGTTACATACTAGGTGTACAGAAAAGCCTAGTTTAAATTCCGTGTGTACAGAAGAGCCTCTTTTAAATAGCTGGTGTACAGAAGAGCCTAGTTTAAATACCATGTGTACGGAAGAGCCGGATTTAAATACCAGGTGTACAGAAGAGCCTGCTTTAAATACCAGGTGTACAGAAGAGCCTCGCTTAAATACCACATACAAAGTGTACATAAGAGCCTGGTTTAGATACCAGACGAACATAAGAGCCTGTTTTGAATACCAGATGTATAATAGAACCTCGTTTAAATACCAGATGTGCATAAATGCATGGTTTAAATACCAGGTGTACAGTAAGGCCTCGTTTAAATACCAGGTGTACAGGAAAGCATGGTCTAAATAATAGGTGCACAGAAGAGCCTGGTTTAAAAAACAGGTGTACAGACGAGACTCTCTTAAATACCACATACCAGGTGTACATAAGAGACTGGTTTAGATACCAGGTGTACATAAGAGTCTGGTTTAAATACCAGGTGTATAGTAGAGCCTAGTTTAAATACAATGTGTACGGAAGAGCCTGATTTAAATATCAGGTGTACAGAAGAGCTTCATTTAAATACCAGGTGTACAGAAGAGCCTCGTTTAAATTCCAGGGGTTCAGTAGAGCCTAGTTTAAATATCGGTGTACAGAAGAGGCTCTGTTAAATACCAGGTGGACAGAAAAGCCTCGCGTTAATACCACATACCAAGTGTACATAAGAGCCTGGTTTAGATACCAGGTGTACATAAGAGCAAGGTTTAAATACCAGGTGTATAATATAGCATCGTTTAAATACAAGGTGTACATAAGAGCCTAGTTTAAATACCACATGTACAGAAGAGCTCGGTTTAAATACCAGTTGTACAGAAGAGCATCATTTGAACACCAGTTGTACAAATAGCCTCTTTTAAACACCAGGTGTACAAAAGAGCCTGGTTTAAATACCAGGTGTACAGATGGGCCTCATTTAAATACCAGATATACCTAGAAAAGCCTCTTTTAAACATCAGATGTACATAAGAACCTTGTTTAAATACCACAAACCAGGTATACATAAGAGACTTGTTTAGACAGCAGGTGTATAGAAGAGTTTAGTTTAAATACCAGGTATGCGAAAAAGCCTGTTTTAGATACCAGGTTTGCAAAAGAGCCTCGTTCAAATGCCAGGTGTACAAAAGAGCCTCGTTTAAATACCAGATGTACAGAAGACCCTCGTTTAAATAACAGGTGTACAGAAGAGCCTCGTTTAAATACCAGTTGTACAGAAGAGCCTGGTTGAAATACCAGGTGTACAGAAGGACCTCGTTTAAATACCAGGTGTACATAAGTGCATGGTAGAAATACCAGGTATACATAAGAGCCTCGGTTAAATACCAGGTGTACATAAGATCCTTGTTGAAATTCCAGATGTACAGAAGAGCCTGGTTTAAATACCAGGTGTACAGAACAGCCTTGTTTAGATACCAGGTGTACAGAATAGCCTCATTTAAATACCAGGTCTACAAAAGAGCCAGGTATATATACCAGGTGTACAAAGAGCCTGGTTGAAATACCAGATGTACAAAAGAGCCTGGATGAAATACCAGATGTACAGAAGAGCCTGGTTTAAAAACCTGGTATGCAGAAGAGACTTGTTTATATATCAGGTGTACAGAAGAGCCTCATTTAAATACCAGATGCTCAGAAGAGCCTCGTTTAAATACCATGTGTACAGAAAAGCCTGTTTTAAATACCAGGTGTACAGAAGAGTCTGGTCTAAATACCAGGTGTACAGAAGAGCCTGGTTGAAATATCAGGTGTACAGGTAAGCCTCATTTAAATACCAGGTGTAGAGAATAACCTCGCTTAAATACAATATACCACGTGTACATAAGCGCCTTGTTTAGTTACCAGGTGTACATAAGAGCTTGGTTTAAATACCAGGTGTATAGTAGAGCCCGTTTAAATACCAGGTGTACAGTAGAGCCTCGTTTAAATACAAGGTGTACATAAGAGCCTGGTTTAAATACAAGGTTTACAGTAGAGCCTCGTTTAAATACCAGGTTTACAGATGAGCCTCATTTAAATACTAGGTGTACAGAAGAGCCTAGTTTAAATACCATGTGTGCAGAAGAGCCTGGTTTAAATAATACTAGGTGTACAGTTTAGTTTAAATACCGTGTGTTCAGAAGAACCGCTTTTAAATAGCAGGAGTACAGAAGAGCCTAGTTTAAATACTATGTGTACTGAATATCCTGATTTAAATAGCAGGTGTACAGAAGACCTTAGTTTAAATACCATGTGTACTGAATATCCTGATTTAAATAGCAGGTATACAGAAGAGCCTCATTTAAATACCAGATGTACAAAAGAGCCAGGTTTATATACCATGTGTACAGAAGAGCCTGGTTGAAATACCAGATGTATAGAAGAGCCTGGTTTAAATACCAGGTTTACAGAAGAGCCTTGTTTAAATAGCAGGTGTACAGAAGAGCCTTATTTAAATACCAGCTGTACAGAAGAGCCTCGTTTAAATACCATGTGTGTTGAAAAGTCTGTTTTAAATACCAGGTGTACAGAAGAACCAGGTCTAAATACCAGGTTTCCAGAAGAGCCTGGTTTAAATACCAGGTGTACAGAAGGGCCTCATTTAAATACCAGGTGTACAGAAGAGCCTCGCTTAGATACCACACGCCAGGTGTACATAAGCGCCTGGTTTAGTAATCAGGTGTACATAAGCGCCTGGTTTAAGTACCAGGTGTATAGTAGAGCCCTGTCTAAATACCATGTATACAGTAGAGCCTCGTTTAAATACCAGGTGTACAGAAGAGCCTAGTTAAAATACCGGTGTACAGGAGAGCCTCTGTTAATACCAGGTATAGAGAAAAGCCTAGTTTAAATATCACGTGTACAGAAGAGCCTCTTTTAAATACTAAGTGTACAGAAAAGCATAGTTTAAATACCATGTGTACAGAAGAGTCTGGTCTAAATACCAGGTGTACAGAAGAGCCTGGTTGAAATACCAGATGTACAGAAGAGCCTCTTTTAAATATCAGGTGTACAGACGAGCCTAGTTTAAATACCATGTGTACCGAATAGCCTGGTTTAAATACCAGGTGTACAGAAAAGCATCATTTAAACACCAGTTGTACAAATAGCCTCTTTCAAACTCAAGATGTACAGAAGAGCCTGGTTTAAATACCAGGTGTACAGAAGAGCCTCATTTAGATATCAGGTGTACTTGGAAGAGCCTCGTTTAAACACCAGGTGTACAGAAGAACCTTGTTTAAATATCACATACCAGGTGTACATAGCAGCCTGTTTTAAATACCAGGTGTACAGTAGAGCCTCGTTTAAACACCAGGTGAACAATAGAACCTCGTTTAAATACCAGGTGCACATAAGAGCCTGGTTAAAATATCAGGTGTACAGTAGATCCTCGTTTAAATAACAGGTATATAGATGAGCCTCATTTAAATACCAGGTGAACAGTAGAGCCTCGTTTAAATACCAGGTGTACAGAAGTGCCTAGTTTAAATACCACATGTACAGAAGAGCCTTGTTTAAATATCGGTGTACAGAAGAGCCTCTTTTAAATATCAGGTGTACAGAAGAGCCTAGTTTAAGTACCAGGTGTACAGAAGAGCCTCCTTTAAATACCAGGTGTACAGAAGAGCCTAGTTTAAATACCGGAGTACAGACGAACCTCTGTTAATACCAGGTATACAGAAAAGCCTCGTTTAAATACCATGTACACAGAAGAGCCTCTTTTAAATATCAGGTGTACAGAAGAGCCAGGTCTAAATACCAGATTTACAGAAGAGCCTGGTTTAAATACCAGGTGTACAGAAAAGCCTCATTTAAATACCAGGTGTATTAAAAAGCCTGTTTTAAATACCAGGTGTACAGAAGAGCCAGGTCGAAATATCAGGTTTACAGAAGAGCCTGGTTTAAATACCATGTGTATTGAAAAGCCTGTTTTAAATACCAGCGGTACAGAAAAGCCAGGTCTAAATACCAGGTTTACAGAAGAGCCTGGTTTAAATACCAGGTGTACAGAAGGGCCTCATTTAAATACCAGGTGTACAGAAGAGCCTCGTTTAAATACCACATACCAGGTGTACATAAGCGCCTGGTTTAGTTACAAGGTGTACATAAGAGCCTGGTTTAAATACCAGGTGTATAGTAGAGACCGGTTTAAATACCAGGTATACAGTAGAGCCTCGTTTAAATACCAGTTGTACATGAGAGCCTCGTTTAAATACCAGGTGTATAGTAGAGCCTAGTTTAAATACCAGGTGTACAGAAAAGCCTAGTTTATATACCGGTGTACAGTTCAGCCTCTTTTAAATATCAGGTGTGCAGAAAAGCCTAGTTTAAATATCAGGTGTACAGAACAGCCTCCTTTAAATACCAGGTGTACAGAAGAGCCTAGTATAAATACCGGTGTACAGGAGAGCCTCTGTTAATACCAGGTATACAGAAAAGCCTAGTTTAAATACCACGTGCACAGAAGAGCCTCTTTTAAATACTAGGTGTACAGAAAATATAGTTTAAATACCATGTGTACAGAAGAGTCTGGTCAAAATACAAGGTGTACAGAAGAGCCTGGTTGAAATACCAGGTGTACAGAAGAGCCTCTTTTAAATATCAGGTGTACAGAAGAGCCTAGTTTAAATACCATGTATACAGAAGAGCCTGGTTTAAATACCAGGTGTACAGAAGAGCATCATTTAAACATCAGTTGTACAAATAGCCTCTTTCAAACACAAGGTGTACAGAAGAGCCTGGTTTAAATGCCAGGTGTACAGAAGAGCCTCATTTAGATACCAAGTGTACTTAGAAGAGCCTCGTTTAAACACCAGGTGTACATAAGAACCTTGTTTAAATATCACATACCAGGTGTACATAGGAGCCAGTTTTAAATACCAGGTGTACAGTAGAGCCTCGTTTAAACACCAGTTGTACAGTAGAGCCTCGTTTAAATACCAGGTGCACATAAGAGCCTGGTTATAATATCAGGTGTACAGTAGAGCCTCGTTTTTATAACAGGTATATAGACGAACCTCATTTAAATACCAGGTGAACAGTAGAGCCTCGTTTAAATACCAGGTGTACAGAAGTGCCTAGTTTAAATACCACGTGTACAGAAGAGCCTTGTTTAAATTCCGGTGTACAGAAGAGCCTCTTTTAAATATCAGGTGTACAGAAGAGCCTAGTTTAAGTACAAGGCGTACAGAAAAGCCTCCTTTAAATACCAGGTGTACAGAAGAGCCTAGTTTAAATACCGGTGTACAAAAGAGCCTCTGTTAATACCAGATGTAGAGAAAAGCCTAGTTTAAATACCACGTGCACATAAGACCCTCTTTTAAATATTAGGTATACAGAAGAGACTAGTTTAAATACCATGTATACAGAAGATCCTGGTTTAATACCAGTTGTATAGATGAGCCTCTATTAAATACTAGGTGTACAGGAGAGCCTAGTTTAAATAACATGTGTACGGAAGAGCCTGATTTAAATACCAGGTGTACAGAAGAGCCTCGTTTAAATACCAGGTGTTCAGAAACGCCTCGTTTAAATAACAGGTGTACAGAAGAGCCTAGTTTAAATACCGTTGTATAGAAAAGCCTAGTTTAAATACCATGTGTACAGAAAAACCTCTTATAAATATCAGGTGTACAGAAGCGCCTAGTTTAAATACCATGTGTACAGAAGAGCCTGGTTTACATACCAGGTGTACAGAAGAGCATCATTTAAACACCAGTTGTACAAATAGCCACTTTTGAGCACCAGGTGTACATAAGGGCCTCGTTTAAATATCAGGTGTACAGAAGAGCCTCATTTAAATACCAGGTGTAGCTAGAAGAGCTTCATTTAAACACCAGATGTACAGAATAACCTTGTTTAAGTACTACATACCAAGTGTACATAAGATACTGGTTTAGATAGCAGGTGTACAGAAGAGCCTGGTTTAAATACCAGGTGTACAGAAGAGCCTTGTTTAAATATCATGTGTGCAAAAAAGACTGGTTTAGATAGCAGGTTTGCAGAAGAGCCTCGTTTAAATACCAGGTGTACAAAAGAGCCTCGTCTAAATACCAGGTGTACAGAAAGGCCTCGTTTAAATAACAGGTGTACAGAAGAGCCTCGTTTAAATACCAGTTGTACAGAAGAACCTGGTTTATATACCAGGTGTACAGAAGAGCTGGTTAAAATAACAGTTGTACAGAAGAGCCTCTTTTAAATAGCAGGTGTACATAATAGCCTAGTTTAAATACCTTGTGTACAGAAGAGACTGATTTAAATACCAGGTGTACAGAAGAGCCTCTGTTCAATACTACATGTACAGAAAATCCTAGTTTAAATACCATGTGTACAGAATAGCCTCTTTTAAATAGCTGGTGTACAGAAGAGTCTAGTTTAAATGCCATGTGTACGGAAGAGTCTGATTTAAATACCAGGTGTAGAGAGGAGCCTCATTTAAATACCAGGCAAACAGAAGAGCCTCGCTTAAATACCACATACCAAGTTTACATAAGAACTTGGTTTAAATACCAGGTGTACATAAGAGCCTGGTTTAAATACCAGGTGTACAGTAGAGCCTCGCTTAAATACCATGTGTACAGAAGAGCCTGGTCTAAATACCAGGTGTACAGAAGACCCTGGTTTAAAAAACACGTGTACAGAAAAGCCTCATTTAAATACCAGGTGTACAGAAGAGCCTCGTTTAAATATCACATACCAGGTGTACATAAGATCCTGATTAGATACCAGGTGTACATAAGAGCCTGGTTTAAATATCAGGTATATAGTAGAGCCTCGTTTAAATACCAGTTGTACACTAGAGCCGCGTTTAAATATCAGGTGTACATAATAGCCTGGTTTAAATACCGGGTGTACAGTAGAGCCTCGTTTAAATACCATGTTTACAGACGAGCCTCATTTAAATACCAGGTGTACAGTAGATCCTCGTTTTAATACCAGGTGTACAGAAGAGCCTCGTTTAAATACCAGGTGTACAGAAGAGCCTAGTTTAAATACCGGTGTACAGAAGAGACTCTTTTAAATATCAGCTGTGCAGAAGAGCCTAGTTTAAATACCAGGTGTACAGAAAAGCCTCCTTTAAATACCAGGTGTACAGAAGGGCCTAGTTTAAATACCACGTGCACAGAAGAGCCTCTTTTAAATATCAGGTGTTCAGAAGAGCAAAGTTTAAATACCAGGTGTACAGAAGAGCCTGGTTTAGATAACAGATGTATAGAAGAGCCTCTGCTAAATACTAGGTGTACAGAAAAGCCTAGTTTAAATACCATGTGCAAAGAAGAGCCTCTTTTAAATAGCAGATGTACAGAAGAGTCTAGTTTAAATAACATGTGTACGGAAGAGCCTGATTTAAATACCAGGTGTACAGAAAAGTCTCGTTTAAATACCAGGTTTACAGAAGAGCCTAGTTTAAATACCGCTGTACAGAAGAGCCTCTGTTAAATACCAGGTGTACAGAAAAGCCTAGTTTAAATATCACGTGTACAGAAGAGCCTCTTTTAAATATCAGGTGTACAGAAGAGCCTAGTTTAAATACCAAGTGTACAGAAGAGCCTGGTTTAAATACCAGGTGTACAGAAGAGCATCATTTAAACACCGGTTGTACAAATAGCCTCTTTCAAACACCAGATGTACAGAAGAGCCTGGTTTAAATACCAGGTGTATAGCAGAGCCTCTTTAAATACCAGGTGAACCTAGAAGAACCTCGTTTAATCTCCAGATGTATAGAAGAGCCTTGTTTAAATACCAGATGTGCAAAAGAGCCTGGTTTAGGTACCAGGTTTGCAGAAGAGTCTCGTTTAAATACCAGGTGTACAGAAGAGCCTCGTATAAATACCAGGTGTACAGAAGATCCTGGTTTAAATACCAGGTGTACAGAAGAGCCTGGTTTAAATACCAGGTGTACAGGAGAGCCTCTTTTAAATACCAGATTACAGAAGAGCCTCGTTTAAATACCAGGTTAACATAACATCCTGGTTTAGAAACCAGGAGTACAGAAGAGCCTGGTTGAAATACCAGGTGTACATAAGAGCGTACACTGATAGTACTACTAATCATAATGTAGACTTGAAAGTGCTATACAAGCATAGAATCAACTGTAATATTTGTTGTTTGTTCCTAAATTGCCTAATTTTCTGTTCATTAGTTAATACGCACTAAAGTTCTCTGTTATTAAATGTTATTTTGTTAAAATTAAAGTATAAAACATATCTCTTGCATCTCTTTGGATGTCACATTATCCACTACTGGGAAAATAAAAGACACGTACAGTGGTCTAATAATCACTTTTATAACATTGCAAAAGGTCGTAACTGCCAGATACAACTTTTTTGATGAAAATATTCCTTTCCGATAACGTAATAACATAAGGTCGTAAGTGCAATTTCTCTGATTACAAAGTCAAAATTGAAATATTGTAATAAGAAATACTATATTTTAAAAGTGAGCGAACTACAACTTATGTTACATTATGATTATTGACAGTATTAACACAATTTATAATGTCAGTCAGTTTTTTCACTTTGCGGAAAACTGATTTTTCACTTACGACCTTATAATTCTAGACATCGATATGACGGTCGATTATTTTGTGAAAGAGGCTGACAACCCCATTTTTCCTGGGTAGAACCAGTACTGTATTCACAAGTCGTGGGTGTCACTTGATGAGTGTGGGTCCCATACTGTTGCTGCATATTCAAGGGTAGGGCGAACATTAGTTGTGTATGCAACTGCCTTCATGGGTTTGGTACAGTCGCCAAGGTTACGTCTTATGAAGTCCATGGTCCGGTTGGCCTTGGCGACTGTATTGTCTATGTGATGCTTCCACGTGAGGTCTTCGCTGATGGTTACCCCAGGTATTTACTGCCATCCACGACGTCTAGTGTGTGACCATGGAAGCTGTTTTGGGTTTGTATCATATGACGCCTGCTAGTTGTTACCCTGGTGAACATCATAACCAAGGCTCTCATCAAATACCTCACTTGTGTGAATGTCATCACTCAGCCATGTCTTTGTGCCGAAAATGATGTCCGGTCTTACTGTCTCAATCAAGGTAGAGATATTCTTGCCTTTTTTCCTGGCACTCTGGAAGTTGATATTAAGAAAACGCAGGGCCTTGCTGTTACGTGTCGATTTGGTGTTTGCAGTGGTCGTTTTACCTGGCTTAGGTGAAGATGCTACTGTGGGGCTACCAATTGAGCTAAACTTTGAGTCAGTGTCGCTAGAACTAGGATAGGCATATACAGAGGATTATATATATCAATGAAGACGGTTGTAAAATCTTGATGACAGGCTGGTGAAACGTGTTTCTGGATGGAAGGCATAACACTATGAGACATGGATTCAGAAACTTCACAACTTCTGAAACACATCTTAATGAAACTCCTACTAGTAAAACCCTATTAATTGCCGCTTACTTTCATGCAAATGTCAAGCAGTGGTATCAATTCCTGATCTTACTGACCACACTCAACAACACGGGGCTCTTGCGTTTTACGTCAAAAGGTAGGTCAATGTTGGTAACAATGACCTAATTGTATAGGAATAGATTGATGTCATGAATTATACAAACTGTAGAACACCAAGAGTAAACCACTAAATAGGTAGTTCTCTGCACTGGAATCATAATCTATATGAGTTCCTGTACTCAAAGCAAACATTTACTTGATCCGAAGACTTCAACTACATCTCGTAGTCTTCATCAGCTGTTATAATGGTCATCACGTGACGTAGGAAGGTCACGTGACAACTGGAGAGAGTCGTATATTGGAGGTAACTCCAGGCCTTCGTCTCGGTTGACATATGGCTGCCGTTGCTTGATAGCAATCTCCACCTTTACGCGTCTTTTGAATTGCACATCCTCTACCTTGGTGTTCTCTGGCTTGATGTAATGTCCAAGTTTTCTCACAATGTTGTCTTATAGCCGAGTTGGATCTTGTGGTGTGTTCTTTAAATCTGATATCTAAAGATCTTCCCGTTTCACCAACATAATCAGTCACATTACTCGCATTTGATGTATTTCTTTTGATGTAATACACTACGCCACATTTCTTTAAGGGATCGGTTTTATCTTTTACATGTGTCAAGTGCTGTCTTAATGAATTAAAGAGTTTGTAAAACGTATCGACATTGTATTGCTTGAAAACACTGAAGTACTTCTGATGTTCCTCTCACATAGGGAAGAATAAAGGAAATAGAGAGAGGAGAGGAAGATTTCTTTTGTGATGTATTTGTGATGACTCAAACGTCTGTGGCTGCATCTAGAACAGAAATCATAGTTTGGGATGTAACAGCTGAATTATAAATTGGGTTTTCGGCACAGCAACATAAGATAGTTGATATGGCACCTTGACGAATATGAACTTTCTAGATCCAAAAAAAACACACACTATGGGCCATGGATTCAGAAACTTCACAACCGCTGGAGAAACACGTCATACTGAAACTCCTACTTGTAAAACCCTATTAATCACCTCTTGCGATCATGCAAAAGTCCAGCAGTGTTATCAATAATGAGACCACCCACGAACCACACGGGACTCTTGCGTTATCGATCAAAAAAGGTAGTTCCGTCGGTGTGTTCTTGGGCAAGACACTTTACCTTAGCCTCGTCCGTCGGATGGGGACGTAAACCGGGCGGTCCCGTGTATCGGTCTATCCTCCGAGCACGTTAAAGAACCATAGGAGTCTATTCGATAATAAGAGTAGGGCAGGTTCCCGGATTCCTATGTATCCTTCCCCTCTCTCTGGGGCGGCTCTAAATAACCTATACTGTGTTGATGAGCCGTTAAACAACATTCAATTCAATTCAATTAATTCGATCAAAAAGGTAGGTCAATGTTGGTAACAATGACCTAATTGTATAGAATTTATTGATGTAATCAAAACTATGTATGAATTGTACAAACTGTAGAACCCCAAGAGGAAAGTTACTAATTACCTTTAAGCTGCGATCGAAACGGCCCAATTCATTCCACGAGAAAAATAGACGCGATGTTTGCATGCATATATACGTACAATACATAAACAGAGGAAAATGTTTAATGCATAACACAATCAATAATAAGCATTGTTATGTTTGTAACAAAATTATGTTCAGAAAAAGAAAAATGAAAACGTTTTTTACCTGTATTTGTGATGACTCAGACGTCCGTGGCTGCATCTAGAACAGAAATCATAGTTTGCGATGTAACAGCTGAATTATAAATTGGGGTTTTCGGCACCGCAACACAAGATAGTTGATAAGGCACCATGATGGATATGAACTTTCTGGATCCAAAACAAAACACTATGAGACATGGATTCAGAAACTTCACAACCGCTGGAGAAACACGTCATACTTAAAACTCCTACTTGTAAAACCCTATTAATCACCTCTTATGATCATGCAAGAGTCAAGCAGTGGTATAAATTCTTAATCTTATTAATAAGACCACCCACGAACCACACGGGACTCTTGCGTTATCAGTCAAAAAGGTAGGTCAGTGTTGGTAACAATGACCTAATTGTATAGAAATTTATTGATGTAATCATGCTATAACTATGTATGAATTGTACAAACTGTAGAACTCCAAGAGGAAAGTTACTAATTACCTTTAAGCTGTGATCGAAACGGCCGAATTCATTCCACGAGGAAAATAGACGCGATGTTTGCATGCATACATTAACAGAGGAACATGTTTAATGCATAACACAATAAATAATAAGGCATACTTATGTTTTTAACAAAATTATGTTCAGAAAATGAAAAATGAAAACGTTTCTTACCTGTATTTGTGATGACTCAAACGTCTGTGGCTGAATCTAAAACAGAAATCATACTTTGCGATGTAACAGCTGAATTATAAATTGTTTTTATTCCGCACCGCAACACAAGATAGTTGCTATGTGTGAATATGAACGAATATGAACTTTCTGGAGCCAAAAAAACACTCTATGAGACATGGATTCAGAAACTTCACAACCGCTGGAGAAACAGGTCATACTTAAACTCCTACTTGTAAAACCCTATTAATCACCTCTTACGATCATGCAAGAGTCAAGCATTGGTATCAGTTCTTCATCTTATTAATAAGACCACCCACGAACCACACGGGACTCTTGCGTTATCAGTTTGCGTTATCAGTCAAAAAGGTAGGTGTGTTGGTAACAATGACCTAATTGTATAGAAATGTATTGATGTAATCTATCTATCACTATGCATGAATTGTACAAACTGTAGAACCCCAAGAGGAAAATTACTAATTACCTTTAATTAAAGCTACACAATCCCGATAAAAGGCACACTAGAACTGAACAAATCTAACGGTTATTACGCATGTTGTACTAAGTGATTACTGTATACGTGTGGGTTCATATATACAACATGCGCACCACCTAAATTCACTGAATATTAATGAGAAAAGGCGGTACTGTATGAGACGCTTCAGGTACTTTGTGAATCGACCACTGGTCTTATAACGGGTATAAAAGTGGATTTTAGCAGACGGCATTTTACCACCGAACTGATGAGACCAATCTTCAGTTGAAAGACCTAATAGGAAATACAAGTCATTAGAAATTGAAAAGGAAGCTATAAATGTACTTACTCAAACAACCTTATAAGTCCATATTTATATATAATCCAAAACAATACCTATAATTAAACGTAGCCTTTCCAACTATCGCGTTGCATCAAAGAAACTATTATATACAAATAATCCTCCATTTTTATGTGTGTGTGTGTTTCTGTGTAGTGTATATTGACACAAAACACAAGGGAGACATTGTTTATCGAAATTGGAATATTGATAGAGGCTCGTAACTAATGGTAAATATGGAGATATAGTATTAATTATGTGAAGTTATGCATGCATGGTTGACACATATTAGTGGATTATAAATCAACATAATTTTAATGAATTTCTCTTAATTTATGCAAGAATTGAAATTTTGAAATTGAAAATAAAATGGATAGAGAGACACAGAGACAGAGATAGAGACATAGAGAGTCAAAAAGAGGGAGAAGGAAAGAGAGAAAGAGAGAGACACACACACAGAGAAAGGGAGATACAGAGAACGAAAGAAAGCGAGAGGTAGGGAGGGGAAAAAGTGAGAAAACGGGAGAGAGAGTGGGGGAAGGAAGGAATGGGGTGGAAGCATTGAGATAGAGAGAGAGATACTATATAGTCTTATAAACATAGGCGTAAGAGCCGGAGGACTCCACATCCCAATGTTTCGGGGTGGGGCCCAATATTGATGTTTTCACGAAACAAAATGCAACACAAATGTATGAATTGGCAAAATCAAAGAAAATATGAAAGATGTCAGCTTCCGTCTGTAAGACAGGGTAAGTGTTAACTAAAAACCGAAAGTTTTAGTATAACAATTAAGTTCAAATACTAGTAATTAACCTTTCCTAAGTTTATTGATTTGTAAAGTAATTTTGAATGAAAACTGGCCAGTAACCAGCCCTGAAATTTAACAGAGGCATATCCCTTATTTTGGTGTCCAGTGGCATTAACCTCCCTCTCCACCCTGGATTTTGTTTTAATTTCCTTCAATGTGTTGCATTTCCCCCAGGGTCCTTATATACTAGTATGTACATTCCCAAAATTCAACCAAGACAAATACCTCTGTGTGTCCCAGTGTAGCTACGGACATGGAAAAGCAATATGTTGAAAAGCAATGGTTTATATTCACGGTAGACAGACGTAACGGACACTGGCTGCTCAAAACAGCGTTACCTTGATCCTGGTTACTCATGTAAAGGACCCTGGCGGGTAAAAACACGTAAACTATTAAAACAATTTTGCTGAAAAATAACTGCTTTTACTCGGAAGCATTGGAAGCATTGGTCCTTTAAACATTAATATGCAAATGAGCTACTTTATCCCAGGTTTGCAAAGGTGGATGACGGGGTTTATAATATTTCGAGATAAAATATATCATCTTGTTTCTTGTCTTAGTAGAAAAAAAGGATAGGCCCAAACATCACATTCTTCAATTTTCTTTCCATTTCCCACAGCTTATTTACGATTTAGACGGTATTTGTCTGATCCGGAGAACTATTTCTTCTCTACACAAGGCCAGGGCCCCTATGAATATGCATACAGAGAGAGGGATGGGTTTATCTCTTTTATGCGAATGAACACCCAATCAATATGACAGCTGACGCTCTCTCTGTCTGTTAGGAAAATATATTCGTAAGTAAGATTAGAGCAGCTTCTCGGATTTGTATGTATCCTTCCTTTCTTTTGGGAGACCGGCTATAAATATTGTTTTATTCCCAGATACGCTGTGGTTCGTTTTTTCCCACTATTTTATATCTTATTTGACGCTGACATGTTGATGATATAGTCTGAATCCTTATATCCTACTTTTTCATTTGATTGTTGTTGTTTTTGGGTTTTTTATGTATTGTGTTGTTTTTTTAATTTTCGGATTTTTACAAACAGTGTGTACACAGCTGCGTGCTCTAAGATAATGCCTTTTGAATAAACCTTTTTTTTAAATATTGAATGTTGTTTAACGGATCATCAACACAGTATAGGTTATTTAGAGCCGCCCCAGAGAGAGAGGAAGGATACATAGGAATCCGGGAACCGTGCCTTACTCTTATTATCGAATATATTCCTATGGTTCTTTAACGTGCTCGGAGGACAGACCGATACACGAGACCGCCCGGTTTACGTCTCCATCCGACAGACGAGGCTAAGGGAAAGTGTCTTGCCAAAGAACACACCGACGGAATTCAGTGGCACCACGGCGGATTGAACCCGGGGCTTCCGGTTACAAATATAAAAACTGTTTGAGGTCATGGTCGTGTAAAACGGCGACAAAATCCGTCATGCAGCGCGCTGCGGGGAAAGTTAGTTTGGTTAATGTCTATTGCGGGCCCATAGTTTATTTTAGGGTACTGTCGACGGAAGACAGGTCGTGAAGAGAGAATTATCTCGAGGCGCAAACGTATATACACGAACGTAGGTCCGGAGTACATTTGTTTAGTATTGTACCTTGTACGACAGAGATGCATTTAGCCAAACTCACCACCAGATTATATCACTATAACAACAGTGAGGCACTGTTTCAAGTTCACCGCTACGGTCATGGGTACGAATCCAGCTAGTTCCCAGATTTCATGAGGCATGCAGTATTTGTCCTACTGGTCTGCCTTGCCTCCCCCACGAAAAAATCGACCATCATATATAACCTAAAATGTGCTGAAGATGTCTTAAAACACCATGCAACCAATAGATGTTTTTTTATTGTTTGTTTTGGTGGAGCCATAGTCCCGATCGTCGTTTTCTCTTTAATCTGAAGGTATATAGAAAACAATCTATCAACCAGGATCCGGTGCCAAAGATACAGATTGTGTCCGTTGCCAGAATCTCAAGCATTTTTTACAAAGCAATCAGGGTCCGGTGCTCTGAAATTTAGACATGATGTAAATATTTGCAGATTTTTAGACTAAACAGTTATCTTTATTGAACAACAGCAGTTGCAAACCAGTTTGGGATCACATTAAATCAGTCAGAGAGAACATATGGAAGTTTGGCTTTTTAAAGTCATCAACTTTGTATCGGCCGGTTAAGAGTAAGCTTGTTAGGAATTATTGTACATTTGTTGTAAATAAGAAAATGCATTTCGAAGGATATGATATTCAAAGTTCCGTCGCATAAAGTTTTTTTCTTATACATACGATACTGTATCTTTATGTTCGAATTTTTTGACACAAGTGCAACCAGAATCAAGGTAACGCAGTTTTGAGCAACCAGGGTCCGTTACGTCTATCCACCGTGATATTAGCAGTCTTCGCGATTGAACATATTTATGAAAAGTAACTTAATTAATACGACATTGTTAATCGGCCTCCGTAGCGCAATAGGTTAACGCGCTGTCTTAGTTTGCTTTCGCCGTTGCGGACGGGGTTCTAGCCCAGGCCTTAGCACTTTTAAAAACTTTTTTTTTTATGAATTTTCTTTTTTATGAAGAAGTAGTATTCAAATGCCTTTCAAATTCGTCAGATTTAAATATTAACAAACATATGCATAATAGCACGCACACAAGCACGGTTTAGGCACGCACCCACAAAAGCTCGCACGCAAGAGCGATCCCTTTTTTTACGAATTGTGACTCTTATTATTTTCCCAAGAAGCTCCGGAATTGAAAAGTGCAACTGAAGGATAGACGGATGGGCGACCTTCATGTGTATACCCCTTCCTCACATCCTGAAAACTACGATTTTCGAGAAATAATATTGCTGATCTTTTTCCAACAAAAGAAAATTCCATATATATAACTTAATTTGAACAAAATCCTTCAAGTGTCTCATTGTAAACAATAATTTCTCCCTGTGCCGAGTCAACACTTGAGCATGCATTTCACGTGTCATACTATTGGCTACTGATACACGCTCTCTGTATATGTATACATGTATAATACGTGTGTGATTTTGGATTATTTGAAGGATATTTTAGGAAATAAGTATATACAAGATATGGAACATATGTGGAATACGTGGGTAAGTGTTTATAATTCTCTACATAGTGATGTATTTACGCATTTTACTTGTTCCCTTTCGTTCAACAATACAAACATGTATATAGTTACATTGCACGCCACTGAATATCCTCATCGAGTTGAATAATCTGTAGTTATCGGATATCTGATCAAATTGCTATATAAACGTTTAGGCTTATATACCCGTAATCGCTGGATGGTACAATTTCAAAGTTACCGAAGCGTTTATCACGCCTATTATGCAAATGCCTCGATATACGCTATGACAATATACCAGCCTAAACAATGTAGACAACAAACCAGCAATCTATAGGCGTTCTTATGTTTAAAACAACTTGAAATTGTATTATTTTATCGGGATTGTGTAGCTTTAAGCTGCGATCGAAACGGCCGAATTCATTCCACGAGAAAAATAGACACGATGCTTGCATGCATATACATGTTATACGTACAATACATTAACAGATGAACATGTTTAATGCATAACACAATTAATAATAAGGCATAATTATGTTTTTAACAAAAATGTTGTTCAGAAAATGAAAAATGAAAACGTTTCTTACCTGTCTTTGTGATGACTCTAACGTCTGTGGCTGCATCTAGAACAGAAATCATAGTTTACGATGTAACAGCTGAATTATAAATTGTTTTTTTCGGCACAGCAACACAAGATAGTTGATATGGCACCATGACGGATATGAACTTTCTGGATCCAAAAAAATACACTATGAACCATGGATTCAGAAACTTCACAACCGATAGAGAAACACGTCATACTGAAACTCCTACTTGTAAAACCCTATTAATCACCTTTTACGATCATGCAAGAGTCCAGCAGTGGTATAAATTCTTGATCTTATTAATAAGACCACCCACGAACCACATGGGTCTCTTGTGTTATCGGTCAAAAAGGTAGGTCAATGTTGGTAACAATGACCTAATTGTATAGAAATGTATTGATGTAATCAAAACTATGTATGAATTGTACAAATTGTAGAACTCCAAGAGGAAAGTTACTAATTACCTTTAATTAAGCTGCTATCGAAACGGCCCAATTCATTCCACGAGAAAAATAGACGCGATGTTTGCATGCATATATACGTACAATATATGAACAGAGGAAAATGCTTAATGTATAACACAATAAATAATAAGGCATGATTATGTTTGTTACAAAATTATGTTCAGAAAATGAAAAATGACAACTTTTCTTACCTATTTTTGTGATGACTCAACGTCCGTGGCTGAATATAGAATTATAATTGGGTTTTACCGCATTACACGATAGCTGATATGGCGCCATGACGGATATGAACTTTTTGGAGCCAGAACAACTTCCTCTTGTGGATTTAATCGCATCTGCAATCAGAAAAGAAGAGATATTACATATTTTAGCAACGTTGTCGTAGTAAATAGTATAGTCTACCTGATGTGTCTTCTGCAGCAGTAAGATGGTTGGAACTTCATAGTCAGACAGAACAGCTTTTCCCCTGGTGGATTTGATCGCATCTGTTATCAGAAAAGAAGAGATCACATGTTTTAGCAACATTTTCATAGCAAATAGTCTACTCTAGTAGTCTACCTGTTGTGTCGTCTGCAGCAGGTGGGTTGTTGCAACTCCATAGTCAGCCAGAACAACTTTTCCTCTGGTGGATTTGATCGCATCTGAAATCAGAAAAGAAGAGATATTATATGTTTCAGTAACATTTTCATAGTAAATAGTATAGTCTAGTAGTCTACCTGATGTGTCATCTGCAGCAGCTTGGTGGTTGCAACTTCATAGTCAGCCAGAACAACTTTTTCCCTAGTGAATAGGATGGCATATGTAAATAGAAAAAAGATATTATGTTTTAGCAACATTTTCTTAGCAAACAGTACAGTCTAGCAAGCAGTCTACCTGATGTCTCGTCTGCAGCAGCTTGGTGGTTGCAACTTCAAAGTCAGCCAGAACAACTTTTCCTTCGGTGGATTTGATCGCATCTGTAATCAGAAAAGAAGAGATCACATGTTTTAGCAACATTTTCGTAATAAAATGGTATAGTCTAGTAGTCTAATTGTTGTGTCGTATGTAGCAGGTTGTTTGTTGCAACTTCATTGTCAGCCAGAACATCTTTTCCTCCGGTGGATTTGATCGCATCTGCAATCAGAAAAGATGAAATATTATGTTTTAGCAACATTTTCGTTGTAAATATTATAGTCTAGTATTCTATTTGATGTGTCTTCTGCGGCAGCTTGGTGATTGCAACTTCATAATCAGCCAGAACAACTTTTCCTCTGGTGGATTTGATCGCATTTGCAATCAGAAAAGAACTGATATTATATGTTTTAGCAACATATTCTTAGCAACTAGTATAGTCCAGTAGTCTACTTGATGTGTCGTCTGCAGTAGCATGGTTGTTGCAACGTCATAGTCAGCCATTACAACAGAAAAGAAGAAGTAAAACATGTTTAAGCAATATGTTTATAGTAAATGTTATGGTCTAGTAGTCTACCTGATGTGTCGTCTGCAGTAGCTTGGTTATTGCAACTTCATAGTCAGCCAGAACAACTTTTCCTCTGGTGGATTTGATCGCATCTGCAATCAAAAAAGATGAGATGTTATGTTTTTAGCAACGTTTTCTTAGCAAATAGTATAATAGTATGTGTCGTCTGCAGTTGCTTGGTTGTTGCAACTTCATAGTCAGCCAGAACAACTTTTCCTCTGGTGGATTTGATCGCATTTGCAATCAGAAAAGAATGGATATTATATGTTTTAGAAACATATTCTTAGCAACTAGTATAGTCTAGTAGTCTACTTGATGTGTCGTCTGCAGTAGCTTGGTGATTGCAACTTCATAGTCAGCCATAACAACTTTTCCTCTGGTGGATTTGATCGCATATGTAATCAGAAAAGAAGAGTTATTATATGTTTCAGCAACATTTTCATAGTAAATAGGATAGTCTAGTCGTGTACCTGATGTGTCTTTCGCAGCAGCTTGGTTGTTGCAACTTCATTGCCAGCCAGAACTACTTTTCCTCTGTTGGATTTGATCGCATCTGTAAACAGAAAAAAGAAGAGATAAACGTATTTAAGCAACATTTTCAAAGTAAATAGTATAGTCTAATAGTCTACCTGATGTGTCATCTGCAGCAGCTTGGTGGTTGCAACTTTATAGTCAGCCAGAACAACATTTCCGCTGGTGGATTTGATCGCATCCATCTGATATCAGAAAAGAAGCGCTATTACACGTTTAAGCAACATTTTCATAGTAAATAGTGTAGTCTAGTAGTCAACCTGATGTGTCGATGCAGCATCCTGGGTGCTTTAATCAGAAAAGAAAACTTTTCCTCTGGTGCTGTAACCAGAAATACAGATAGTTCATGAATGCTATTATTCAAGTGTTGACATTTTATTTTATCACTTGATTGACACTCACCAGTTAGACGCAATACAGTAAGCCAAGGGGATGGCATAACTTTTTTCTTTTACACCCATATCCACGTACGTACACATGCTGTCATCCACCAACATAACTTTGGGGCCTTTCTAAGTCATTCTAGAAATATACATAAACAAATGAAACAAATTAAAATGAATTCTTTTAATACGCTATCATGGTAATTTGTTTACATATATTTTGCTCACCAAACTGTTAAGTTTCTCATTTAAAGCAAATTTCCCAATTAACGTGATATGAATTATGACCTTTTATGGTAATGGCGGCCAATGATGTAACGTTGACCCAATTATAACAAATTTGAAAATCATTGTCCCCAGAATCATCCATGTGAAGTTTGTTCAAAAATTGACCAAGCGTTTACTGAGATGTTGTTTGAAGCAGCTGTGGACGGACGGACAGAACGCGATCACAATAGCTCAATTCAGTCTTTGGCTTTCAATAGGCTTTATTAGATGTAAATCATGCTGAGATGTTTACAAAGTGTCATTGACCTAAATTAAATCTGAAAGTTATTAGCCACAATCAGTTGTCAGGTAAGCGTTAGTGGACAGACAGACGGACGGACAATCGGACAGAGACGAACAACACCACAAAATAAAACTCTCCTTCGGGCATATAACACATAATAGATCATTACGGGCCAAGCTATAAAAAATGTATATTTAGTCAGCAATTGCATGCTAGGCCTTCCATCATCAGGCCAATCTGGCTACCGTAGAGGCCACTAGCAGGTCACCTTAACAAACAACTGGGCCCTAGATTTAGATTGAGAGTTTGGAAAGCTCTTGCTTGAAAGATATCTATGCAGGAGCCTCAGACACTTTGGCTGGATCTCTTGCTTGAAAGATATCTATGCAGGAGCCTCAGACACTTTGGCTGGATCTCTTGCTTGAAATATATCTATGCAGGAGCCTCAGACACTTTGGCTGGATCTCTTGCTTGAAAGATATCGAATCATGAGCCTCAGACTATTTGGCAGATAAACTATTACGACAAACTGTTCTAGTAAAGAAGCTAAACTTAAAATAATAACTGGACAACAAAAACTGTCTAAATTTCATGGAATGATTTGACCTTGTTCTAATAGATGCATGGGTCAGGTACTCAAACGACCCTGCATCCATGAGTCTGCCCATGAAACTTAGTTGAAAAAGGGCATAATTCTATTAAAAAAACAACATAGTTATGGCACTTGTCTGTACTGAAATATTAGAAGTAGAGATTGGGCACTTGCTCAAATTTCATATCTCTGAAGACACAAGGTAAAACTGCCATATCTCGTTTTTCATTTTCTCTTTTAATATTAAAGACAGAAAGAATATAATAATATCATTACACACAGGATATAATTTTATTCAATTTGAGACCAGCTGCATACTCCTTTTGCGAAATATGACGCATTGTATACTTAGTTACAATTTCCAGTAAAACTACAACAACAACAACAACAACAAGTAGCATAAAATAGGCAAATATTAGGACTTTTTAAGTACTAGTTTTCTACTTTTTAAGTAAACTTAGAAATATTTAAAAACACCATTGCATTATAAACATGGTTGTCAATTTGAGACCATTTGCAGCCTGGTTTTAAAGAAATGACAAACAGGAAACAAATGAAGAGTTGATGGGTAGCATTAAAGGGACACACGACAAGCTTGAAGTTAGACGGGTGGTCTAGGGAACTGAAAATATGAAGTTCTAGCCCAGTTATTGCTGCAATATAATCAAGAGTTAGTAAGAGCAAATATGTTTTGCTATATACTATTCTTATAATTAATATTAATGATGGAACAAATGCATGCTATGCAGAAAAAGTAAACAGAACGCTGCGAGTTTAAGTTAGATGGCAATTCCTTGTACATCACATTGGATCACATTGAATTATATAAGGAATGTGCGAAATCATAGAACTAAACCGTTTCTAAATATTTCTTCACAAGTCTTGCAATATGAATTATTTGTATAACAATCTAGGTAGTAGGGACAAAGCATAGTGAAATATTTGCAGGATTACATGTTTAAACAATCCTTGTTTCAGTCATTTTACCATTACACAACACCAGTTATAAACAGTCCAGTTGTTCAACACACTAATCCTTTTCAAAATGTGCATTCACCATTCACTGGACAATGGACTTTATGTACTTGTATTCATAATTTTGATAGAGCATCATAAATAAAAAAAAAACAATCAGTGACCAGAAAAAAGATATACAAATACATTCTCGTAGGTCATAAACTCGGTCTTTATCCTTGATGTTCTACCAAGTTTACTGTTAAAATTAAGATATCTACAGTGTGATTCAGTTAAAACCCTGCATATATCATACACATTCATGCAAACTGATTCAATATATGTATCTTTCAAAATTGAATTCTTAAAAAGTATCGTTATTTTACCTGCCAAAGATTTTCATTTTACTATAGAACTTAAGGATAAACACCGAGTAACACAAATGTTATCACCTACTGAAAATAAGATAAAATCTCAACATCTCTCCAATGGAAAGTTATGAACAGTATATTCATAACGAAAAAATATTGAATGGATTTATTTTTCTAAATCTTATCCTTGCTACCTATATTGATATGGAAATATTTTATTTTCCAAATATTGTGAAAAAATACTATTTGTGTTAGTTCCAGAATTTGCCAAATCCCTATATAATTCAATGTGATTTCCAAAGAATATACATGAACCTTAAAGAAAACACACCAAGATATCGGTGTGTCCCTTTAAGTGGGTATGAACAGAACAGTTCACAAAATAAAAAATATTTGACTTCCTTGGATTTCAGTAGAAAGATCACCTCAACATTTCTTGACCTTAGTTAAGCCTGAATTTTACACTTCTAAAAGGCGGGAGAATGCTCTACTGACTGGCTAATATTCAACAACAAAAATGTTATATACACTTACCATGTCACAAGGCTGGCGTAGTAGGCTGTGTCGTCTGAGTTTCTCGGAGATTGGCAATACTGACGTGTTAAGTACTCGGAGAGGTGTGGACAGATTTCCAAGTTAAGCCGTGTTATGTAGTGCGGAAATGTACTCACCGCACGTCATACTACACCATGTATATCAATCAACGTCGTATACTTGTTTGGGCTGCTTGTTTCTGCAAAAGATGTTTTGATGCACACACAGGAAATTGCATCTTTTGATTATTACCTTCTGTTATCAGTGCTCCAGATATCAGACGCGTATCTGCATAATTACGCATATTTAAAATTAATGCGTACTAAAAAATCACCTATAAATATTGAGAACCAAATTCCCACGTACACACTTAATAACTTAGAAAAATGAGTGTGCCCATTCAATAGAAGCCTGGATTGAATGATTCAATAGACGCCTGGATTGAATGATTCAATAGACGCCTGGATTGAATGACAGTCAAATGCCTCCAACAAAAGTTTACTAGTAGATGCTTGCAAGAAAAAAGAAATTGGCCTTTTGTCGGCCGTTTGACAAAAATGAATGCCATTTAAAAAATACAATGTTGAATGTATATGTAAGGGGAAGAGGAAATAAGCAATATGTTTATCGTAATGACTGAAGAATAAGCATTTTACATTAATGCTTTGTCCAAAAATCTTTTTTAAGAATGCGGATATACATCAGGCCTGCCAAAACTTTTTAAAACAAAATCCTGAGATTTTTAAAATTTAATATTTGAAGCGCACGAAGAACATTTTTAAATGGAAATTTGGAACGCGCGACTTGATTTTCGCACTTTTTTTTTTAAAGTGCAAATTTAAATTATTTGTGCAATATTAATACAATAATATAAGTTGATGCATTGTTTGATAGTTATATAAAAAAATAAGAGATTAGCATAGTAATTCTATTAGAATGACTTGGTTTAATTTCTACCACAACTGTTTTTTTAAAACGCACTTACTTTTCTACACAGATGCGTGCTAAATGCAAAAACAAGGTCTTCATAACTCTCATATACAAATTATAATCATCGTACACAGCAGCAGCTGTTATAGTGGTACCACACAAAATGAGTTGCTAGTTCCCCACACTTGCTATATCAGTTAGGTTGACCAGTTAAAAAAGCCACAGCTATATTGCTGCTATTGCAAATGTCGTTATGTCACTGAAGGAACTAATTATGTCCTAAGATGTTAGTTGTGTTTTCAGATGACCCCACTGATTTGACACTTGTAATTACTCCTCTGACTATAGAGCGTAACAGGACCAATTCGGGTAATAGCTGATAAACTGGGAAATATAGCTGTTAAATCATGAACATTTTGTTTTGGTGGAAAATCCGGAGATTGTTAACTTAAATCTGGAGATCCGGAGAGCGACTGAAAAATCCGGATTATCCGGAGATTTGGCAGGCCTGATATACATGATATATACGAATATGTTCTTCAGACACGATTTAATGGTATACACTATAATGTTGCTTTGATTCAATCGGTAAATCGGTTGTTATAAAAGGCCTCAATAAAACTTTAAAATTAATATTAAAACTAACTAAATCCCTCCCAACCCCTCCCCCACCCCCGCCCAAGGTTTGGACATTTACGGTGATATTTTTTCAAAAGCACCCGAGCAGCCGTTAAAACAAGTATCGAATATATTATCGCATACAGAAATGTTTGCCAAAACTGCGCCGTTACAAGCGCAAGTACCTCAAGCGTTCTTGGGTAGGCAGGTTGTATTTCTGTTTCCTTACATGCCACATAACAAGTTCCCATGCCTGACTACCCAGGGTCGGAAGACATCGACGAAATTATATCGCTCAAATTAAAACATGTGCAGTGTGCTAGAAGTATAATTATAAGATTACACAGGTCACCGAGGATGTGTGTAAAGAAAAGGGGCGAGTTATACATTGAGGGTTGATTCAAAAGTAAAAAAAAAAGATGATACATTTCATGTAGTTATTACTGATCTAGTTAAAGAACCGCGAGATTCAAGGTCAGGGTCATTTGTGGTCTCGATCTTAGACATAATATGTTCTAAAAATAAACTGAAAAGGTCAATGATTTCGGACAAACAGTTCATTACTTACACGGTATATATACAAAAGATGTCGGACATCTTATTGAGAGGTTTACACAGATGTGACGTTATTGAGCTGTAGCCCAGATATCCCTATTGAGCTGTGCGCAATGTGTATACACAACTACGATCCAAGTATGTTTGATCCTCTGAGAAATAGGGCTAAGATGTGACATTTACGAAGTTGTTACATCTTTTGTAACTCCTTTTCAGCAGAGTCTCGCAGTATTCTGCATAACTTTCATTTTTGCAAATCATTATTAATAATTATTTAAATAGCTCAAAGCAAATTGTCTTGAATATTACATATATTTCAATATGTGTAGAATACAAGGACGGTTCTTGAGGGGGCGGAACCGGCGAGTGTCTCAAAAAAAAACACGACAAGCATAGTTTCATCAGATATAACGTCACTATCCGAACAACACCATATCCCATGTATAAACAACAATTATTTTGGGAAACATGACACCGAAATCTTTTAGCCCGTCGCTAAACAAAAATCGCGTCCCTCGCAAATTCAAATACTGTGCCGCACCTGTCATATGGAAGACGCTTGAACGCTCCCAAGTTATAGTACATTTTATTTCAATATATACTGAACAGAAAAAGAAACTTCCGCTGATGTTGATGCTGATTATCTAGAAAACAAAACAGGAAAACAATAATGATGTTTTAAGAATAATTAGATAGATCGCCAACAATAGTCCAAACAAAGATGTTTTTGAAAAGTTCAGTACACAATGGAGTTATCCCCCTTTTTCTTAAAAATCAACAAAAGTAAATTAAATCTACGAAAATTACCGAAATTTGTCCGGAAAATATCACTAACAAACATAAAACAGAATGTGTAGATGGCAGCTTTTGATTATCAACAGACATCAAATTATCCCCCTTTAACATTTCCATGTCATGATCCATAAAATAATATTGCTTGGCAAATTTAAAACTGTTTAATGGGATATTTAGTACTAACTTCAGTGTGCTTAAAAACACCATACATTGTTTCATTAAAACGCTGTTTAAGCTTTTGAAACGCCCTCAAAAACTGGCCTCTGAAAATATCAGCAAAAAAGTCGGACTTTTTTGTTCAGTATATATGCAAGCAGGGTTTAATAACATTAAAATGATACTGGATTAATCTGTATTCCTGATAAATACTTCAATATTGCTTCGTGTCCTTTTAAAGTCCATTAGCGTTCCCTGTTCAGAATTGTTCTAAGACTATGCACATTAAAACTCAGGGGAACACCTATGAATATGTCTTATATATACCACCGTTAATCATTAGATTTAATGTGACTCTCACACTCTGCCGTGTAGGCCTACCGTGTGCCACCGTGCGCGAAAATGTCTGCGGACGGTGGAGAACGGCGAGGGCACACGGTGGTTCGTTATCAAAGCGGGCAACACGTTAATAGGGCGTTGGCGCTTATTTACACCCGGTGGGACCCGGCGAAAGTTTTGGGCATGTTCAAAACTTTGGCCGGCTGGCACCGGCCACAAGTAAGCGGCAAGAGGACGGTGTTGAACGGTATGAGGACGGTATGAATACGTTATGAAAACGGTCACACTGTATGAACACGTTCACAACACGCTCATAAACCGTTACAGAACGGTGATGAACGGGCAAAAAAAAATCCACCGTCTGCAACGGGTTGTAAGCGGGTTGTGAACGTGTCATGAACGTGTTGATACCGTGCCACCGTCTTCATAACGTATTCATACCGTCCTCATTACAGTGTTCATACCGGACTGCCAACGGGTGTTTCCAAAGCGGTACCGCCTGATTCTGACGGCGCCGCCTCCCTAACGCATGGGTAACATCCTGTTAACGCCTTGACGTTCCCATAACGTCCTATAACGGGTCCATAACGTGTCCTTACCTTCACAGTAGCGTCATATGAACGTGCCATTACCAACAAATTTACTTTTGTCACCGTGTGCCACCGTTTGTCACTAATTATTGGGTATATATAGAGGGGTTTCGTCAGATGAGCTTTACTTTTTCTTGTGTACATGGTCGTATGAGTCGGTGACCAACTGACCAACTGACCATGGATTGTCCTGACAGGGTCCGACTCATGTACATGTTGGCTATTGCCCAGCGTGAGCGTGATGAGTTGGACCTGGACGTCAATGACCACATTGTCAGGAGAAACCAGAGAAGGGCACGGAGAGGCCAACGCAAGAGATGCGCTTGGACGAGGGGGTGGGTGAGGCGTCGCCGTGAGTTTGGCATTTACGACCAGCTCATGGTTGAATTACGCAGAGAAGATCCGAAGGCTTTCAAGAACTTTCTGCGGATGCCCCCCGACATGTTCGATGAGATATTTGCCAGGATTGAACATCGTCTGACCAAGCAACACACCAGGTACCGGGAACCTCTCGAGCCTGGTCTCAAGTTGGCCGTGACACTTAGACATCTTGCTTCCGGGGCTAAGTACACAGACCTACAGTATAGTTGGAGGATCCCAAACAACTCCATCTCAATCTTCGTCAAAGAGGTCTGCAAGGCTATTTGCGACGAGTTCATGGATGAGGTCATGAAGCCACCATCAACAGAAGCTGAATGGCAAGCCATTGCAGATGGCTTCTTGACGAGGTGGAACTTCCCCAATTGTCTTGGAGCTCTGGACGGGAAACATGTCGGCGTCAAATGCCCCGCCAATTCAGGATCCCTGTATTATAACTACAAGGGATTCTATTCAGTCATATTGATGGCATTGGTCGACTCTGATTACAAATTCATCTGGGCGGATCTTGGTGGTAAGTACCTTAATTTATATCACAAGTATAACTTTGTACTGCTTTTATAAAATAATATAAATTTCAATGTTATTTATTACCCACCTGAGATGATTGATATATGATCAGGTAAATAAGAAGGTAATAATCAATTTAAATTGCTCATAATTAATTATTATTGTTGCATAATTATGTTTCTAATATTATTCTTTGTTGTTATGTATTTTCAGGCAAGGGCGCAGCATCCGATGCTCAAATCTACAACGCATCTGAGCTGAAACAGTGCTTCGAGGATGGCTCGCTGAACATACCGGACCCCACACCACTTCCAAATGACACTCAGGATGTCCCTTTCTTCATAGTGGCTGACGACGCCTTCGCCCTGAAGCCCAATCTCATGAAACCTTATGGTGGGCGCGGCAGAGACAAAGAAGAGAGGATCTTCAATTATAGATTGTCTCGGGCAAGGCGAGTCGTTGAGAACGCGTTTGGCATACTTGCCAACCGTTTTCAGGTGCTCATGACAACCATGGGCCACGACCCCGCTACCGTCCGTCTCATCGTAACAACGTGCATGGTCCTGCACAACTTGATGAGGATCCGTTATCCACAAATGCAGAACCAACTGGTCAACCGGCATGGTGCCCATGCCAACCCTGCTGGTCAGTGGAGGGCGGCAAGAAACCTTCAGACAGCCTGGTCCCAACATCGACAACAGAGAGGGGAAGAAGCAAAGAAACCTCCTTCGGCACTGGTGCAATTCGGAGGCGGGTGAAGTGCCATGGCAGGACAACATGATATGAATACATACAGGAGAGAAACCATACATGTGAAGTAAACTCCATGATTACCTGAGAACTTTCAGGAATACACTGTCATATCATATCATTATTTTATTGTATGTACAATAAATTGTTGTCAATATATTGTATGAACTTGAAAATATTGTTTCTGGTTGTTTTTATAATGAAAGGTTTGGGGGCCTATGACACTACTAATAAACTACTTTTAATAAATCAATGGTCCGGGGTAATAAGTTTACTATATATCTGTTTGTTTTTATAATCAAAGGTTTGGGGGCCTATTACACTAATTATGATAATAATAATAAACTGAAACAGAAGCCAATTTATATAAGATAACAATCATTTATTTTGACAAAATATAGCAAAGTATGAAATTACACTGGTTTAATCGCTAGGATCACTCAGTCTTTGAATATATAAAGTATGAAATTACAGTGGTTTAATCGGCAGGATCACTCAGTTCACTGAATAATGTCACAGGCAATAATATATGATGACACACTCCTGTGAATATAATGACTGAGAAATTATATATGATACATTGAAATTCACTCCTGTGAATATAATGACTCAGAAATAATATATGATACATTGAAATTCACTCCTGTGAATATAATGACTCAGAAATAATATATGACACATTGAAATTCACTCCTGTGAATATAATGACTGAGAAATAATATATGATACATTGAAATTCACTCCTGTGAATATAATGACTCAGAAATAATATATGACACATTGAAATTCACTCCTGTGAATATAATGACTGAGAAATAATATATGACACATTGAAATTCACTCCTGTGAATATAATGACTCAGAAATAATATGTCACACATTGAAATTCACTTACAATAATATATGACACATACGGTGTGGACTTCGCTCCTGTGAATGTAAAATTACACATACTTAATATTTATGTCCTGGAGGTGTATCAATGGTGGATGTGTCCTTGGGTGTGTCATTGGGTGTGTCCTTGGATGTGTCCTTCTCCTGGGAACCATCCATTGCGTTCAGAAATCCGGAGGTGTCAAAGTTTGACCCAATGGTGGTATCCAGCTGGGAAGAAGACAGATTCAGCACACTGGTGGCCTGTTGCAAAATGTCACCAGTTGACGCGGATGCTCTCAGAGTTGAAACAGCGGGTGTCGGCGTCCGACGTAGCGGTTGAGACTGAGATGCCTGCACCTGATGATATTGTTGTTGTTGTTGTTGATTATAGGGTGTCGCCCATCCCTGCTGCACAAACTGGCCGTGCTGCTGCTGCTGCTGCTGTGGCCAACTTCCATACTGTTGATTAATGAAGTCTTGTGACTGGCTGCCCCAGACATCTGGCCGATGCCCAGGTGGCAGGGTCTTCCACAGGTGGGGTAAGGGCTGCTCACACGGGGAGGTTGGCCGGCTGCCGAGCCCAGTGCCGGAAAACGTTCCAGAACCTGTACCACTGAAAATACAAAAGGTAAGAACAAACATAAGTAATATTGTCAATGTAATAAATGTCAATAAATGTTAATTATTATTAAATTTTTAATTTCAGAGTACTTACCAGGCACCAGAGGAAAATCCAGAGGTGGTCGTCGCAGACGCAGAAGCAGCAGATGAGGGTCTGGTTGAAGGATGAGATGGAGGTTTCATTGCAGGCATGCTGGCAACAGATGCCTCATTAGACGAGGAGTCATCGGAGGAGTCCAGGAATGGCTCTAATGCTCTGTTAATTGCCATCTTGGCCTTCTTGAATACTGGCCGCGGCATCCGTACCAGAGTCATACGGATGTACTGAGCATATGCTGTGACATCAGTATGGGGCTCAGACATCGTCGCCTTCAAAGTAGCAATAACATCATCAGCCTCCTTTTTTTTCTTCTCCATACGTTGATTTTCCTCCTTGTCCTCTTTCTCTGTCTTCTCCTTTTCTTTCCTCTTCTTGGAAGATGGTCCGGTGGCATCAGACAAATTGTCAACATCAATTGCTTCAAGAGCAGCGGCCGCCTCCATCGCCTCCAAGTCACCTGCGTTCTCAGCAGCTACGTGCCTGAACTGTAAGTAAAAAATACAAACATGTTGATAAGTACAATGATAACAATATATAATAATTTATGAGCAATGTTGTTTATTACCTTCTTATTTAGCTGATCATATATCAATCATCTCAGGTGGGTAATAATAATTAAAATAATTAATTATGAGCAATGTAAATTATTATTATTACTTCCTTATCATGTCAGGTGGGTAATAATAATAATTTATGAACAAATGAATGAATATACTTACACTCCTGACAGGCTTGGAGCGATGGGTCACCAGACGATTAAAGAACTATATTCATAAAACTGAAACTTGGTTAGGTAACGTAACCTTGTTTATAACTTCAATTAACTTTTTCTGAGTGCCGCCTTTCTTTGTTTGATTGTTAATCATTAGTGCTCATCACTTAACACCAATACTACTAAGGTCAAGGTCATCTTTTGCGTTATTGTCACTTATTCCTGGTTAGGTAACTTAATCTAAGTTTGCTTCTGAATGCCTCATTTCTTTGATACGTGGTCATATGTTTTGTTGTCAGTAGTAGACATTTCTTACCACCAGTATTACCAAGGTGAAAGTCATATTTTCCTTGTGTTTTGTTTTCGCTAAAACATAACCTTAATAGGTGATTTAACATTTTTTTCTGATTACCTTACTTTAGTGTGTTTGATAATGGCTCATTTGTATCGTCATTGGTGGCAGAGACATCCTCAGGTCGAGGTCTTGAATAATTTTAGTTCACTTGAGCCGATGGCCCAGATACTTCGGCTCATAGTTGAAGTAAACTATTGGGGTCACTCTTCGTCCGCTTTTCGTCCATCGTAGACTTTTAGTTTAAGTAACTTCTCAGAAAACGTTTGACCAAATCTCTCATACGGAATGATTTCGAATGAATAACGAATATCGAGTGTTTATTTTTATTTTTCAACATTCAAAACGTATTTTTTGAATAACGAATCTGGAGTATTTTGTTTTTCGATATTCAGATTTTTTTGTTGAATAACGAATCTCGAGTTGTTTTTTTCGACATTCAAAACTTTTTTTTCAAGAGTTTTTTGTTTTGCGATATTCGGATATTTTTTTGTTGAATAACAAATCTCGAGTTTGTTTTGTTTCGACATTCAAAACTTATTTTTTGAATAACAAATCTCGAGTTTTTATTGTTTCGACATTCAAAACTGATTTTTTAAATAACAAATCTCGAGTTTTTTGTTTTTCGATATTCAGATTGTTTTTGTTGAATAACGAATCTCCAGTTGTTTTTTTCGATATTCAGATTTATTTGTTGAATAACGAATCTCGAGTTTTTTTCTTTTTCGATATTCAGATTTTTTTTGTTGAATAACGAATCTCGAGTTTTTAGTTTTTCGACATTTAAAACTTATTTTTTGAATAACTAATCTCGAGTTTTTTGTTTTCCGATATTCAGATTTTTTTTTGTTGAATAACGAATCTCGAGTTTTTTGTTTATCGACATTGAAAACTTATTTTTTGAATAACGAATCTCGAGTTTTTTGTTTTTCGATATTCAGATTTATTTGGTTGAATTACGAATCTCGAGTTTTTTGTTTTTCGACATTCAAAATTTATTTGTTGAAAAAGGAATCTCGAGTTTTTTGTTTTTCGATATTCAAATGTTTTTGGTTGAATAACGAATCTCGAGTTTTTTGTTTTTCGACATTCAAAACATATTTTTTGAATAACGAATCTCGAGGTTTTTGTTTTTCGATATTCAGATTTTTTTCGTTGAATAACGAATCTCGATGTTTTTGTTTTTGGATATTTAGATTTTTTTGTTGAATAACGAATCTCGAGATTTTTTGTTTTTCGACATTCAAAACCTATTTTTTGAATAACTAATCTCGAGGTTTTTGTTTTTGGATATTTAGATTTTATTTGTTGAATAACGAATCACGAGTTTTTTGTTTTTCGATATTCAGATTTTTTTTGTTGAATAACATAACTCGATTTTTTTGATTTTCGATATTCAGGTTTTTTTTTGTTGAATAACAAATCTCGAGTTTTCTTTTTCGATATTCAGAATTTTTTGCTGAATAACGAATCTCGAGTTTTTTGTTTTTCGATATTCAGATTTTGAATCTCGAGTTTTTTGTTTTTCGATATTCAGATTTTTTTTGTTGATTAACGAATCTCGATTTTTTTGTTTTTCGATATTCAACTTGATATCGAATGTCGAATATCTAATATCATGCTAACTTCTGGCCGCTGATATATTCATATTAATATGAAAAACAAAGGGAGTTAATGTTTGAAAGTGATTAAACGATTGCGTGATTGAGTGACAGGATGAATTATTTTATAACAATGGATGAATTTGATGATTATGATTCAAAACATAAGTTATGGAATGATATAATGGTACAATGTTTTTGGAAGAGTGAATTGGTGGATGGATGGTTAAATGTAACTGAATGGGTTGAATAGGTGATTGCGTGGTTTCATTTTGGTAGGTTGGAAATGTGGGTAGGTTGCTGGATGGTAGGGTGGGTAGTGGGATCATACGCTATAAATATAATCTGAACATATTCAATTGTATTATAATAGTGTTATATTTGTATATTGTTTTAATGGAGATTTTGTTATTTAGTGTTATCATACCAACAAAAAAAAGGGGATATGTTGTAAATGATATATGTGCTTGTTGCAAGTATTTAAGTTACTTGTTTAGAAATTATATTTGTTTCAATTAATACATGTGATTTTTGCTATTTCACATTAATAAAACAAGTTTTCATTATATCATAAACTGGTTGCATTTCATCATCTTAAGACAAAAACGTGACCCTCAAAAGCTGTACAATTCCTAACATACTCAGTACAGCTGAATTGTCCCATGAGACATATGCTAATTTAATGTGATTCACTGACCATCTAGAAACAACATAGCTGAACTTGGATTCTCAAACATAAACTAGTCCCAAGGGACCAACTAATCTTAGGCCAGGCCCAGCCAGGACATGCTAGTTAGGCCAAGCCATATTTCAGTGTATGCAAAGCCGTGTGAATAATTATGCATGTATGTCTGATTAAGTAAGCGGCTCTGTCTGGGGTTAGCGATTCTTAAAGACACATTTCCCAACTGAATGTAGTCGTTGAAAAGTCATGGATAGCATGCTTTTTAACTGCTTACTTCTGGTTGACTGATTACCACAGAGACATTATATTGAGGCCCCATCACAGTTTTTTTCTTTTCATTTACTATTACCCTAGTTTTTGATATACAATATATTCAACTAAAAACACTAGATTGTTTATTATGGGGGAGCATATAGTCGCCGCTTTTTCCGTCCGTCCGTGCGTCCGTGCGTCACACTTTTTATCCGGAGAATAACTCATAAAGTATGCTTGATTAAAGTTCGTGTGAATGATTAGGACAATGAGACGGAGTGCAGGTCATAGGAACCATAACTCTAGCTTCACCACTTTTTTAATTATCTCCCTTTTTTGAAAAATCTTATCCCGAGCATAATAGAGTTCCGTACGGATTAATTTTGCGGGTGCATTTATGACCTTAGGTGCACCATTCGAACAATCATATAATGATGCTTCACATAAACTTGGGGTCGTCCGTGGTCGAGTGATCTCAGATTTGAAATCACATGTCCCTCACCGCTCTGGGTTCGATTCCCCATGGGACCAGGACTGTTTAGTATGTGAGTATCAAGCTATCCAGCTTGCTTGCGGAACGTCGGTGGTTCTAGTCAGGTGCGCGCCCGTGCACGAACAAATGCCCGGGTTTGCATCTGGGGTCTTCCTCCACCAATAACCTTAGCTGTTGGTGCAACTATAAAATCCAGTTTAATAACTTTAAATTGAATTCATATAATATTTGGTTGAATTCCGACAAGCGGTTTCTGGGAAAAAGTCGTCAGAAGTACAAGATAAGGACGACGACGGACTGACAACGGACCGACGACGGACGAAGAGTAATTTCAAAACATCACATTGAAACTAATAATCTCAAATTCCTTGTGCAAATGTATTTCTAACATCGATTGGCAGTTACCTATATAAATTCTCTCCCCCCACTCCCCAAATACAATAGGCTCGAAATGTGTTTTTAATGATGTTAGTTCGTCAAATGGACAGCTGTTTGAATAATTATGCAGGACGAAGATGCATGATTGAGATAAGTGTGATTATATCACAACGAGATGTTACACATATTGATGTGAACTCTTAAAACATAAATGTTATCTTAAAGGGACACTGTCCGTAACTTTTAGCTTATAAAACACCCAATAATTATGTTCGCAAACATTATACACTAAACATTATTCAATATTTACTTATTAAAAGCAAGATTGTTTAACGGAATTCAATCGCGGTACAAAAAAAAGCAAATCCACTTCGTGGGTTTGAACTCGCAGCCCAAACTCGCAGTAAAAATAAGTGCGTGAGTGTAAATTTGTCGGAACTCGCTCCCGACTGAGCTAAGCGGGCTACACATATTACGCAATACATACTATGGTGAAAACCTAGTGCGCTATGGAAGTCACGTGAACGCATAAAATGTAAATATTGTGGGTCCCACTTTATTTACATTTAATAATTAAAACTTTTTTTTTCAAACTCACTAATGTATTCCTACATACTTCTTAGGGTCTATCCTCATGTTTTCATGTATACATTTCAATGAATAAAAGTCAGACAGTTATTTGGTTATGCTCAATATCTGCTTACTTACGGACAGTGTCCCTTTAATAATTATATACATAGAGTCCCATCTGGACGTGTTTGCTAACTCGTTATTGTGTATATGCCGTTCGAACAATTCCATGAAGGACACTTTAAGTGGTCTACGCAAGATTTATGGAAACATCCAGTGGAATGGGGCCCTATATGAATTGTCACCCCAGACGGAACATACTTAATTGTCACGCTTTACAAGGTCGTCAATAAGGCCCGGTAATCTGCATTGGCAGTCGATTGTATTTATTTTTGATTCGCAGACTAGCATTTTCGGCATTTTCCTAACTTTCGGAAACAATGAGCATAAATTTGGTTCCCGGTTCCCAGTTCCCGGTTCCTGGCTCTTTATTCGTATCGAATTGGGAACCAGGAAAATGGGAACTAGGAACTGGTTCCTGGTTCCCGGTTCCTAGTTTTCGATTCGAACCCAATATCACCTTAATTTTCATTTTGCACATATCCCAATTTTTTGAAAACGACATGGGATGTTATAAAATCGGAAAAATTAAAAAGTAGGATGTTATTTTCAGAGTTATGTCTCCGAAATATCAATGACTATGATACTTTACAATTTACGCATAATTTCAGCAGGCTTGAACACGCACAGAAACCAGTTCCTTATTCGCACCGAACCTAATATTTTATTTTGTATACTGTGATGAGACGTAAATAAATATATAATACAGATGCACACCTTCGCTCTAGAGACAATTAAAAGCAACGATTAGTTTAAAATTATTTATTTTACATCGATTGTAACGAAAGCTCTATGAACTTATTTGAAACACTCTCGATGTCTTCCTGGGTAGAACCAGTACTTGCAATGCAGATAAAGTGTCTTGCTCAGGGACACAACGCATATGGCAATGATGGGAATCGAACCCACGACTTTTGGATCATGGGTCCAACGCTCTACCACTAGACCACAGCGCTCCACAGCAACGATTAGCGGTGTGACATTAATTTAATCAATGGTGTTTTGCGTCACGTGACCCTCAGTTGTGCACAAACAATGGTGAAATGATTCTTAATCTTGTTTTGCGGCTCGTCGAAATGTAAAATTGTGCACGAAATTTGGTGAAAAGGAATACTTTTATTTCAAGATTAATAAAATAATACCATTGCATGTATCAATGCCATGTTTAGATTATGTTAAGAAAATGAAGGTTATGTTAAAGGGACCCAATCTGAGGGAGTGACTGGTGTCATGAAAACACTCATTTTGTGCATCAGATTCATATGAAGTAGTAAGGCGCATGTTACTATTGTTTATGAAAACGTTTGGTCTGGAAATGTCTACGACTCAGCTGGTTGTTGTTGCTGAATCATAAATAATAATTTTAAATTGGGTTTCTATTGCTAATAGTTGTAGATATAATTCAAATAAAGTGTATGTCGATCACAGCACAAGCATCATTTAGAGACTAAAAGCCTTATGTGAATTAATAGTAATGATTTACACCACAAACTAGCCGAGTCGTCCAGTTTTCCAGACCGAGCTTTGGCATTAACAATAATTAAATCGTATGGAGCATTTTAGTGCTTAATAAACGCAATGGCACCGTAGATCCTCACTGCACCACAAACAAAGAGCAGAGTAACTATATAATGAAATGGACAATACACAACACAAAGATTGTGTTACCGACTTGAACGGTTAGGCTTACATACAAATTTAATCGATCACAATCTGAACAACCTCATCACTTCGAGCATTTTCCTGCATATCTGGAAATCCTTCGCCTTATACACTTGGTTTTGCCAAAGCAGTGCAGGTGGTGCGATTCCCGAGCGTGCGTACATCCTCCGCCTTATAAACTTGGTTTTGCCAAAGCAGTGCAGGTGGTGCGATTCGTGTACAGATACATGGTATTTATAATATACTATTGAACCTGTCATGAATAATATTGAATAGTAATGAAAATTTAAAATAGCGGACAAAACAATCACTTCACCGCTTCAGATTTTCTGCAGACATAAAGCTTAGCTTTTTTTTTTGCTACCGACAAAAAGCGTCGCGCGGACATAAGTCGAGTCACTGCATACAAGCATCACTGAGCAGACATAAGTCGAGTCACTGCATACAAGCATCACTGTGCAGACATAAGTCGAGTCACTGCATACAAACATCACTGTGCAGACTTAAGTCGAGTCACTGCATACAAACATCACTGTGCAGACTTAAGTCGAGTCACTGCATACAAGCATCACTGTGCAGACTTAAGTCGAGTCACTGCATACAAACATCACTGTGCAGACATAAGTCGAGTCACTGCATACAAACATCACTGTGCAGACTTAAGTCGAGTCACTGCATACAAACATCACTGTGCAGACTTAAGTCGAGTCACTGCATACAAGCATCACTGTGCAGACTTAAGTCGAGTCACTGCATACAAACATCACTGTGCAGACATAAGTCGAGTCACTGCATACAAACATCACTGTGCAGACATAAGTCGAGTCACTGCATACAAACATCACTGTGCAGACATAAGTCGAGTCACTGCATACAAACATCACTGTGCAGACATAAGTCGAGTCACTGCATACAAACATCACTGTGCAGACTTAAGTCGAGTCACTGCATACAAACATCACTGTGCAGACATAAGTCGAGTCACTGCATACAAACATCACTGTGCAGACTTAAGTCGAGTCACTGCATACAAGCATCACTGTGCAGACATAAGTCGAGTCACTGCATACAAACATCACTGTGCAGACTTAAGTCGAGTCACTGCATACAAACATCACTGTGCAGACATAAGTCGAGTCACTGCATACAAACATCAATGTGCAGACAAAAGGCGTCTCTTTGTCAGAGTTAATGCGGACAAAAAGGGGCCAAAAAGCGTCACATTTTCAGTTTTTTTGTGAACAAAAAGCGCGGACAAAAAGCATCACTTTTTTTTTCAGATTCTGCGCGGACAATTGGCGTAATATTTTCTCTTTTTTCTGCAGACAAAATGCGCTGTGCGGATAAAAAGTGTCATTTTTCAAATTTTGTGCGGACAAAAAGCGCTGCAGTCAAAAAGCGCCGCCCAGACAAAAACAATGTCACAACACTCGTTGGCTGCTATGACACTTTAATAGTTTATTTAAGTCTCAACACAGTACAATATTATCTGCAATACAACAATTCATAAAATACATTTGTGCCATTCTTTTTAGTATTACAAGAGACTATACAATATAAATATACATATGACTGTTCACAATGTTAAAATATTGAGCAATTGATTCATAAGACTCACAAATAGCCACAGCAGTAGATCCAGTAGTCAATGCATACACATATATCACTGTTTTAATTTATCAAATTATTTTCTGAGAATGTTATTTTCACACACGTTTATACATAGTAAGAATTGAGCGGCCGGTGCTAATCTTGACATGTTGTCTAAAAAGTACTTAAAGGTGAAATATTGCGTGTCTTTTGAGCATATATTCTGAAATATATGTATACAATATTACACTTATTGATTGTCCCGTCTTGTCACAGTAGTCAATTATACATCATAGGGCACACGCTGTGTGTGTATGTGTGTGTGTGTGTGTGTAGTTCGAAGGTTTAACGCTCCGAGTTTCGCCCTTTTTGAAGACAGGTAAGTGTCACGAGACCTTAGACGTCATTGGTACTAAGCGATTAGCGGCTCCGCATTAGGTCTGCATTGTCTATGTAGGATTGCGTTTTATGGTACGTGTTAAAAATGCCGTGTGCTGTTGTTGGGTGCAAGCGTGTGCATACAAAAGGACAATATAATAATATCAGTTTCTTTCGTGTTCTTAATCAGGTTAATGATTAAGATTCGAAGTGTGCCTAGACCGCTGCCGACGAAAATCGCCCGTCTCGTCTTCGAAAGACGCGCGAGTTTGTAGTAACATTTTGAGTTGGATTCGTGGGAAGTCCATCCTTTGGTTTCTTTTTCGATTGGAGAACAGACGGCCATGCCGATTAAAAAAAACAGCGGTACCAACAATATAACAAAAATGAGAAGTGCCTAACCCCGCCGACTCCGAGCAAGTTTTATTCGCCGATTCAACCAGCGTTGAGGAGATCTTAGATCTTTATATACACCGTGATTGTTTAGCTGTTGAATTCCTTACGCGAATCAGTCAAGAGCTGACGGCGCTAATATAATGTAGCCGTCTTTTTTAAAAGATTGCTGAAAAAGGTTCAATATATACATTTGAATGAATCCGGTGAAAGAAACACTGTGTCTTTGTTTCAATATATATTTTGTAGGTTCATTTATTTTTTAACTATATACCCTCTTCTGCCAATAGTGTTATAGATATATATATATTTATATATCGCCGTACGTCTACATATATCGGTCTCTGGATTTAAACAAAAATATGATAAAATACAAGGCAGAAAATTGATAATCTTACTACCTATACTATTAGTTCAGTAATGTGTTATGGCAAAGCAATAGCTCATGCAATAAGTAAAATAAGTGCCTTACAAGATATAATTTTTATATTATGGTAAATTTGAGCTGTTGGGTCTGTTGTTTCGATCTCTACATGTACATAATACATAATATCGTGCTCATAATACATTTGGCTAAATTATTTAGATCAAAGTATGTTTATCTCCTTGTGCGCGATAAACTAGTTCCCCACGCATCATATGTCCGTCGTGTGCAGTACGCGGCTCGCCGCGGCGGTATTACGCCGCTCACGGAATTGCAATAAACAGGAAATGTGTCATACAACTATGTTTCCCTAAATGGTGCCAACTTGTTTTAATACAGCGTACGGTAGTTATAGACCACTCAGAGAGGCAGATAAGGAAGTATCGCGAGAGATCAGAATGTTCGAGACTTATTTAACGTCAAAGACGTCGCCGCTTAGAAACACAACGCCATACTGACATCTTCGCTTAGAGACACATAGGTCGGATTTGCAAACATAACTTTCGAAGAAATGGAACTCATACAAATCCCAAGATATTTTGTGTGGAACGAAAAGTCTGATGTGTAAGTTCGTTGAAATACTTCATTAGTTAGCTCTCTACTGCTTCGTATTAAATAGCAGCAATGTTGAACTCTTTGACAGGGTCTGTGGTCTGCTAATAATTATTGTCTAGCACGCTTGAGGAAAGTGGCCCTTAATCAACCATCTGCATCGTCCGTCTTACTTTACCATTTATTTCAGGTGGATACCCATCTGTATATAATAGATAATAATAAGGTACATCTCTATATAACAAAGTAGGAAGAAATAACAGATGGAAACATAGATGAAGAGCCCAAATACACAAACTAACAAATACATGTATTTATGTTAGGATTTTTAATACATCAATATGGAAATTACTTAATGTTTTTTTAAATTATTATCTTACCTTGGAAAAGGTGAAATACGTGTATTTATGTTAGGATTGTCAATACATCAATATGGAAACTACTTGATGCTTTTTAAATTATTATGTTAGCTTGAAAAAGGTGGGTGAATCCCACTGAAACGCTGGATCAAAATGTAAAACTGTGTGTTAAAATATACAATTAATAAAAATTCCAGAGAACAGCAAAAATATTGTCATTTGGGGTGGGGTGGTGGGGGTGGGCGGGGGAGTCAGTGATTTTAAGTGGCCAACCCTCGAACCCCGTCACAATCAAGCCGGTCTCCTATTATTTGTCCTTTGTACGAACAATTACGTAAAATTATGTTAAACAATATTATTACAGACATCCAAGTGTTTTTAAATTTAATTTAAATCTAGTTTATCGCGCACAAAGAAATAAACATTCTATGATGCAATTTTCAAGCCAGCAAGAGCTTTTTAGATTATCTAGGTTTGTTAGGGAAGCATTTGTTATTCGCAATACTGCAATGTATAATGAGTAAAAAATGTATGTTCATCCTCATTGGACATGACATGTAAACTGTTAAAACTTAAAAGTTTACATGAAACTATGTAATAGGAATAGTTAAATCATTATAACAGGGTAAATACGTGATCCAGAGTGAATGTGTGAGACATTTCGGGCGTCAGAGATAATGGGTGAGTTGTATGAGTGTATAGTAAGTATGATTGTGTGTTTGTACTTTTTCATTGTTTAATGTAAAAATTGCATTGACCTGTCACATATTAACAAATGTAATATGTATTTATATGACGAGAAACATTTATTTAAGTCATAAATAAGGATATGTTCTGTTTTGTTCCTGTTCCTATTCTTCTAAAAATACATAACGACCTTCATAAACCTTTAATGTCCACACACTTCCGAGGAAAATGCACAATTTACGGACGTAAAATCCCTTTTTTCCCCCTTTTTTTTTCGATCCATATTCAAAGTTAGGTATTTTTATAAAACCACTAGATATGCCAGTTTCCTTGACATATTATTCATTCATGTAGTGTTATGTCTTAATATTCCGAAAATTCATTCTTTAAGACACTGGATACGATCCGGAGAAATTACCGATGAAACTGAAATACTGGTAATGAAATAATTGTCTGGAAAACTTGACCACTGAGCTAATGTTTTGCTATATTATTATTAAGCTATAGTACATTATTAGTGCGAAATAGAATATTGTGCACAGGCTGCCATTAAGCTAGTATAAAAGGATAGAGGGAAGAAGAGATAGTTTAATAGTATATGCATATAGTAATGACCCTCTCCTGGCAGACTTCTAATGTATGTCTCCCTCAGAACAATACACTGGATCAGGACTGGTAGTGGCAGACTTCTAATGTATGTCTCCCTCAGAACAATACACTGGATCAGGACTGGTAGCTGGCAGACTTCTAATGTATGTCTCACTCAGAACAATACACTGGATCAGGACTGGTAGCTGGCAGACTTCTAATGTATGTCTCCCTCAGAACAATACACTGGATCAGGACTGGTAGCTGACGGACTTCTAATGTATGTCTCACCCTAGAATAATACACTGGATCAGGGCTGGTAGCTGGCAGACTTCTAATGTATGTCTCCCTCAGAACAATACACTGGATCAGGACTGGTAGCTGGCAGACTTCTAATGTATGTCTCCCTAAGAACAATACACTGGATCAGGACTGGTAGTGGCAGACTTCTAATGTATGTCTCCCTAAGAACAATACACTGGATCAGGACTGGTAGCTGGCAGACTTCTAATGTATGTCTCCCTCAGAACAAAACACTGGATCAGGACTGGTAGCTGGCAGACTTCTAATGTATGTCTGTCTCAGAACAATACACTGGATCAGGACAGGTAGTGGCAGACTTCTAATGTATGTCTCCCTAAGAACAATACATTGTATCAGGACTGGTAGCTGGCAGACTTCTTATGTATATCTCCCTCAGGACAATACACTGGATCAGGACAGGTAGCTGGCAGACTTCTAATGTATGTCTCTCTCAGAACAATACACTGGATCAGGACTGGTAGCTGACAGACTTCTAACGTAGGTCTCCCTTAGAATAATACACTGGATCAGGGCTGGTAGCTGACAGACTTCTAATGTAGGTCTCCCTCAGAACAATACACTGGATCAGGACTGGTAGTTGGCAGACTTCTAATGTATGTCTCCCTAAGAACAATACACTGGATCAGGACTGGTAGTGGCAGACTTCTAATGTATGTATCCCTAAGAACAATACACTGGATCAGGACTGGTAGCTGGCAGACTTCTAATGTATGTCTCCCTCAGAACAATACACTGGATCAGGACTGGTAGCTGGCAGACTTCTAATGTATGTCTCCCTCAGAACAATACAGTGGATCAGGACTGGTAGCTGGCAGACTTCTAATGTATGTCTCCCTAAGAACAATACACTGGATCAGGACTGGTAGCTGGCAGACTTCTAATGTATGTCTCCCTAAGAACAATACACTGGATCAGGACTGGTAGCTGGCAGACTTCTAATGTATGTCTCCCTCAGAAAAATACACTGGATCAGGACTGGTAGCTGGCAGACTTCTAATGTATGTCTCCCTAAGAACAATACAGTGGATCAGGACTGGTAGCTAGCTGATTTCTAATGTATGTCTCCCTAAGAACAATACACTGGATCAGGGCTGGTAGCTGGCATACTTCTAATGTATGTCTCCCTCAGAACAATACACTGAATCAGGACTGGTAGCTGGCAGACTTCTAATGTATGTCTCCCTAAGAACAATACACTGGATCAGGACTGGTAGCTGGCAGACTTCTAACGTATGTCTCCCTCAGAAGAATACACTGGATCAGGACTGGTAGCTGGCAGACTTTTAATGTATGTCTCCCTCAGAACAATACACTGAATCAGGACTGGTAGCTGGCAGACTTCTAATGTATGTCTCCCTATGAACAATACACTGGATCAGGACTGGTAGCTGGCAGACTTCTAATGTATGTCTCCCTCAGAATAATACACTGGATAAGGACTGGTAGCTGGCAGACTTCTAATGTATGTCTCCCTCAGAACAATACACTGGATCAGGACTGGTAGCTGGCAGACTTCTAATGTATGTCTCCCTTAGAACAATACACTGGATCAGGACTGGTAGCTGGCAGACTTCTAATGTATGTCTCCCTCAGAACAATAATTTGGATCAGGACTGGTAGCTGGCAGACTTCTAATGTATGTCTCCCTAAGATCAATACACTGGATCAGGACTGGTAGCTGGCAGACTTCTAATGTATGTCTCCCTCAGAACAATACACTGGATCAGGACTGGTAGCTGGCAGACTTCTAATGTATGTCTCCCTCAGAACAATACACTGGATCAGGACTGGTAGTGGCAGACTTCTAATGTATGTCTCCCTAAGAACAAAACACTGGATCAGGACTGGTAGCTGGCAGACTTCTAATGTATGTCTCCCTAAGAACAAAACACTGGATCAGGACTGGTAGCTGGCAGACTTCTAATGTATGTCTCCCTCAGAACAATACACTGGATCAGGACTGGTAGCTGGCAGACTTCTTATGTATGTCTCCCTCAGAACAATACACTGGATCAGGACTGGTAGCTGGCAGACTTCTAATGTATGTCTCCCTCAGAACAATACACTGGATCAGGACTGGTAGCTGGCAGACTTCTAATGTATGTCTCCCTCAGAACAATACACTAAATCAGGACTGGTAGCTGGCAGATTTCTAATGTATGTCTCCCTAAGAACAATACACTGGATCAGGACTGGTAGTGGCAGACTTCTAATGTATGTCTCCCCCTAGAATAATACACTGGATCAGGACTGGTAGCTGGCAGACTTCTAATGTTAAATGAACGCACGACAAGCTTCTGTTTGAACGATACCAAACAAAGAGCCTCAGTCGAGAAGCTAGACTTAAAGTTAGTAGTCAATAAAATAACTGGCGAACCTGGTACGTCTTGACTCGGGCATCTGTCATGCAGCTAGAACATTGGCTATCTTCTGAGTAATGCAGTAACATCTGAAGTACACACGTATGTGAAGACTATCATACTGATACCAAGGTAGAATATCATTTAAAAGAAATAATAATGTTTATGTCGTAGGACGGCGCCATGACCGTGCTAAAACAGTTGGCACATGTGCATAAACTCCCCAGTAAGTACAGTACAACATTTTAATGTCATTAACGCTGATATCATTTAGAATATAATAGAATTCAGAAAATAAATCATAACTCATATAGTTCATTTAAAGAAGCTAGAACGACAAATAACACAAATTTACACTATAAAACTCTATCCAGGTGTTTAGCTCATATAATACTGTATATATCTGCTCATTAAAAGTATAGGATATTTCATGGGTTCTTAAAATACCCGTGATTGAATATGCGTAATTCGACGCTCTAGTTTTGGTGTTTGGCCTGGCTGGTTAAAGCCGTTTATATTATGTCTATAGAGTTTGGATTCTTAAAAGATGTAATGTATATAATTACATACCTCGTTGTTCAATAGGTTTAGAAACGGTGTACAAATGTTGTTAAATGTGGCTGTTGTTGGCGGGATAGGAACTTTAATGATAATATACTCAGTCAGAAAGTGTTCTCATCTATTTTTGGATAAAATCAAAAAGTTTTAATTTGTACGTAACAATTTTTAAAATATACAAAATGTATGCATTAATACAGTAGTCATCCTTTACACGCAACGTCCCATCACTAACAGATTTAGAATTCATCAAAGTAAAAAGATAGCAAAAGAAAACTTGCAAAATGCATCGAGTTGAAAGGGAAAATACAAGGTAACAGTCATTTTGTTAAGTACTGGTTTTCTGGAATTTCTCATTGATGTCAAACGTTTAACTTGTTCTCAAACATAAAGTTATGCTGTTTGAACATATTTATGTCGCAAAAGTTAACAGCAATGCAAATGAGGTTGATTATGAACATTTGAGGGCACACTGTCTATGTTGATTCAGTATTCATCGTCAATTTGAAAGTTAAGCGGACACAGCAATCTTACAGTATTTATCAAGCATTAAAATAAGTACGTCGATTTATTAACAATCTCATTAAAATCAGACCCTTTATCACGCTACGATACTCTATCACGCTACGATACTCTAGAATCTCATTAAAATCACGCTGCGATACTCTAGAATCTCATTAATATCAGACCCTTTATCATGCTATGATACTCTAGAATCTCGTTAAAATCAGACGCTTTATCACGCTACGATACTCTAGAATCTCATTAAAATCAGATCCTTTATCACGCTACGATACTCTAGAATCTCATTAAAATCTGACCCTTTATTACGCTTCGATACTCTAGAATCTCATTAAAATCAGACCCTTTATCACGCTACGATACTCTAGAATCTCATTAAAATCAGACCCTTTATTACGCTTCGATACTCTAGAATCTCGTTAAAATCAGACCATTTATTGCCCTACGATAATCTAGAATCTCATTAAATTCGGACCCTTTATCTCGCTACGATACTCTAGAATCTCCTTAAAATCAGACCATTTATCGCGCTACGATACTCTAGAATCTCATTAAAATCGGACCCTTTATCACGCTACGATACTCTAGCTACACGCGGAGAGTATCAAAGCGTAATTAGGATTTGATTTTAATGAGATTGATTTATTAATCAAGTATCATTTGATGTTGAACCTGCTTGCATATATTATAATTATTAGATAGATATTGACAGTTGGTGTAAAATAACCCACATATAGTAATATGCAAAAAAATAATTTGCTTGGAACTATTAATATAAATACTAATTTTGTTTTGCAAATATTTACGTTATGTAGAAAAGGTTTGACGTCGCGAGTTTATAAACATCAAGACTGTATTCAAGACTGTATCTCTTGATATTAGCTTTGGCTCGGACAGTTTATATACGGTCTCGTATACTTTCGTTTATTCTTTCAAATGTACGGTATTGTTGGTTTTGAGCAGGGGTGAGGTCGTCGTTCTGCCTCTGCCATGATTGGGCCACTGTCTACATGAAGTAGTATTCAGTACTGACATTACGTATTAATAATAATAATAATAACAATAATAATAATAATAAATATAACTAATAATAATAATAATTATAACAACAACAACAGCAATATATGCTACTACTACTACTACTGCTACTGCTACTATTATTATTATTATTATTATTATTATTATTATACAATATTTACGTTTTTAAAAGAATATTGGAACCAATTTAATGAGTCGGTTGTTTTTTTCAGTTGTAGAATTACAGGAGTGTTTTCGTGCCTTACGGGATGCTGCTTTCGCGTACAGACCTCCTGTATGTAACCATCAACAGGGAAATCACGTATTGTAAGTGTAGAATACAGTTTAGAGTAATTTCTGTGCATTTTCGGTATTAAATTATTTTCAAAAAAAGTTAAAATACTATAAGGTAGGTGGATCGTCTAAATGTCGCATTATACTCAGTGTAGACGTTTTGTAGTATTTTGTTTTAAAAACATATATTTGTTTTGTTTAAAGAAGCTATTCCGCATACAACAGTCAAATGTTACAACATATTTACACCGTTTCTAAACCTACTGACGACGAACTATATATACATATATATATATAGTTCGTATAATTCTGAGAATCCAAACACTAAAGGCACAATATAAACGGCTTTAACCAGCCAGGCCAAACACAAAAACTGGAGCGTTTAAGAGTTACAACTAATAATTCATCTTACGCATATGCATTCACGCGTATTTTAAGAACCCGTGAACAAATCCTATACTTTTAATCGGCACATATACATTCTTCTATGACCTGAACACCTGGACAGAGTTTTGTTAAAATGTTTCTGTAGCGTAATTGTGCCGTTATTTGTTGTGTAATTGTGCCGTTATTTGTAGTGTAATTATGCCGTTATTTGTAGTGTAATTGTGCCGTTATTTGTAGTGTGATTGTGCCGTTATCTGTAGTGTAATTGTGCCGTTATTTGGAGGGTTTGTTTCTTTAAACACAGCCACTGTAATTCAATACACGAACATCTCAAACGAAATGCGAATAATCCCAGCCATAATTAATTTGTGTTCCCTGGGTTTAATTGTATGATATGATTTTTGTGATTTAAGTATGTGTTTCGGTTTATGTTAACATAAACTGTATTTTGCGAATGATTTTATTCACTGCGTTACACGGATCTGGTCGCATGGCGAAGAGATAAGAATAAGTTCAAAAAACTGATCGATCACCTTACGACTGTAATGCTACATCTTAAAGATTATCAACAAGTACCTCATACTAACTGTACTATAAAAGTGCATATAACCTCATATTAGTTATATTGTGATAATATATACATTACTGTGTTCATATATTTATATATACGTACCAATTACTGCACTGTTGCCGTGTTGCTTTGTATCTTATCCTCGCGGGCTTTATAGCATGTCTGTCTGTCTGTCTGTCTGTCTGTCTGTCTCTGTCTGTCTGTCTCTGTCTGCTGGTCTGTATGTCTGTCTCTGTATGTCGGTATGTCTGCCTGCCTGCCTGTCTGTCTGTCTGCCGGTCTGTCTGTCTGTCTCTGTATGCCTGCCTGCCTGCCTGCCTGCCTGCCAGTCTGTCCGTCTGTCTGCCTGCCTGCCTGCAAAAGCTCTTGGTTAAACTACCCCATATTACTAGTAACTGTTCTATACTCTTGGTTAAACTACCCCATATTACTAGTAACTGTTCTATACTCTTGGTTAAACTATCCCATATTACTAGTAACTGTTCTATACTCTTGGTTAAACTACCCCATATTACTAGTGACTGTTCTATACTCTTGGTTAAACTACCTCATATTACTAGTGGCTGTTCTATACTCTTGGTTAAACTACCCCATATTACTAGTAGCTCTTCTATACTCTTGGTTAAACTACCCCATATTACTAGTAACTGCTCTATACTCTTGGTTAAACTACCCCATATTACAAGTAACTGTTCTATACTCTTGGTTAAACTACCCCATATTACTAGTAACTGTTCTATACTCTTGGTTAAACTACCCGATATTACTAGTAACTGTTCTCTACTCTTGGTTAAACTACCCCATATTACTAGTAACTGTTGCATACTCTTGGTTAAACTACCCCATATTACTAGTAACTGTTTTATACTCTTGGTTAAACTACCCGATATTACTAGTAACTGTTCTATACTCTTGGTTAAACCACCCCATATTACTAGTAACTGTTCCATACTCTTGGTTAAACTACCCGATATTACTAGTAACTGTTCTATACTCTTGGTTAAACTACCCAATATTACTAGTAACTGTTCTATACTCTTGGTTAAACTACCCCATATTACTAGTTACTGTTCTATACTCTTGGTTAAACTACCCGATATTTCTAGTGACTGTTCTATACTCTTGGTTAAACTACCGCATATTATTATTGATTGTTCTATACTCTTGGTTAAACTTACCCATATTACTAGTAACTGTTCTATACTCTTGGTTAAACTACCCCATATTACTAGTAACTGTTCTATACTCTTGGTTAAACTACCCCATATTACTAGTGACTGTTTTATACTCTTGGTTAAACTACCCCATATTACTAGTAACTGTTCTATACAACTGGCTTTCTAAACCAGTCGGCAAAACTCTTGCAATCTGATTAGTTGACGTTAAAAAACATATAACCCGTCACAAATCAGGCACGTAACAAACATATAACCCGTCACAAATCAGGCATGTAACAAACATATTACCCGTCACAAATCAGGCATGTAACAAACATATAACCCGTCACAAATCAGGCATGTAACAAACATATAACCCGTCACAAATCAGGCATGTAACAAACATATAACCCGTCACAAATCAGGCATGTAACAAACATATAACCCGTCACAAATCAGGCATGTAACAAACATATTACCCGTCACAAATCAGGCATGTAACAAACATATTACCCGTCACAAATCAGGCATGTAACAAACATATTACCCGTCACAAATCAGGCATGTAACAAACATATTACCCGTCACAAATCAGGCATGTAACAAACATATTACCCGTCACAAATCAGGCATGTAACAAACATATTACCCGTCACAAATCAGGCATGTAACAAACATATAACCCGTCACAAATCAGGCATGTAACAAACATATTACCCGTCACAAATCAGGCATGTAACAAACTTAAAGTAATTTAGTTTATCTCCATTTCGTGTTAGGAAATCAATAGTCGAAAACAATAGAATCACTCCGTCTTTAATAAAACAATAAAAGCAAACCAGACGGGTTTATATTTTCCGAGACTGTCACATTGCATTACCACTGTTTTATCTACTAACTTGTTCCTGTGAATCCATTTCCACCATGATGACAAATTCAATGAGTCAGTCTATGTTAATTATCTAAAAAAGAAAAGAAGAAGAAGAAGAAGAAGAAGAAGAAGAAGAAGAAGAAGAAGAAGAAGAAGAAGAAGAAGAAGAAAACGACAGAACGTTTCAATGAGTCGTTGTTATAAAATGTGAATATTTGATTCAAAACTCGCAGGTAAATAAATCCCTGTATCATATATCCTTTCTGTTGCAGCGATGTTGGCACTCGAGAGACAAGGCGAATGAGGCTGCCTCAGTGGTCGAAGCTGCACAATTGTCGCTCCCGTGCTACGTGGATAATATGGTAGAATACAATGTCCGTATGCACGCAATTAAGGTCAGTCAATGCGATTGTGATAATCTTGTAATTGAATAAGGATTGTATTCCATGGCGAGAGTGTGTAGTTTTAAGTCATTTACACAACAACAAAAGCACCACCACCACCATCAACAACAACAGCAACCGCAACAACTACAACTACAACTATAACCAGCAAATCACAATTCGTCTCGTCTATGCTAACATATGCGTAACAGAAAATATGGAGTAAGAGTTATTCATCTATAAATATTATAATATGCATTAAGGATATGCAACATATCTTTAACGTTTCAACATATGTAAGTATGAGATGTTATATTATTTGACTCTCAGTTTTATTGCCGAGTAAATACAGTTCATAGAGTTTAAATTTATTTTATTATAGAAAATTCTTTAAAGCTTCACTATCATGGTTTAACACGCATGCCTCCATTTTCATATCTGTTCAGTATCCCTGTCGTCGGCGTTGTTTGGGCTGAGAGGACCGCCATTCATCAAAATAAACTTTAGTATGTTTGGTCTTTGGGCTGAGAGGACCGCCATTCATCAAAATATATGTTTGGTCTTTGGGCTGAGAGGATCGCCATTCATCAAAATATACTTTAGTATGTTTGAGCCGAGAGAACCGCCATTCATCAAAATATACTTTAATATATTTGGGCTGAGAGGACCGCCATTCATCAAAATATACTTTAGTATATTTGGACTGACAGGACCGCCATCCATCAAAATATACTTTAGTATGTTTTGGCTGACAGGACCGCCATTCATCAAAATATACTTTAGCATGTTTGGGCTGAGAGGACCACCATTCAGCAAAATATACTTCAGTATGCCGGTTCCGCCCCACCCCTGGATCTGCGCCTGCTCTTAAGTCGTTGTGCTTTCATGTGTTGAACGGGACGTTAAACCGTATTATTTATTTCCCTCTTTGTATTTCAGAGTTTGAAGAAGGCCCTTGAATTCCGACTGAAAACACATGTAAAATATATTAGTTTTTACCAAAAACTTCAGACCGAAGAAGTCATTCTGCGAAATGAAATTGAAGAGGTACGTTTGAACGGCTCAATTTAAGCTAGCAATTTCATTAATATCCGCATTAAAATGTTTAACAGATGAACACAATGCATGTTTATCTATTTATATTTGACTCTCCTTTTTGTCTTCGATATCTGTATAGACAAAATTTTCAGGTGTATTTATTTTTCACAAGGAGGTTGTTATTTGGTCTTCATTTGTAAACAAAACAAAATAAACACTTGAAATGAAGCAATTAACGGAAGAAACACATTGTATTGCTATTGCTGGGATTAAAACCACTTCCGTCTTTGAGAAAACTCCATAATTTAGACCCGTATCCATTTAGGCCTATATGAACTCTTGATTGGCCGAGTATTCGGCGTAAGAAAAATGCAAATCAGACTTCCAGTACGGTCCGAGTGTCTCCGTAAGGAATACTCTAAAAACATGTCCAGAATCTGGGAGTTGCACCGGCATTATTACACCATCGTTATATGCATTCATAGTGGCCTGTATTCAGTGGAAAACACATTGGCGTTAGAGCTACAGATCTATGCGCCGCGTGGATTCGCTACCAGGCGGAGGCATGTCTGATGGGAAGCAGTTTCAAATATAGATTTATAGAATGTAGTCTGAAATAAAGAATGATCTGTGAAACACTTCAGGGCTCAAATTTTTCAAGTACTGGCAAAAATGTGCAAGTGCCTCAAAATACCTTACATGTTTAATTTAAAATACCATGTTTGCTTCTTTTTTTTAATATGTGCTTTCATATCCATGGTGTTTTAAAAAATTTAAGTTTTCCTGGTATGTCTTTGTATTTGTATGACACATATGAAATCTAGCATGTTTGCTAATGATGAATCATCTTGTGCTTTTTATTTATTTGTTACATATGTGTACTTACTCATACACACAACCGTACAAATTGCAAGTAACTTGTTTCGATTTGTCAGTTACAAAAAATACTATTGGTGAAATGTTGCCAGTCCAAATTGTCGCTAAATTTGAGCCCTGCACTTTATGTTATTATAATATACTGAACAAAAAAAGAAACGTCCGCCTTTTTAGCTGGTATTTCCACAGGCCATGTTTGAGGGCGTATAACGGCTTAAAGAGCGTTTTAATAAAACAATGTTTCATGTTCGTAAGCACGCTTAAATGAGGACTAAATATCCCATTAAACCGTTTCAAATTTGCCAAGCAATAATCTTTCAGTATGGATGATATGGAAATGTTAAAGGGAGATAATTTGATGATTGTTGATAATCAAAAGCTGCCATCTACATAATCTGTGTTTTGATTGTTTGTGATTTTTTTGGTAAGGCACATATAGAGAATATTGTCTCGGACAAATTTGTTTGTGTGGCCAAAATGCATGTTTTAAGGAAAAAGGGGCCAACTCCTTTGTGAACTTTTCAAAATCATCTTTTTTGGACTATAGTTGACGGTCTATCTAATTATTCTTAAAACATCATTAATTGTTTTCCTGTGTTGCTGTCTTAACAACCAGAATCAACATCAGCGAAAGTTTCTTTTTTGTTCAGTATACTTATACAAGAAGTGAAATATCAACTTACCATACATTTCAACTTACCATACATTTCCTTCTTCTATTTGCATAGTATGACGATAGACTTGCGAGAGAAATCACGTCGTGTATACGTCGTCACATTGAAGACGTCTTGACAAAACTCCACAGCGCATGTGACTCCCAAACGTATGCATATTTATACCCAAAATTCCTTGTCTTGATGTGACTCCCAAACGTATGCAAATTCCTTGTCTTCATCACCATCAGCGTCGTCATCTCCATCATCATCAAATGCTATCGTGTCCATACTACCGATTTTTGCTTATATCATGCCACAAAAGGATTAATGACACCAGTGGCCATGTCACGGATCTGTGCGGTGTCCACACAACCAATTGGTACTTTACTATATCACAGATGAGTTCTTTGTCCATACAGCGAAGAGCAATAGTGTCGATACGACGTATGGTTCAGTGGTTACATTGACCACTCTATGGACCATACTACTCAATGTTAAACTTACAATAACACAGATGGCCACGGTTTCAATACCACCTTAGGGATTCGGTGACCATATAACGTATGATAACGATGTCTATACTGTGTAGGGCTACGTTATATATACCTCCGATTGCTACAGTGTCCATACCACGTATAACCATGGTGTCCATGTCACGTATGTCTACGGTGTCCTTACCGCGTTGGATTACGTTGTCCATACCGCGTATGGCTACGGTGTCCATGCCGCGTAGGGTTACGGTGTCCATGCCACATATGGTTACGGTGGCCAAACCACGTATTGTTACGGTGTCGATACCGCATGCTGTTACGGTGTCCATACCACGTATGGCTACGGTGTCATACCACGTATGAATACGGTGTCCATACCACGTATGGCTACGGTGTCATACCACGTATTAATACGGTGTCCATACAACGTATGGCTGCGGTGTCGATACCTCATAGAACAACGATATCGTTGCCAAGTAAGGCTACGGTTTTATCTGATATATGGTTAGTTATACTGGCATTTTCACGAGGTGGGTAATGTGTCCATGCCATGGATTGTTATATTAAACAAACAGTGTTCATTCGATGAATTTCTTTGGTGTACCAAGTCTAGTTACAACAGCCACAACACGAAGAGATGCAGTGTCTATACTACTGATTGTTTCATTTACAATACGGTTTCCTTCCAGGGCTACGATGATACTGATCTCTAACATATATATAACTGTGAGAATCCTAGCTCTTATGGTTTTGAATTTGTATTCTGTACCAACCATATATGGTCGGGGTACAGGGTTATAATGATCTTTCCGTGGCTGGGGGTACATATCTTCGAGCTTCGTTGTCCATACTATCAGCGACATACGAAAAGATTGTCGAATATTGCAACATGGTGCCAGTACATTGTGTCGACCATAGTTGTGTTTATTAATGACCATTAGATGTTTTCCCCATGTTATCCTTTTAACTACAAAGGGTCAACGTCTGTACGAAATCTCAAGCAAAAGTTACGTCTTCAAACTACCACCGGTAAATTTGTATTGACTTTTTAATCTTGAATATTACGGAATTCCTCATCGTTTGTATTTTCACAAATGTCTTAAAAGTGTGTTTATGTATTTCACAATGGTTTATCTACACATCTGTTTATGCGAGTATTTTTTCAGTATAATAACAAAACTAATGAGTCAGTTTGTCACGTTTGTCATGCTGAATAAAGGTCTTCATCATCATCCCTGTAGGTGCTACTTGAGTGGTGGCAGAAAACAATGATCCTCCAGCGAAAGATAGAGTGTTTAAATACAATTTGCACAAACTCTGCAGTTCTGCAGGTGAGAAGGTTCTAGGCCCATTCTGCATATTTGTAACTAGATGTAAATGGACAGTGGGTCTGGATTGTTTATTCATGTTGGCGCCATATAACTTTGTTTGTGTAGTTGCGCCGTAAAACCACAATTCAATTAGTTATCCATAATTTAAAAAATTACAAAACCTTCCTGAAACTGATTCTCTGCCTCCAATATCCTCCAAGGCCCTAGGTTCGTGACTGCCCATGGTTCGCGTCCATTTTGTTTTTGCTCCGGGTCTCGTGAGATTTGCGCAGTGCGTGAGACTGACCGTGGGAAAATATTTACTACGCACGTAATTACTGCTATTTGCAAACAACGCGTTAAATATTCTTCATTTATTTAAATAAATTAAATTTATATAAAATTTACTAATTCCAAACGATGACCCTTGAAAATGACCTCTTTAAACCCTTTTTATACAATAATCAATATTAAACATTGCCGTTTTCGTTTTCTGCTCTGTTTACATTTTATCAATGAAAGTCACGTGACGATATAGTGTAGAAGTAAGGCCGATATAAAAAAAAGTTTGGTCAATTTCACAAAGCCACTATAGAAAAAAATGCAATTTCAATTTATTTTTGTGTATTTTTGCAGGCAAATCAACTGAGCCACAAGTACAGGCTGTATTCACCTATTGCATTGACTACAACCTATTGTAGAACTGTTCATTGTTATTTAAAGTTATATTAAAATAGTTAAACAAATGTTAAAAGTTGTTAAACTGTTACCTACCATGAAACTGAGAAATTCATTTTCGTTTACTTGACCTAATTTTACCAATAACCGTGGGAAAATATGACGTCACGAATCAAGGGCAGATTCAAAATGGCGATCGTGTTGTGACAGTGGTGTAAAACTTTATGGATTGTTGAGTTATTTGTTATTGGAACATTGGATTGGATTATAAAAAGTCAAAAGGAAGGAATTATATTATCAAGTTAAGAGCTTTCTTCTCCAGAATGTATATTTGTGAAAGTTATTTTACAATAAAATGTCTTTGGGTAACGAACCATGGGCCGACGAGGATATACATATCTCTTTTACCTTAACCTCTTAAAACTTCGTTATAATTCTCTTTTCACTCTATTCATCTTTTCTTTGTTCTGTTAGACTGATGTATCAGGTCCAGAGTTCAATGAAGCAATAACGATGCCGTGCATGAAACCTAGTTTGTACAGCTATGGAGACAACGATTCAAAATACGATTCAAAATACGGTATACCGTTTTGTCATAATGCAAAGAAAATTCTCAGGATTTCATTGGTCAATGCGCAGCCAAAGTCTACGTTTCGCGACGCGAACATAAGACGAATTTCCCGCAGATTCCTTTTGGAAACCGCCGATTGTTTCTTTCCTGTCGCTTTTCTGCGCTTTCCACTGTGTGTAAAAGTCTGAAACGGCTCGGGTGAATATAATTTCCAGGCAGGGAATGTGAGTCCATGTCCCCTGTCAAGAGTCCTAATAACAAATAATATCTCTATCTCTCTACATACATGTATATGATATACCGCTGTATCTATATCTCTCTAATACATGTATATGATATACCGCTATATCTCTATCTCTCTACATGTATACGATATACCGTTATATCTCTATCTCTGTATTATATCTTTACGATATACCGCTATACCCCTACCTCTCTACATACATGTATATGATATACCTATGGAAGCTTTAATATACCTCCCAGATGATGTGATCATTCTATAATATATGTCGTTTTAACGAAATATATAGTGATGTCTTTTAAGATAACGACTTGGTCGCTGTATATATGCTTCTGTTGTCTTATGTATGTTTAGATAATGAAAACAATATTCTTTGCCAATGATAATTAAGGTGTAATAACAAAAGGAGTTATGGATATAGATCAAAACGACATGACCATATATAAAGGTAGTTGTTGACATGTACACGTCGACGTATATCTTTGTTTTACGGAAGATGTTATAAATTGAATGACCATAACTGATTTTTTATGAAACTTCGTCAAATGGTTTGTTGGGTTCATCATCACGCCAAAATTACCAAGGTCTAGGTCATATTTTGCGTTATTTTCCCAAACCTTAGCCTTGGTTAGGTAACTTAACCTTGATGAGGTAACTTAACCTCAGTTAACTGTAAACGTGCGATTTTTTTATTTGATACTTGGTCATATGTATTGTTGGCATTGGTGGACATCACTGAACGGCACAAATTACCAAGGTCAAGGTCATATTTTGCTTATTGTCCCCAAACTTAACCTTGGTTAGGTAACTTATCCTCAGTTAACCTTATGTGATTACCTCACTTTACGTCTTTGATACTTGGTCATATGTGTTGTTGGCATTGGTTGACATCGCTGAACGACAAAAAATGCCAAGGTCAAGGTCATGTTTGCGTCATCAGTTTTGTTAGGTAAGTTAACCTCAGTCAACTTTTTTTCTGATAACTTTAATTTCTTTGTTTGATACTTGGTCATATGTATCGTTGGCATTGGTGGACATCACTGAACGACAAAAAAATACCAAGGTCAAGGTCATATTTTGCATTATTTTTCCCAAACGTAACCTTAGTTAGGTAACTTAACCTTGGTTAGGTAACTTAACCTCAGTTAACTTTATGTGATTGTCTCACTTTATGTCTTTGATACTTGGTCATATGTATTGTTGGCATAGGGAAAACCTTGAAAAATGTTCTTCTCTAAAAACTCAAAGCACAGAGCGTTCATATATAACCTGTAGTATCAGCTTATGGTTCACTACCAAGTTTGTTCAAATGATGACCCTGGGGTGAAATTAGGCCCAGGAGTCGCAGTTTTACATAATCTTGTATAGGAAAATCTTAAACAAATATTCTTCTCTGAAACTACATGAGCTAGAGGTTTAATATTATGCATTTACCATTTGTCCTTTACCACGTTTTAAATGGAGATCCTGACGTTAAATTTGACCACGCCTCTGCGAACACTTGTTTTACATAGATTTATATAAATACAAAATGAAAAGATCTTCTCCTTAGAGGATACAAGTTATAGAGCTCTCATATATTGCATGTAGTATGAGAGGTACAGCTAGAGGTCTAATATTGTGCATGTACCATAAGCTTATGATCCTCTATCAAGTTTGTTCAAATCGTGACCATGGGGTCAAATTTGGCACCAACGCAGAGTTCACGTGTTTTACACAAACTTGTATAGGGAAAACCCTTAAAAGAGTTAATTTTCTTCTCTAAAACCACAGTTATACACTTACTGAGCATAAAGAGAGGGATACATCCATCCAGCTAGTATCGGCCCAGGGTCCGTCCCCACTAGGGACATGTAGTAAATTGGTCTTAACTTGGAAACCGTTGAGCTCCCCACCATATAATCATATGTATGTTATACGTAATGTGAGAATATGGACGATTCCGGAACTGCTCTGCGCAAAGTAAGAATTCTTAAAAAGCCCAACGATTCCGGAATTGCGCAAGGGGTTTATCGATATAAAATATGTACCAAGTGTCGGCGCAATTTGAGAATGTTTAGCGCAAAGTACGAATTTGTGTTGGGATTTAAAAAGGAATATAGTGTGTTGAAACCTATTTATTTCTATTTACATATACTTACTATTTCATCCGTCTGTTATAAAAGATAAAATGTATAAAAAAATCATAGTTTGGTTTGGTAAATAATTAACATGAACTTACTTATTGAGAAACAAGTTGAAGCCCTCAAACAATAAAGCGCGTATTTATATTACTGAAATAAGGATATACATTCTGGCTAAGAAAATATAAACAAGTGAAGCACAGTGGTGCAATTTACTATTTTAACTGAAATGAAGTTTCAAAGCTTTCCGGCAATTCGTTTTTGAGAAATGAGAAAAAACAAAAACTTTAACCAAAAACGTTTACCAAAACGTCAACATGCGTAGAAGATAGACGGAAATCGCCAAGCCATAAGCCTGGATTTGCTACACGCAATCCGGCTTAAAATAAAAAGCAAAACGCGACACAGACAATACTATTTCTAATAACAGTTCAAATTGGGTATTCCATATATATTTTAGAGATTTCGCTATGATCTCTATATACAAACATGAGACCCTGGTTTGGTGCCATATACCTTCGTATATACTTGCATATACAAAAGAAGTCAAATATTGAACATCTGTAAAATAGCAAACACGTCAATTGCTCAATAAATGCATCAGGTGTTAAAGCTACAACTACTACTAATTGCATTTGTATGTTTTAATCCTATTTATTATAGTATTATACTGATAAGGTATACAAATATATTAAATGTCTATCAAACTGTCATTGTTCAGAACATCTGTTATCTGCCACCTGTACTAAAAAAACAATCATTTACACATACCGTTTGAGAACAAGTTACCAGTTTATGGTATTGCTATTAATGACATTTGAATATTTGAATGATACTTAATAAATAGTGGATATTAATATACATGTTATAGACAATGAGGAAATAAACACACGCTGCATCACGCGTCTACTTGCAATTTAAACATACGTTATTGCTTTTATATTATATATATCAAGCAAAATGTTTGAGCTACAAGTTCTTCCAGTATTATTAACAAAGGCCTTTGACGTCAGTATTACAATTAACCACTAGAACCACTAGAACCAAAACTTCCCTACTGTGCGCTAATTACTACTGTGCGCACGGAAGATTCCGGAATGGAACCGCGCATTTTGAGAATTCCGATAATGCCGCGCGTTTTAAAAATTCTTACTTTTCGCAGAGCAATTTTGGAATTGACTATATTCTCATTTTGCGCATAACATATACACTCACTGGGCATGAGCAGACGGATACAACCATCCCACTAGCATTTGTCCCGGGATCCGTCCCCACTCCTTCGGGCATAGTACACAACCCTTGGGTCATAGTACAGTAATTTCTGTATAATACAATTAAAAACAAATATGGCATCAATGGTGGAGCGACCTTGTCTAAAACCGAACTGAGCATCTGATAAAATATTATTTTCATCACCCCACATGCTAATTCTTTTATTTAAAATACCTGTAAGAATTTTTGATAAGCAGGTAACTAATGTTGTGGCTCGATAATTATTTACGTCGTCTGGGTCATTTTTCTTGAATAGCGGAATGATAATGCCTTAAGACCATTTATCTGGAAAATAACCCGAGTTAATACCCCATTAAATAAATCTGTGAGATGCGGAGAAATGATGTCTATCGCTTCGATAAAGTATTCATTTATCGAGCAGTCACCCGCAAAAGCCTTGTTTTTTTTAAAGAATTTACCGTCGTTATTACTTCAGAGATAGTAATTTCTCTGTCCAGTTCATCAAAATTGCAATTTAACTCATTAAAATCGTGGTCCTCACAAAAAATTTCGACCTCATCATTGTGAAGTGACGATATATCTATTCTGCGATAATTCGGAAAAAATATTTATAAAACGTCTCTAAGGAAATATTTCCATGCGTACCCTTCTTTTTACGACAAAATAATTTCCAAAATTCCTTTGGTTTAGCATGTCTCAATTATTCAATATCGCGCATTTTATTCAACATTTTTACAACACATTTGATTGACAGTCAAAATATACAATATTCACAACTAATATATTTTACAAATGCACTATATCATTATTTGTTATGATAACATGATATATATATTTTGTTAATAATAATTCCTTTCATTTGCGTGGAGAAGGCTTTTAGCCATTACAGTTGTACACAAAATACATGTCACCGAGACTTGCGTAATTTAAACACGTAGTAACATACCAGAGTCTATGTGTAAGTTTATTTGTGTGTCTTTTAGTTTCCCTTTTCCTTGGAATATAGACTGACATTTCTTGCATACCAGTTCACTATTGTTTTCTGCATTCATCATTGATATGACAAGAACTATTGTTTGGGGCGCTTGTTTCAGCCAAAGGTTTTTCTGCAGTTACTCGAGCAATTTAAATAATACGTACATCAGTTATATATCATTAGAACTGGCATTTTTAGTGGTAAATAAAACTACTTTACTTTTGAAAATCAGTTGAGAAATAAATATTTTACAGCCAAAATGATTTTTTGATGGGGCTTTTCCTATGTAAATTCCTTGTCGGAGGGACAGCAGAAAATTACAAAATGTCAAATAACTTCAGTAAAACTTGATATTTTGTTATAAAACTTTCAGGGTGTCTTAATGTACTAATATTCAACAAATTAAAACTATTTTTGAATAAAAAATCTAAAAAATATATTCTTCGAATTTTTCATGCAGCAAAATTTTGCATTGAAAATGACCCATCAAAATCAACTTTCGCACATGAAATTTTTATTTCTCAACCGATTTTGAAAAGTAAGCTATTTTTATTTACCACTACAAATGTCTGTTCCACTGATATATAACTTATATAGGTAGTAGATTAATTTTATCATAAAAGTCCAAAAAAACCTTTGGCTGAAGCAAGCGCCCAAACAATACGTGTAAGTCCACAGAAGTTGAAATCTGAACAAACTTCCAAATGATTTCTTGGTCATATACACTGGCGCTGTTATTAGTTTGTCTCTTATTTCTAGTATTGCATCAAATTTACCGAAGTTTTGTATTTCCATCGTATGTGAATACGCGTGTGTTTGTTTTCAGGTTTGTGAATGTTTTCTCATCAATCACGTTGACGCTGCTACCCGTATCAATCAAAACATTAACCGGAAGTCCATTTATTTGCACCGTTCATTTTGGTTGTTTAGTTCACACACAATTTACAGTTTCATTGAACGTAATCCAAACACATAACCACAATCATCGATATCATCAGAAAGTACATTACAATCGTCATATCTCGGTTTACAGATTTCCTGCCGCTACGCTTTGACAAACAACAATTTTCAAAGTGGTTAAGCTTCTGACAGAAGTTGCATGTTTTGTTCCTTGCAGAATATCCGTTGTTACGAACGATGAGAAAAGTCACCTCCACAGTTTCTGCAATTCTGTGTTTGTTGTTTTTTCAAGCGAACAAAATGCGTCAATTTGTGCAGTCAATTTTGTCGGACAAAAAGCGCCGTGCGGGCAAAAAGCACACATGTAAGAAGAAACAAATGCGGGCAAAAAAAGCGACACAAACATACGCACAAAAAGCACCATGCGGACAAAAAGCGCCATCACACGTTCATTTAAGAATTGACTCATATTTTTTCGGCGTGTATGTGGTTTTAAACGCCGGGAATAAATGGCAAAAACCATAGAGCGCTTTTTGGCAAACTTGTCATTTACAACCGGCCTTTAAAACCGCATGAACACCGAAAACAATGAATCGATTCTTATATTTAATCATTTTCCCGTCGATAAAATATCAGCAATAATGTGCCTCGGGAGAATGATAACCCCTACCGTCAGTGTATTTCAGAAAATGGAATAACCATTTTCTATTGAGTCATAGTGCGGGTGTACAGTGCGTGCAGTGCGTGCGCCTCCTTAAACAATTCAGTTTATTCCAAATTAAACGCTATTTTTTTCTGAGATTAAACGCTTTTTTTCAACAGAGAGTATCAAGTGAATGTAAATGGTTTAAAGTTAACACAGGTATTGCCAGCGCTGTTCATAAGATAATCGATGTTAACTCAACTCCAACCGATCGTTACAACAACACATTCATACAGAAATCATCACTGAAATCATGATGATGGGCCAGTTTCTGTTAAAACTAGGTAGTGGACTTATCCTTTTCTGCACTGCCGCAGGTAAGAATATCAAATAATATTTATTATATACATTTTTCTTGATTAATAATTATTAAGTACTAAGTATTAAGTATTATTAATAATTATTAAGCACTTACCTGATCGAAACAATCATATTTCACATTTTTGTTTGTGTGTGACTGTAATGAATAAATACTGAAAACGTGAATAATAACCCTTTTTAAGACAAACTTAAAATATGTGAAATATCGATAGTGCATTTTGAAAAAATATCAATAAAAAAATTACTTTTTTTAATAAAAAACGTGATTACAATGCGTAAAACACATGATTTTCTTTTAATATCTAATGGGTTAAAAAAAACACAAGGCAAATCTGTCTAATTCTATTTATTTGTTTAATTTAGAAACTTAAATGTGTATAGTATTTATGTCATTAAGGTCTCTTGTAATGCCTTCGCAAGTCACGTTGAATTATGAAGAGCATTTGAAACACATAGAGGATCTTACATGAGTGAATAAACGAGTTGGATAATATGATAGGATACGAGGCTATTGCCGAGTATCCTATCTTTTTATCCAACGAGTTTATTAAAGTCAATAACACACAGTCACGAATGTAAGATTCTGTTTGTCACATAACCCACCTACGACGTGATAGTTTCACTTTAATGTTGTCAATTTTCCTTATATACGGCGGCGATTTGTAAGGCAAATCATGATGTCGTTTTGTTGTTTACACGACGTCGCTACGTAACGCGGTTGTAGGTTACAGAAAACTAAATACTTTCCCATAGACCTCCTGTGGCACCTGTCAGCTAATATCTCAAGAATTATACACCAGATTTTCTTTAAATTACCTTATTCCATAGATATTCCATCACAAAGCCTTTGAAAGTGTGAAAAAGACAACTTTTCCAGCTCAACCTCTCTGCACATGTCTATTGAATCCGCACTGAATATTGAAATGCAATTTCAATGGATGTTAAATTTTCAAAAACATGAAAAAATATTTTTTTATTTAATTTAATGATCCCAGCTGATGGGGATTATTTTACCTATAGTTTATCCTTCCTGAAAATGCATATTGAATATTTCAAAGTTATACCTGCTGACCTCTGTGAACTTTCACTTCTGTACTGAATCGTACACAACAAAAGGCGGGGCTTAAGCCAGGCTATATTTAGCTGTACGCAGCCTGTAAATGCGATCGCATAGTACACGAAACCAAATTTAACGTTACTAACGTCCATTTTGTGAAGTAATATTTCAAATAATGATAAATAATTAAGGCGTCTGAACGTACCGTATGATATACCATGAAAACAATGGGTATAAACAGTTTTAACGTATACAAATACAGTGAGCCGGTCCTCATTTACATCTGTAATACACTAGTGTATTACGATAAATAAGTCAAGGCTTAACTACACTCCCAGACGCCATGTTATGTGATAAATAGGAATATTTCTGCCACGAGGTAGCTAGATAATTATCACGATTATTTCGAGATAGTATTATGTATTTTTCGAGATAATAATGAATTTTCGCGAAAATCTTATAAAATGTGTAAGATAAAAATATCTCTTATTCTTTAAGTTATCTAGTTAAATTTCACGCTAATCCCCACTTCTTCCATCATGATTCTGGTTTCCAGAGAATTATCACGACACCCGTATCATGCTTTCTTCGAGATAGTGATTGAATTTTCACGAAAATCTCACAGTTATTTTGTTAAATGCCGCGATACTACTGATCATGATAGTTCTGGTTTCGCGATAAATAATGTTATTGAGTTAACTATAAATATTTACGAGATAGTAACGTGAATTTTCATGATAATAAGTCAGAATTATTACGAAAACAACATTTCAAATGTTTATTATGCTAACGTGATGACAGAAGTGGGCAGTATCGCAGCAAGTTTTGTTAGATAAAACTGTTGAAAATTAAAGAGAAAATGTAACATTATCGCGAAAAATACACGATAAATTATCTAGCTATCTCGTGGCAGAAATATGCCACCATACAAATCCATATAAACTTTATTAAACCACATGATTTCTTTATCGATCTTCCTTTGATATGTAATAAACACAAAATTAGAATCCCAAAAGAAGTACACACTGACCATTGTTCAATAAACATTTTGAAAGTGATTTGTGTTTTAACAGCAAAGGATGTGTGGACAGTTCATTATTGATATTATGTCATAAAATAATGCAACATCTAATGAAACAAAGAGTATGTGAACATGTTATACTGAAAATATTTATTCTTTTATTTCTTTTCTTTATTACCTAGATTAATATTTTATACAGATTTTGTATTGCAATATTTGTGTAAAAAAATACTGATAAAGGTGATCCTTTCAGAGCAACAAACACAATTAAGAGAATAAAGCAGCAGACTCCGTTTTATTGAGTCTGTTCATGAGAAGTAATGAAAGAAGCAACACCTCTCACGCCCCCTAGCACCGGCTTAAGCGGTATTCTACTTCAAAGCCACCTATATTGGGCACGTTGGTCCCAAAGGTCCAGTAAAAATAACACTATTGATTCGTAGTACGCGGAGACTTTTTACAGCCGCCACACGTCTCAAAGTCTAAAGGTCTAAAAATCCCCGTAAAATGTTACGATAAAAGTCCCGGCAGCTAGTTGCCAGGCCATGTACCGTAAAATTACGGTAATGACCGTAAATAAGTTTTACAGTCAATACCGTAATTTTACGGTACAGGTCCTGGCAACCAGCTTTTACGGGGATGTTTTTATCGTAAAATGTTATTTTTCCAGTCAACACACTGAAAATGTTTCAAAGACAGAAATCCCATAATTGTAACTAGACATTATTACAGCGAAACTACTACAATGTATGCAAAAAAACCCAATAAAACCACAAGTAAGTGACGGGGCAGCACAGAAAAGTCCATTTATAACGCCGTCAGATCTACTTACTGTGCTGATTTTAGTGGGTGGGGTACGGACATTTTGTAAACCAGGCTCAACCAGAAGTCAATGCACATTGTATAACCAGCAAAACACCAACTTACTTCCATCTAATTTATAAAGTTACGGCCCAAAGTTAGTAAAAAAATACTATTTCAACTAAATAAATTATTTTTTTGTTTGTTTTCCAGTATATTTGCACAACGCGTTTTCTACCGCTTCCGGCAAGAACATACCCGGAATGCAAGACGATCACGGAGTAAAACCCGTCAATCAAAAACGGGCCCAGAGCCGTAAGGGAAATGACGGTAGTGCCCGTAAATAATACGGGGAATTTTTACAGTATACACGGTTGTTTTTACATTGCTCAGCTTATGCAACACGACCTCTCTGGGCCAATGTACAACTTCCTGATTTTTTTTATATATGTTTTCTTTGTGAAAATTAACATCTATTTCTCGAAATATCCAGCAAAAAATACGGGGTCGACCAATCTGCTTTTTGTTTTTATAAATGTTCATAGTTTGTGGAGATCCTGTTGAATTTGTCCATTTCATTTTCATTTTCAGCTATATCACACTACCCAGTAGGCTCAAAAACATTCAGGCCTATCCAAACCTGTATCAAATCACGAACTTGTCACATTCTTGTCACTTGGAACAAGATAAGAGAGACACGATTTACACATTTTAAGAAATAAACACCGTATAACAAACCTCTCATGAACAGACTCAATAAAACCGAGTTGTTTGTGGTTGTTGCCTCCAAGGAATTTTTTTTTCAGTATTTATGTGTATCCGGGTACAGGTAAATGGTGAATAATCGATTCCTCACCGTATGTCCTCGATAGCTCAATGATTAGAGCCCAGTAACGGTAAACCAGAGACCCTTGTTCGAGCCCCGGTTGAGGAACGATTTTTTGACCACCTGTTATTTTAGGTGACTCGTCCAGGATCATCCAGAGAAACACCAGCAGTGGTTCTCCTGTATAATTAGAAGTTCAGGGACGAATTTCAGTCTGGTGAGGGTGTATGTAACAGGGTACAGGTAAACGGTGAATAATCGATGCCTAGCCGTATGTCCTCGATAGCTCAGTTGGTAGAGCGCTGGTACGGTAAACCAGAGACCCTGGGTTTGAGTCCCGGTTGAGGGATGATTTTTATCACCACGTGTTGTATTTGGGGGCTGCTCGTCCGGGATCATCCTGAGAAACACCAGCAGTGGTTCTCCTGTATAATTAGAAATTCAATGGGTTGGTGGTGGGGGTGTATATAACAGGTAAATGGTGAAAAAAATCGTTCCTCAACCGGGACTCAAACACAGGAATCTGATTAACCCTACCAGGGCCCTAAACACTGAGCTATCGTGGACATACGGTTAGGAATAGATTATTCACCATTTACCTCATCGTCGGATACCCCCGTGTGATTTGTTCCGTTACTCCGTGATGAATGGAGTATAACGTAATCAATCAAACGTGAGTTTCGACGATGCATTTACCTGTACCCGGTTACATAAGAACCGAATAACAGTTCAATTTGTAATCGAAAGAATGTTCTACCATTGGTCGCAAGGGAGATAACTGTTTAGTGAGACCTTATTAACATTTAAGTTCTATAACTTTGCAAATTCCCATTATAATTCCATGTAATTTACAACAAGCATTACATGAACCTTAAGAAAAGGAAGCGTGTATTGACACTTCCAGTATTCATTACATAACCCGGTGTTGCAGATACATGTATGCTGCATATATAGATGCAATAATAAACTATTTAAATTTTGAAAAAAGAAATCTAGGATTTAATAGACTAATTGAATGGGCCGGAAAAAAACATGTGTACATTGAAGCGCAGGCCGGATTTAGAAAAAAAACATGGGTACTACTAATAACATTTTTGAATTGCACGGATTTCTGTATGTTTGGCAGTGACCAAGATGTTTCCTTCTATTCATAATATACGCAAACAATTCAACTGCTACTAGATCTAAGTAAGCTTCGTGTAAGGGCAAACCCCACATTAAATGATTGTCTAGTTAAACCGACGTCAATTTAAAAAAATAGTCGGTTGAGGGTGATATCGATAACTAATTCTAGTTTCTGGTAATTAAGTGATTAAATGTTTTACTTTCTTTTCAGGTGAAGAGGGTTTCTACAACATAGTACACATGGCAAGTACCAAAGCATCGGTCGACTGGGCTATCGGGGTCGGGGCTAATGCTGTTGAAATCGATCTCAATTTTGATTATTCCACCGGAATTTTGCGGCGATTCGGCCACAGTCTTCCCGGAAAATCGTGTGGCTGTACATGCCTTTGTCCAGCTCCCAATTGGAGTTTATGTGGAACCCTATACCCAAACAGTGTCTGTGCTAAACTCCTAGATGATGTCAGTTTCACGTCACCGTGTGAGGCAGAGTCGACTGTTAGGGGGCTGTTAAATCACATGGCTACAAAGAAGGGGTTAGCATTAATCGTTATTGACAGTAGAGTGGACACGGCCCACATGAGCTCTAGTAGTATGAGGAACGCTGGAGAAGCCGTTGTTATGGCATTAGAAAGTCATCTGTTCGGGGCTAACTACGGGGGAATGGTAATCATTGGTTCTCCTAAACTTAATACACTACCATACCTTCAGGCTGCGGTAGAAAAGGCGAACAATTCATCGTTTAAGAGCCGAATATATTTTACCATCGATATGGAGAATAATCACATCGTGGAAACTTTAAATAAACTTCTCACCCTACCAACTAAGAACATAGTATATGGAACAGGTTTTGGGGCATGCTATAGACAATTTTCAAAGTACGAAACAACTCTTCAACTTGGTTTGCTAAATAAAGCCAAAGGTGTTGTCGGTTTATCATACACCTGGACAACAGACGAAGAGTCTAGCATGAAGTCTAATTTACAATACGTTCAAGGTATGCTTACAAACTACCCTGGTAAGTTGTATGACATACTTGTGGCGGCAGGAATCAAGATGGCCACCCAAAATAGCTCCATACCAGCATCAACAAACTCTGTGGTCACCACCAGTATATCTCAGTTTATTTGTGAGTGTGACTATCACCCTGGCGGCTGTTCCGTAAGTAGTGCCGCACCATCAGGATTGGCGTGTAAGTGTCGATACAAAGGCCTTTGGACGTGTGATGGAAGTGTCGTGCAGTGTAGCGATAGTGCCAATCAGTACTGCCGTACTCCTGACAAAACTGTTCATTCATGTTTACAAGGCGGAGGCGACTGTGAAGGATACAAGACGGCAACATGCGACTGCAATTATAATCCTGGAGGCTGTTCTATCAGCCAAACTCCTCCAAAAAACACAGCATGCAAATGCACTTATAAAGGAGCTTCGACCTGTAGCGGGGAAGTGGTCAGGTGCCTCGATTTTAACTCTCAATACTGTAAAACGCCAGACCAATCAGTGCAGTCCTGTTTCCAAGGTAACGGTGATTGTGAGGGATACAACAGATCCACCAGACTCGTCTAAGTACAACTGTCTCGTCGGTAGCGGTGACTGTGGTGGATACTGAAATATATATTGTTACACATATACATACAGTCAAGGCTACACAGGAAACCACCTGTATTAAGAGACCATCTGCTTGAAGAGATTGCCATTTTAGCTGCCAAATTATTTGTTTTTAAATTAATTTTCACCTGTATTAAAAGGCCAACTGTGTTAAGAAACTAATTTTGCGCTTCCTTTTAGTGATCTAATAAAACAGGTTAGACAGCATATATCCTTTTGACTTAGTTCGCATTAGACGTTTTATTTCTGTCCTCTATTTAAAGTTAATACATAATATAATATATATAATTGTAATCACATCTCCGTTAAACAGCACCGACTGCTTTCTGTTTCGATAAGAAACATGGTATGTTCTAGTAATGACTGTATATATCCGATTAATCTATTAAAGGCGGTGGAGGCGTGGATAGCACGGTGGATTTAATGTCCGGAGGACCCGGGTTCAAGCCTCACCGGGGCCACTGAGTTTCGTTGATGTATTTTAAGCGAGACACTTTCCCTTAACCTCGTCAGTCTGTTGGAGCTTAACCGGGCGGTCTCGCGCATAGGAGTCCAAGTTAGTCCAAGTTAGGCGGATGTTGTGGTGATTAACATGCGCAGAAACACCACATTGCACTTCCTTTTGCAATCTGAGCAGGCCACATAGCAAATGATGGGATGATCATTATCAAGGGAGATGTCAGAATTACTTTTCGAGGAAATTTGGAAGTCACATGAAATGCATTTCATTGATAGATTTTTGCTTTACACAATAATTGTCTGATTAAATTTGGCTATAATGAACATTCTTTCTGAATATGTTCTTTCGTGATGTTATCTTGTCATGTATCTATAACATCTTCGGCTTCCTCTATGCCAACTTCTCTGAGCCTTATCAGACGGGTGTTCTTTTCCCTCGTGTGGGTATTTCACGTTCAATGTTTCTTTTGATATTTGTTCTTCATCTGTTTCCTTTACTACATTAAGGATGTTGGCTGGGCAAGTTTTGACATCTTCAAGTCTAAACATTTTATTTTTTAAATCATAGTTTTATTTGACAACAGAATTGTTTCATTTGTCCATTCTAGTTGATATGGATATAATGCAGGATTTAAGATGGTAACATACAAAATTTTAAGCAAATTTATTTTTTCCGTCATTTGTGATCATTTTTTGTTGTCAACAAAATAGGGGGTATGGGTAGCTCTGAGTAGATTTTATCCTTTTGCTATAGAATAAATCAGATTTTTGTTTTTCAGTAGTGGAATACATATATAAAAGTAGATACTGAGATAATTTTATTTTCGATCTCCATGTCCATATTGTGTGTACAGTATTTAACATTGAAAATGTCAAAATAACTCCAAAATGGGTGTAATTTAAGGAATTTTTAATAAAAATCATTAAAAGCCTGGTGACCTATATATTTTTTTACTTGTTTTGAAAGAAAAGTCATAGGACCTTGACATATACAAGTTTTAAAAAAAGTTGATCACTAGAATATATTTTTTTATCTTGAATTAATTTTTCGGTATAAACAAAAGTGGGTGGGGTACGGTCCATATTTGTTTGCTTTTTAAAGTAAAAAGACGAACGAGGATTACAATTGCTTTTGTATGATTTGAAAGATATGTATATATGCAATCGAAAATTAATTGTTGTTTTTCAATAAAGGTAATGTTATGAAAACAATTGTGAAAATGTTCAATGACAATATTTTTCCTCTTTTTAGTAAAATTTTGAAGTTAGAAATATGTGCCTTCTTCAATGACGTCTAGTGGGAAAAGACGCGTGGTGACCTAGCCTTTTTTTGATGATTATGACTATAAATTATACCAAAGAAGCTTTAAACAAGAATTTAAAAAAAAATCTCATCACTACGTTCTTTCCCAGCCAACCTCCTTAACCGAATCATCACTATACATATCAGCATTCATGACGTCAACGTCATAGTATATACATCCTACATGCTCGTCTACTGAAAATAAGTATACAAGTCGAACAGGACAAAACACAGTAAACCCAAAAACACGCAAAATGGCAAACATGAATGGCAGTGCAAAGGCATATGACGTCACAAACACACACAGCGTTGTCAATAGGGCTACCGCCTTGGAACGGTCAGTGACAAAAAAGGCCGCTGGGGGTTTAAACCGGGTTCTATGGTGCACCATACCTCACACGTACCCTACTGTCATCCCAATACAACGGGACAGTGTAAATAAAGAAATCCCCGCAATGAACTATTCTCTAACCAACAAGGCAGCATCAATAGGCAATATAAGTAAAACACAAAGATGCTCGTGTACATATAAATACAAAAAACAACAGCCTAGAAAGCCACAAAGAAGGTACTCAATGACTTGGCAGAAGCCAGAGCAACAAGAAAATAAACCATTGAGGGCACGATAAGACAATATTGCAGACAAACATCAAACGTCACCGACTCATCACTGCTATCATCATATCCTTCAGTAACTTCTCTATAGATGAACACTTTTGTCACCTTTACTTTCTTTTGTCACAGCTATGTATGTTTTATCCTTGCCCTTTACGATAGTCTTACTCAGTTTCGTTATTAGTCTTTGCCTCACTGCAACTTCACTATTATCACTACTGATCATTAATCATAGTAGGAAGAAATATGCATTCATTCTCGTTTTACAAGCTATACAGGAACATTAAAAAAAAAACATACTGTATAAAAAAGTACACATGCATTTTTGAAATTTAGTCTAGATCAACTGCGACGCTTGTTTGTTTTCAAGACAAACGTCTAGAACAGTTTTCGTCAACGCAGTTTGACGTTTGCCGATATTCTGGTATCGTTTCTGAATGGCTGAGCCAGAAAGCTGTGTCAAGCTGACTGTGAGATCGAAGATCGTAGATCGACATTCAATATCGAGCTAGGTTTTCAATGTCGAGCTAGCTCTGAGATCGATATTCGGTTAAACTTATAAGACGGCATACTGAATACAGAGCTGGGTTTGAATTTCGAGCTGGCTCTGAGAGATCGATATTCGCTTTTAACGTACACCAAGGCAATTTGCATACATTGCTGGGTTTGAATACAGAGCTGGCTCTGAGATCGATATTCGGTTAAACATATATTAGTAGTCATTTTTAATATAGAGCTGGGCTTGAATGCAAAGCTGGCTCTGAGATCGATATTCGTTTAAACATGTACCAAGTCATTTTGAATACAGAACTCGGTTTGAATACGAAGCTGCTTCTGAAATCGATATTCGTTTTAAACATACAACAAAGCATTTTCAATACAGAGTTGGGTTTAAATTTCGAGCTGGCTCTTTAAACATACCCTAAGTCATTTTGAATGCAAATCTGGGTTTGAATGCAGAGCTGGCTCTGAGATCGATATTCGTTTTAAACATGCGCCAAATCTTTTTGAATGCATAGCTGAATTTGAATACAGAGCTGGCTCTGAGATCGTTATTCGTTTTAAACATGCACCAAGTCATTTTGAATGCAAAACTAGGTTTGAATTTCGAGCTGGCTCTGAGATGGATATTTGTTTTAAACATGCACTAAGTCATTATGAATGCAGAGCTATGTTTGAATGCAGAGCTGGCTCTGAGATCGATATTCGTTTCAAACATACAAGGCATTTTAAATATCGAGCTGGGTTTAAATTTCGAGCTGGCTCTGAAATCGATATTCGTTTTAACAATACACCAAATCATTTTGAATGCAGATCTACGTTTGAATGCAAAGCTGGGTCTGAGATCGATATTCGTTTGAAACATACATCAAGTCATTTTGAATGCAGAGCTGGGTTTAAATGTAGAGTTTGGACTGATATCGGTATTCGTTTTAAACATACAACAAGGCATTTTGAATTTCGAGCTGGCTCTGAGATCGATATTCGTTTTAAACATACAACAAGGCATTTTTAATATCGATCTGGGTTTGAATGCAGTGCTGGCTCTGAGAACGATATTTGTTTTAAACATGCGCCAAGTCATTTTGAATGCAGAGCTGGGTTTGAATACAGAGCTGGCTCTGAAATCGATATTCGTTTCAAACATCCACCGAGTCATTTTTTATGCAGAGCTGGGCTTGAATGCAGAGCTGGCTCTGATATCGATATTCGTTTTAAACATGAACTAAGTCATTTTGAATGCAGAGCTGGGTTTGAATGCAGAGCTGGCTCTGAGATCGATATTCGTTTTAAACATGCGCCAAATCTTTTTGAATGCATAGCTGAGTTTGAATACAGAGCTGGCTCTGAGATCGGTATTCGTTTTAAACATGCACCAAGTCATTTTGAATGCAAAACTAGGTTTGAATTTCGAGCTGGCTCTGAGATGGATATTTGTTTTAAACATGCACTAAGTCATTTTGAATGCAGAGCTATGTTTGAATGCAGAGCTGGCTCTGAGATCGATATTCGTTTCAAACATACAAGGCATTTTAAATATCGAGCTGGGTTTGAATTTCGAGCTGGCTCTGAGATCGATATTCGTTTTAACAATACACCAAATCATTTTGAATGCAGATCTACGTTTGAATGCAAAGCTGGGTCTGAGATCGATATTCGTTGTATACATACAACAAGTCATTATGAATGCAGAGATGGGCTGTAATGCACAGCTGGCTCTGAAATCGATATTCGTTTTAAACATATACAAAGTAATTATGAATGCAGAGGTGCGATTGAATACAGAGCTTGCTCTGAGATCAAGATTCATTTTAAACATACAACAATACAATTTGAATACAGATCTGGGTTTGAATTTCGAGACAGCTCTGAGCTCTATATTCGTTTAAAACATGCACCAAGTCATTTTGAATACAGAGCTGGGTTTGAATGCAGAGCAGGCTCTGAGATCGATATTCGTTTTAAGCATACACTAAGTCATTTTGAATGCAGAGCTATGTTTGAATGCAGAGCTAGATCTTAGATCGATATTCGTTTGAAACATACATCAAGTCATTTTGAATGCAGAGCTGGGTTTGAATGTAGAGTTTGGTCTGATATCGGTATTCGTTTTAAACATACAACACGGCATTTTGAATTTCGAGCTGGCTCTAAGATCGATATTCGTTTTAAACATACAACAAGGCATTTTTAATATCGATCTGGGTTTGAATGCAGTGCTGGCTCTGAGAACGTTATTCGTTTTAAACATGCGCCAAGTCATTTTGAATGCAGAGCTGGGATTGAATACAGAGCTGGCTCTGAAATCGATATTCGTTTCAAACATCCACCGAGTCATTTTTTATGCAGAGCTGGGCTTGAATGCAGAGCTGGCTCTGATATTGATATTTGTTTTAAACATACACCAACTCATTTTGAATGCAGATCTACGTTTGAATGCAAAGCTGGGTCTGAGATCGATATTCCTTTTAGACATACAACAAGTCATTATGAATGCAGAGATGGGCTGTAATGCACAGCTGGCTCTGAGATCGATATTCGTTTTAAACATATACAAAGTAATTATGAATGCAGAGCTATGTTTGAATGCAGAGCTAGATCTGAGATCGATATTCGTTTGAAACATACATCAAGTCATTTTGAATGCAGAGCTGGGTTTGAATGTAGAGTTTGGTCTGATATCGGTATTCGTTTTAAACATACAACAAGGCATTTTGAATTTCGAGCTGGCTCTGAGATAGATATTCGTTTTAAACATACAACAAGGCATTTTTAATATCGATGTGGGTTTGAATGCAGTGCTGGCTCTGAGAACGATATTCGTTTAAAACATGCGCCAAGTCATTTTGAATGCAGAGCTGGGTTTGAATACAGAGCTGGCTCTGAAATCGATATTCGTTTCAAACATCCACCGAGTCATTTTTTATGCAGAGCTGGGCTTGAATGCAGAGCTGGCTCTGATATTGATATTCGTTTTAAACATACACCAAATCATTTTGAATGCAGATCTACGTTTGAATGCAAAGCTGGGTCTGAGATCGATATTCGTTTTAAACATACAACAAGTCATTATGAATGCAGAGATGGGCTGTAATGCACAGCTGGCTCTGAGATCGATATTCGTTTTAAACATATACAAAGTAATTATGAATGCAGAGGTGCGTTTGAATACAGAGCTGGCTCTGAGATCAATATTCATTTTAAACATACAACAATACAATTTGAATACAGATCTGGGTTTGAATTTCGAGATAGCTCTGAGATCTATATTCGTTTAAAACATGCACCAAGTCATTTTGAATACAGAGCTGGGTTTGAATGCAGAGCAGGCTCTGAGATCGGTATTCGTTTTAAGCATACACTAAGTCATTTTGAATGCAGAGCTATGTTTGAATGCAGAGCTAGATCTGAGATCGATATTCGTTTGAAACATACATCAAGTCATTTTGAATGCAGAGCTGGGTTTGAATGTAGAGTTTGGTCTGATATCGGTATTCGTTTTAAACATACAACAAGGCATTTTGAACTTCGAGCTGGCTCTGAGATAGATATTCGTTTTAAACATACAACAAGGCATTTTTAATATCGATCTGGGTTTGAATGCAGTGCTGGCTCTGAGAACGATATTCGTTTAAAACATGCGCCAAGTCATTTTGAATGCAGAGCTGGGTTTGAATACAGAGCTGGCTCTGAAATCGATATTCGTTTCAAACATCCACCGAGTCATTTTTTATGCAGAGCTGGGCTTGAATACAGAGCTGGCTCTGATATCGATATTCGTTTTATACATGAACTAAGTCATTTTGAATGCAGAGCAGGGTTTGAATGCAGAGCTGGCTCTGATATCGATATTCGTTTTAAACATGCGCCAAATCTTTTTGAATGCATAGCTGAGTTTGAATACAGAGCTGGCTCTGAGATCGGTATTCGTTTTAAACATGCACTAAGTCATTTTGAATGCAGAGCTATGTTTGAATGCAGAGCTGGCTCTGAGATCGATATTCGTTTTCAAACATACAAGGCATTTTAAATATCGAGCTGGGTTTGAATTTCGACTGGCTCTGAGATCGATAATTCGTTTTAAACATACACCAAATCATTTTGAATGCAGATCTACGTATTGAATGCAAAGCTGGGTCTGAGATCGATATTCGTGTTAAACATACAATAAGTCATTATGAATGCAGAGACGGGCTGGCTCTGAGATCGATATTCGTTTTAAACATATACAAAGTAATTATGAATGCAGAGGTGCGTTTGAAATACAGAGCTGGCTCTGAGATCAATATTCGTTTTAAACATACAACAATACAATTTGGATACAGATCTGGGTTTGAATTTCGAGATAGCTCTGAGATCTATATTCGTTTAAAACATGCACCAAGTCATTTTGAATACAGAGCTGGGTTTTGAATGCAGAGCAGGCTCTGAGATCGGATATTCGTTTTAAGCATACACTAAGTCATTTTGAATGCAGAGCTATGTTTGAATGCAGAGCTAGATCTGAGATCGATATTCGTTTGAAACATACATCAAGTCATTTTGAATGCAGAGCTGGGTTTGAATGTAGAGTTTGGTCTGATATCGGTATTCGTTTTAAACATACAACAAGGCATTTTGAATTTCGAGCTGGCTCTGAGATCGATATTCGTTTTAAAACATACAACAAGGCATTTTTTAATATCGATCTGGGTTTGAATGCAGTGCTGGCTCTGAGATCGATATTCGTTTTTAAACATGCGCCAAGTCATTTTGAATGCAGAGCTGGGTTGGAATACAGAGCTGGCTCTGAAATCGATATTCGTTTCAAACATCCACCGAGTCATTTTTTTATGCAGAGCTGGGCTTGAATGCAGAGCTGGCTCTGATATCGATATTCGTTTTTACACATGAACTAAGTCATTTTGAATGCAGAGCTGGGTTTGAATGCAGAGCTGGCTCTCGAGAAACGGTATTCGTTTGAAACACGAACCAAGACATTTTGAATGCAGAGCTGGCTCTGATATCAATATTGGTTTTAAATATACACTAAGTCATTTTTGAATGCAGAGGTATGTGTGAATGCAGAGCTAGATCTGAGATCGATAATTGTTTCAAACATACTTCAAGTCACTTTGAATGCAGAGCTGGGTTTGAATGCAGAGTGTTAGGTATGAGATCGATATTCGTTTTATAACAAGGCAATTTGAATATCGAGCTGGGTTTGAATTTCGAGCTGGCTCTGAGATCGATATTAGTTTTAAACATACAACACTGAATTTTGAATACCGATCTGGTTTTGAATGCAGTGTTGGCTCTGAGAACGATATTCGCTTTAAACATACACCAAGTCATTTTGAATGCAGAGCTATGTTTTGAATGCAGAGCTGGGTCTGAGATCGATATTCGTTTTAAACATGCAACAAACTCGTTTTGAATGCAGAGCGGGACTGTAATGCAGAACTGGCTCTGAGATCGATATTCGTTTTTAAACATATACGAAGTAAGTATGAATGCAGAGCTGCGTTTGAATACAGAGCTGGCTCTTAGATCGATATTCGTTTGAACTGTAGAAGAAGGGATTTTGAATATCGAGCTGTGTTTTGAATTTCGAGGTGGCTCTGAGATCGATATTTGTTTTAAACTGTAGAAGAAGGTATTTTGAATATCGAGCTGGGTTTGAATTTCGAGCGGGCTCTGAGATCGATATTCGTTTGATCTGTAGAAGAAGGCATATTGAATATCGAGCTGGGGTTGAATTTCTAGCTGGCTCTGAGATCGATATTCGTTTTAAAGGAACACCAAGTCATTCTGAATGCAGAGCTGTGTTTGAATTCCGAGCTGGCCCTGAGAACGATTTATTAACACATTTGTGTTTGTGATGTCTTTTGCATTTAATATTACTTGTGCCTTCTTGTTTGTCGTATGCGTGTTTGTTTCTGTGTTTTGTGTTTGACTGTCCTCCTTAAATGCTACTTTGCCTGTCCGATCTTTTTATATTTCTTTAAACATAAAGGCATTTTGAATATCGAGCTGGGTTGGAATTTCGAACTGGCTCTCAGATCGATATTCGTTTTAAACATACAACAATGAATTTTAAATATGGAGCTCGGTTTAAGTTTCGAGCTGGCTTTGAGATCGATATTCGTTTTAAACTAACATAAAGCCATTTTGAATGAAGAACTGGGTCTGAATGCAGAGCTAGCTCTAAAATCGATATTCATTTTAAACTTACACCAAGTAATTTTGAATCCAGAGTTGGGTTTTAATTGCGAGCTGGCTCTGAGATCGATATTCCGTTTATACATGCATCAAGGCATTTTGAATGTCAAGTTGGGTTTGAATTTCGAGCTTACTCTGAGATCGATATTCGTTTTAAACATACACCAAGTCATTTGAATGACGAGCTGGGTTTGAATGCATAGCTGGCTCTGAGAACGATATTCGTTTTAAACACACAACAAAGCATGTTCAATACAGAGCTGGTTTTGAATTTCGAGCTGGCTCTGAGATCGATATTCATTTTAAACATATACTAAGTCATGTTGAATGCAGAGGTCTGAGATAGATATTCGTTTTGTAAATACAACAAGTTATTTTGAATCCAGAGCTGGGATTGAATTTCGAGCTGACTCTGACATCTATATTCGTTTTTAAACACACAACATGTAATTTTAAATCCAGATCTTGGTTTGAATTTCGAGGTGGCTCTCAGATCGATATTCGTTTTAAACATATAACAAGGCATTTTGAATATGGTTTTTAATTTTGAGCCGACTCTGAGATCGATATTCGTTTTGAACTGTAGCAGAAGGGATTTTGAATATCGAGCTGGGTTTGAATTTCAAGCTCTGAGGTCGATATTTGTTTTAAAAATGAACCAAGTCATTTTCAATGCAGAGCTGGGTTTGAATGCAGAGCTGGCTCTGAGATCGATATTCGTTTTAAACATAAACCAAGTCATTCTGAATGCAGAGCTTGGTTTGAATGCAGAGCTGGCCCTGAGATCGATATTCGTTTTAAACATGAACCAAGTCATTCTGAAGGCAGAGCTATGTTTGAATGCAGAGCTGGCTCTGAGATCGATATTCCTTTCAAACATACAAGGCATTTTGAATATCGAGCTGAGTTTGAATTTCGAGCTGGCTCTGAGATAAAGGTTCGTTTTAAACATACAAGACATTTTGAATATCGAGCTAGGTTAAATTTCGAGCTGTCTCTGAGATCGATATTCGTTTTAAACATACACCACATCATTTTGAATGCAGAGCTATGTTTGAATGCAAAGCTGGGTCTGAGATCGATATTCGTTTAAACATGCAACAAGTGATTTTGAACGCAGAGCTGGGCTGTTATGCAGAGCGGGTTCTAAGATCGATATTCGTACAAAGTAATTATGAATGCAAAGATGCGCTTAAATACAGAGCTGGCTCTGAGATCAGTATTCATTTTAAACATTCAACAATACAATTTGAATATAGATCTGGGTTTGAATATCGAGATGGCTCGGAGATCTATATTTGTTTTAAACATGCACCAAGTCATTTTGAGTGCAGAGCTAGGTTTCAATGCAGAGCAGGCTCTGATATCGATATTCGTTTTAAACATACACAGTCATTTTGAATGCAGAGCTATGTATGAATGCAGAGCTAGATCTGAGATCGATATTTGTTTCAAACATACTTCAAGTCATTTTGAATGCAGAGCTGGGTTTGAATTCAGAGTGTTAGGTATGAGATCGATATTTGTTATACAACAAGGCATTTAGAATATCGCGCTGGGTTTGAGTTTCGAGCTGGCTCTGATATCGATATTCGTTTTATACATACAACAAGGCATTTTTAATATCGATCTGGGTTTGAATGCAGTGTTGGCTCTGAGAACGATATTCGTTTTAAACATACACCAAGTCATTTTCAATGCAGAGCTATGTTTGAATGCAGGGCTGGGTCTGAGATCGATATTCGTTTTAAACATGCAATAAATCATTTTGAATGCAGAGCTGGGCTGTAATGCAGAACTGTCTCGGAGATATTTTAAACATATACAAAGTAAGTATGAATGCAGAAATGCGTTTGAATACAGAGCTGGCTCTGAGATCGATATTAGTTTTAAACATTCAACAATACAATTTGAATACATATCTGTGTTTGAATTTCGAGCCTGCTCTGAGATCGATATTCGGATAAACTGTAGAAGAAGGCATTTTGAATATCGAGCTGGGTTTGAATTTCGAGCTGGCTCTGAGATCGATATTCATTTAAACTGCAGAAGACGACATTTTAAATATCGAACTGTGTTTGAATTTCGAGCTGGCCCTGAGATCGATATTCGTTTGAACTGTAGATGAAGGGATTTTGAATATCGAGCTGAGTTTGAAGTTCCAGCTGGCTCTGAGATCGATATTCGTTTGAACTGTAGAAGAAGGCATTTTGAATATAGACCTGGGTTTGAATTTCGAGCTGGCTCTGATATCGATATTCATTTTAAAGGTACACCAAATCAATCTAAAATCAGAGCTGTGTTTGAATTCCGAGCTGGCTCTGAGAACGATATTCGTTTTAAACAAACAAGGCATTTCGAATATCGAGCTGGGTTGGAATTTCGAGCTGGCTTTGAGATCGATATTCGTTTTAAACATACACCAAGTAATTTTGAATATAGAGCTGGATATTAATATTGAGCTGGCTCTGAGATCGATATGCGTTTTAAACATACAGCAAGGCATTTTGAATGTCGAGCTGGGTTTGAATTTCTAACTGGCTCTGCGATCTATATTCGTTATAAACATACACCGAATTATTTTGAATGAAGAGCTGTGTTTGAATGCCGAGCTGGCTCTGTGAACGACATTCGTTTTAAACATACAAGGCATTTTAAATATCGAGCTGGGTTGTAATTGCGAGCTAGCTCTGAGATCGATATTCGTTTTAAACGTTCAACAATACAATTTGAATACATATCTGGGTTTGAATTTCGAGCCTGCTCTGAGATCGATATTCGTATAAACTGTAGAAGAAGACGTTTTGAATATCGAGCTGGGTTTGAACTTCGAGCCGGCTCTGAGATCGATATTCATTTAAACTGCAGAAGACGACATTTTGAATATCGAACTGTGATCGATATTCGTTTGAACTGTAGATGAAGAGATTTTGAATATCGAGCTGAGTTTGAAGTTCCAGCTGGCTCTTAGATCGATATTCGTTTGAACTGTAGAAGAAGGCATTTTGAATATAGATTTGGGTTTGAATTTCGAGCTGGCTCTGATATCGATATTCATTTTAAAGGTACACCAAGTCAATCTAAATGCAGAGCTGTGTTTGAATTCCGAGCTGGCTCTGAGAACGATATTCGTTTTAAACATACAAGGCATTTCGAATATCGAGCTGGGTTGGAATTTCGAGCTGGCTTTGAGATCGATATTCGTTTTAAACATACAGAAATTCATTTTTAATGAAGAACTTTGTTTGAATGCTGAGCTTGCGCTGAGATCGATAATCGTTCTAAACATACAGCAAGTAATTTTGAATATGGAGCTGGATATGAATATTGAGCTGGCTCTGAGATCGATATGCGTTTTAAACATACAGCAAGGCATTTTGAATGTCGAGCTGGGTTTGAATTTCTAACTGGCTCTGAGATCTATATTCGTTATAAACATACACCAAATTATTTGAATGAAGAGCTGGGTTTGAATGCCGAGCTGTCTCTGTGAACGACATTCGTTTTAAACATACAAGGCATTTTGAATATCGAGCTGGGTTGTAATTGCGAGCTGGCTCTGAGATCGATATTCGTTTTAAACATACAAGGTATTTTGAAAATGGAGCTGAGTTTAAGTTTCGAGCTGGCTCTGAGATCGATGTTCGTTTTAAACATACAACACATACTTTGTAGTCATTTGAATGAAGAGTTGGGTTTGAATGCATAGCTGGCTCTGAGAACGATATTTGTTTTAAACATACAACAAACCATTTTCAATACAAATCTGGTTTTGAATTTCGAGATGGCTTTGAGATCGATATTCGTTTTAAACGCACACCATGTCATTTTGAATCCAGAGCTGTGTTTGAATTTCGAGCTACACCAAGTAATTTTGAATGAATAGCTGGGTTTGGATTCATAGCTGGCTCTGAGAATGATATTCGTTTTAAACATACAACAAAGCGTTTTCAATACAGAGCTGGCTTTGAATTTGGAGCTGGCTCTGAGATCGATATTCGTTTGAAACATACAATGAGACATGTTGAATGCAGAGCTGCGTTTAAATGCAGGTGTGGGTCTGAGATCGATATTCGTTTTGTACATGTAACAAGTCATTTTGAATGCAGAGTTGGGTTTGAATACAGAGCTGGCTCTGAGATCGATATTCGTTTTAAACATACACCAAGTCATTTTAAATGCAGACCTGGGTTGGAATGCAGAGCAAGCTCTGAGATCGATATTCGTTTTGAACGTACACTAAGTCATTCTGAATGCAGAACTATTTTTGAAAGCAGAGCTAGGTCTGAGATCTACATTCGTTTTAAACATACAACATGATATTTTGAATATCGAGCTGGGTTTGAATTTCGAGCTGGGTCTGAGATCGATATTCCTTTTAAACATACAACAAGGCATTTTGAATATCGAGCTGGGTTTGAATGCAGAGCTGGCTCTGAGATCGATATATGTTTAAACATACACAAAGTCATTTTGAATGCAGAGCTATATTTGAATGCAGAGTTGGGTCTGAGATCGATTTTCGTCTTAAACTCGCAACAAGTTATGGGAAGCCATAACCGTCAAAATGTGGATATTTACAAACCATTCAATGACAGGCCATTTAATTCAACATGAAGTCATTTGATGACGTACATATTGATTCGATGCGACGTGTAAACTCGGTTCATTCGTTACAAAGTGAATTGATACTGTTCGAAGTGAAATGATACGGTGTAAAATTTCAAACCATACGACGCAAAGTCATTTGATGACGTACATATTGATTCGATGCGACGTGTAAACTCTTTTCATTCGTTACAAAGTGAACTGATACGGTTCGAAGTAAAATGATCGGGCGAAAACACAGTCGGTGCGATGAAAACGCAATCCGTTCGACAGAAACTGATTTCATTACGTGCAAAGTGAAACGGTGCGACATCTGGCGGCGATATTTGCCACATCACTTGCAGGGTTATTTCCCCTACATAGGAAAGACTGTATGGATATTTGCACGATCAAATTTCCATAAATTTACATAGTTTTAGCCAACTTGGCGATCTTTGGCGACCTACCAAAATCTTAGAGTGTCAATCCATTCCAAATATATTGTGATCAATTGTCATTAAACTGTTTCAAATCTAGACTAGAATATTTGTTTATGAAATTGCTGATGGATAGACAGATTTGTGTTTTATGGCCAAACTGTCACTCTAGATGACCTCCATGTCTGAAATTATGTCATTTACAGAGTGGCGTGTATTAAGTAGTCTTCCGGGAACAAGATGCGCAAGAGGGCCTGTATCACTCTACTGGCTTGAATAGTCTAAGGCCTATCGAAAAACAGTGGGTTTTTTAAATCAAAGGCTATAACTCTGATGTGTCTAGACTCTGATGCAACTGGTTTTGAACTTGTCCAAGTTCAGTGGCGTTACCTAGAAAACGTCTTCTGCTGCAGGGACAATTAACTTAACAAGAGGCACTACCCGTTGATTCCTCTCCCCTATGTCTGTCCCACACATTGAAAAGAAACTTTACTGTAGTATTTACTAAAAAATAAAATACAAATTTATTGGTGGAAAGAAGAATTGAAATTGACTATAAGTAAATACACGGGTAAAAGTGACCATAATTTTGATAAATAAACAACAACAAGAAGAAAAAGAACAGAACCTAGCTGGACGAAGTAGGTTAAAATGCTGCAGCCATGTGCTGTTTCAAACGGTCTCCGGTTGGGGCCAGATACAATGTCGCATTGTCGTGGGCAACAATATGACACTCGACAATGCAACATCGCGACATTGCGATATGACAATGCGACATTGTGATACGACAACTCGACATTGAGATACGACAACGCTACATTGCAATATGACATCGCGACATAATTGTCACGATGTCATATTGCAATGTCGCAACAATGCAATGCAATGTCACGACAACGCGACATTGCAATACAATTATGTCGCAATGTCGTATTGCAATGTAGCATTGTCGTGACATTGCATTGCATAGTCGCGACATTGCAATATGACATTGCAACATAATTGTCACGATGTCGTGACATTGCATTGCGTTGTCGCAACATTCCAATATGACATCGCGACAATTATTTATTTTTTTTAAAAACAACAACAAAAATAAACAAAAAACATTTAAAACAATAAATCAATAAATATATCAAATACAAAAAAAATATAAAAAAATAATCAAAAAAAAAAAGATCATTTAAACAAAAAAATGTACAAATAATAAACAAATATATAGTAATAATAAAAAAAAGGCAAAACATCTGGTAAAGTTTGGTAAAGATCAGATGAAAAATGAATTGTTTAACTAAACCAAGGGCCATAACTCCGATGTTACTAGTCCGATCTGGCTGGTTTTCGAACTTGTTCGAGCTTTCATTGATATTAACAATATGTTAAAGTTTTGTAAAGATCGGATGAAAAATGAAGGCCCTTGGCCAGTAGAGCTAAAAATCATCAGCTCCAGAAAGTAGGTCAAGGTCATAGATGAAATCCATGCATCCAAAAAGATGCACTACCCAAGACACAACTATGTCAAAATAGAATATGTTTTCTTCCAAAGATTAAGCTATAAATTAGGTTTAAAACATCTAGTGCATAATTATAGTTCATGGGAGAGTGATGTACATGTAACAATTAAAGTTATCTGCCCTTTGCTTGGATGGTGAAGGTCACATCCACATTTGCTTTGTCATGTTGCAATGTACCACTCAAGACACAACTATAAGCAAAGTTTGAAACGTCTTAGTGCATACAGTTTGTGAAAAAGTGACCTAAACGCAAAAGTTGAAGGTAACAATTAAGTTACCTGCCCTTTGCTTGACAGGTCAAGGTCACTTTCACATTTGCTTTGTCACGTTGTGATGTACCACTCAAGATACAACTATAAGCAAAGTTTTAAAGGTCTAGTGCATACAGTTTGTGAAAAAGTGACCTAAATGCAAAAGTTGAACCTAAACATTATTAAGTCATCTGCCCTTTGCTTGGAGGGTCAAGGTCACTTCCACAATTGCTTTGTCACGTTGCAATGTACCACCCAAGATACAACTACAAGCACAGTTTGAAAGGTCTAATGCATACAGTTTGTGAGAAAATGACCTAAACGCAAAACTTGAATGTTGACGCCTCCGCCGCCGCCGCCGGAAAAGCAACACCTATGTCTCTTTTTTCTTCGAATAGGAGAGACAAAAACTGTTTTCCGGCCTTAGACTATTCAAGTCAGTAGAGTGATACAGGCCCCCTTATGCATCTTGTTCCCGGAAGACTACTTAATACACGCCACTCTGTAAATGACATAATGTTAGACATGGAGGTCATCTTGAGTGACAGTTTGGCCATGAACACAAATCACAAATCTGTCTATCCATCAGCAATTTCATAAAATAATATTCTAGTCTAGATTTGAAATAGTTTAATGACAATTGATCACAATATATTTGGAATGGATTGACCCTCTAAGATTTTGGTAGGTCGCCAAAGATCGCCAAGTTGGCTAAAACTATGTAAAATTTATGGAAATTTGATCTTGCAAATATTCATACAGTCTTTCCTATCAAACCTTGCATTCTCAGTACTTTTAGTACTTTGATTTATCATAATATATATGTTATGTAGGGAAAATAACCCTGCAAGTGATGTGGCAAATATCGCCGCCAGATGTCGCACCGTTTCACTTTGCACGTAATGAAATCAGTTTCTGTCGAACGGATTGCGTTTGCATCGCACGGACTGTGTTTTCGCCCGATCATTTTACTTACCACCAGACTAAATGTGTTTCCGTTAAACTGATTCATATTGCATCATGCTGATTTACTTTGTTCTGTATCACTTCACATTTTTCGATGAATCGTTTAAATTTTCATCGTACCGACTTGTATTTGATTGTATTGCATTAGTTTTTTTGTCATATGCTTTGGTATTGCACTGAATGATTTCTATTTGCGTCGTATGGTTTGAAATTTTACACCGTATCATTTCACTTCGAACCGTATCAGTTCACTTTGTAACGAATGAACAGAGTTTACACGTCGCATCGAATCAATATGTACGTCATCAAATGTCTTTGCGTCGTATGGTTTGAAATTTTACACCGTATCATTTCACTTCGAAACATATCAATTTACTTTGTAACGAATGAACCGAGTTTATACCGTATCATTTCACTTCGAACCGTATCAATTCACTTTGTAACGAATGAACCGAGTTTACACGTCGCATCGTATCAATATGTACGTCATCAAATGACTTTGCGTCGTATGGTTTGAAATTTTACACCGTATCATTTCGCTTCGAACAGTATCAATTCATTTTGTAACGAATGAACCGAGTTTACACGTCGCATCGAATCAATATGTACGTCATCAAATGACTTTGCGTCGTATGGTTTGAAATTGTACACCCTATCATTTCACTTTGAACCGTATCAATTCACTTTTTAACGAATGAACCGAGTTTACACGTCGCATCGAATCAATATGTACGTCATCAAATGACTTCATGTTGAATTAAATGGCCTGTCATTGAATGGTTTGTAAATATCCACATTTTGACGGTTATGGCTTCCCATAATATGTCATTTTGAATGCAGAACGGGGCTGTAAAGCAGAGTTGGCACTGAAATCGATATTCGTTTTAAACATATACAAAGTAATTATGAATACAGAGCTTCGTTTGAATACAGTGCTGGCGCTGAGATCGATATTCGTTTTAAACATACAACAGTACAATTTGAAAACAAAATCTAGGTTTGAATTTCGAGCCGGCTCTGAGATCGATGTTCGATTAAACTGTAGAAGAAGGCATTTTGAATATCGAGCTGGGTTTGAAATTTCGAGCTGGCTCTGTTGTCGATATTCATTTAAACTGCAGAAAACGTCATTTTGAATTTCGATCTGTGTTTGAATTTCGAGCTGGCTCTTAGATCAATGTTCGTTTGAACTGTAAAAGAATGCATTTTTTTAATATCGGGCTGGATTTGAATTTCGAGCTGGCTCTGAGATCGATATTCATTTTAAACATACAACAATACAATTTGAAAACAAATTTTGGTTTGAATTTCGAGCCGGCTTCGAGATCGATATTCGACTAAACTGTAGAAAAAGGCATTTTGAATATCGAGCTGGGTTTGAATTGCGAGCTGGCACTGTGATCGATATTTATTTAAAGTGCAGAAGACGTCATTTTGAATTTCGACCTGTGTTTGAATTTCGAGCTGGCACTGAGATCGATGTTTCTTTGAAATGTAGAAGAAGGCATTTTGAATATCGCGATGGGTTCGAATTTCACGCTGGCTGCGAGATCGATATTCGTTTTAAACATACACCAAGTGATTTTGAATATCGAGCTTGTTTTGTATGCCGAGCTGGCTGCTCTGAGATCGACATTCGTTTAAACTGTAAAAGACGGTTTTTTGATTATCGAGCTGGGTTTAAATTTCGAGCTGGCTCTGAGATCGATATTCGTTTTAAACTTGCACCAAGTAATTTTGAATCCAGAGCTGGGCTTGAATTTCAAACTGGTTTTGAGATCGACATTCGTTTCAACCATACAACAAAGCATTTTCAGTACAGAGCTGGTTTGGATTTTCAGGCTTGCTCTGAGATCGATATTCGTCTTAAACATACTTTAAGTGATTTTTAATGCAGAGCAGAGTTTGAATGCAGAGCTGGCTCTGAGATCGATATTCGTTTTCAACATGCACCAAGTCATTTTGAATGCAGGGTTGGGTATGAATGCTGAGCTGGCTCTGAGATCGATATTCATTTAAACTACAGAAGACGGCATTTTGAATATCGACCTATGTTTGAATTTCGAGCTGGCTCTGAAATCGATATTTGTTTGAACTGTAGAAGAAAGCATTTTGAATATCGGGCTTGATTTAAATTTCGACCTGGCTATGATATCGATATTCACTTCAAGCATTCAACAAGGCATTTTTAATATCGAGCTAGGTTTAAGTTTCGAGCTGGCTCTGAGATCGATATTCGTTTTAAACATACAGGAATACATTTTTAATGAAGAACTTGGTTTGAATGCAGAGCTGGCGCTGAGATCGATATTCATTCTAAACATACACCAAGTAATTTTGAATATGGAGCTGGATAAGAATATCGGGCTGGCTCTGAGATCGATATGCATTTTAAACATACAACAATGCATATTATATATCGAGCTGGATTTGAATTTCTAACTGGCTCTGAGATCGATATTTGTTTTAAAACATACACCAAATCATTTTGAATGAAGAGCTGGTTTGAATGCCGAGCAGGCTCTGTGAACGACATTCGTTTTAAAAAAATGATCCAAGTAATTATGAATGTAGACCTGGGTTTGAATGCAGTGCTGGGTCTGAAATCGATATTCGTTTTAAGCATGCAACAATTCAATTTGAATACAGATCTGTGTTTGCATTTCGAGCGAGCTCTTAGATCGATATTCGATTAAACTGCGGAAGAAGGTATTTTGAATATCGATTAGTGTTTGAATTTCGAGCCGACTCTGAGATCGATATTCGTTTGAACTGTAGAAGAAGTCATTTTGAATATCGAGCTGGGTTTGAATTTTGATCTGCCTCTGAGATCGATATTTGTTTTAAACGTACACCAAGTCGTTTTGAATATCGACCTGGGTTTAAATTTCGAGCTGGCTCTGAGATCTATTTTCGTTTTAAACGTATAACAAGCCATTTTGAACGTCGAGTTGGGTTTGATTTTTGAACTGCCTCTGAGATCGATATTCGTTTAAACTGTAGAAGAACGCATTTTAAAAATCGAGCTGTGTTTGAATTTCGAGCTGGGTCTGAGGTCGATATTCATTTGAACTGTAGATGAAGGGATTTTGAATATGGAGCTGAGTTAGAATTTCCAGCTGGCTCTGAGATCGATATTCGTTTGAACTGTAGAAGAAGGCATTTTGAATATAGATCTGGGTTTGAATTTCGAGCTGGCTCTGATATCGATATTCATTTTAAAGGTACACCAAGTCAATCTAAATGCAGAGCTGTGTTTGAATTCCGAGCTGGCTCTGAGAACGATATTCGTTTTAAACATACAAGGCATTTCGAATATCGAGCTGGGTTGGAATTTCGAGCTGGCTCTGAGATCGATATTCGTTTTAAACATACAGAAATTCATTTTTAATGAAGAACTTGGTTTGAATGCAGAGCTTGCGCTGAGATCGATAGTCGTTCTAAACATACACCAAATAATTTTGAATATAGAGCTGGATATGACTATTGAGCTGGCTCTGAGATCGATATGCGTTTTAAACATACAGCAAGGCATTTTGAATGTCGAGCTGAGTTTGAATTTCTAACTGGCTCTGCGATCTATATTCGTTATAAACATACACTAAATTATTTTGAATGAAGAGCTGGGTTTGAATGCCGAGCTGGCTCTGTGAACGACATTCGTTTTAAACATACATGGCATTTGGAATATCGAGCTGGGTTGTAATTTCAAGCTGGCTCTGAGATCGATATTCGTTTTAAACATACAACAAGGAATTTTGAAAATGGAGCTGAGTTTAAGTTTCGAGCTGGCTCTGAGATCGATATTCGTTTTAAACATACAACACATACCTAGAAGTCATTTGAATGAAGAGCTGGGTTTGAATGCATAGCTGGCTCTGAGAACGATATTTGTTTTAAACATACAACAAATCATTTTCAATACAAATCTGGTTTTGAATTTCGAGATGGCTTTGAGATCGATATTCGTTTTAAACGCACACCATGTCATTTTGAATCCAGAGCTGGGTTTGAATTTCGAGCTGGCTCTGAGATCGATATTCGTTTGAAACATACAATGAGTCATGTTGAATGCAGAGCTGCGTTTAAATGCAAGTGTGGGTCTGAGATCGATATTCGTTTTGTACATATAACAAGTCATTTTGAATGCAGAGTTGGGTTTGAATACAGAGCTGGCTCTGAGATCGATATTCGTTTTAAACATGCACCAAGTCATTTTAAATGCAGACCTGTATTGGAATGCAGAGCAAGCTCTGAGATCGATATTCGTTTTGAACAAACACTAAGTCATTCTGAATGCAGGGCTATGTTTGAATGCAGAGCTAGGTCTGAGATCTATATTCGTTTTAAACATACAACATGATATTTTGAATATCGAGATGGGTTTGAATTTCGAGCTGGGTCTGTGATCGATATTCGTTTTAAACATACAACAAGGCATTTTGAATATCGAGCTGGGTCTGAATGCAGAGCTGGCTCTGAGATCGATATATGTCTAAACATACACAAAGTCATTTTGAATGCAGAGCTATTTTTGAATGCAGAGCTGGGTCTGAGATCGATATTCGTTTTAAACACGCAACAAGTCATTTTGAATGCAGAACGGGGCTGTAATGCAGAGTTTGCACTGAAATAGATATTCGTTTTAAACATATACAAAGTAATTATGAATACAGAGCTTCGTTTGAATACAGTGCTGGCTCTGAGATCGATATTCGTTTGAAACATACAATGAGTCATGTTGAATGCAGAGCTGCGTTTAAATGCAAGTGTGGGTCTGAGATCGATATTCGTTTTGTACATATAACAAGTCATTTTGAATGCAGAGTTGGGTTTGAATACAGAGCTGGCTCTGAGATCGATATTCGTTTTAAACATGCACCAAGTCATTTTAAATGCAGACCTGTGTTGGAATGCAGAGCAAGCTCTGAGATCGATATTCGTTTTGAACATACACTAAGTCATTCTGAATGCAGGGCTATGTTTGAATGCAGAGCTAGGTCTGAGATCTATATTCGTTTTAAACATACAACATGATATTTTGAATATCGAGATGGGTTTGAATTTCGAGCTGGGTCTGTGATCGATATTCGTTTTAAACATACAACAAGGCATTTTGAATATCGAGCTGGGTCTGAATGCAGAGCTGGCTCTGAGATCGATATATGTCTAAACATACACAAAGTCATTTTGAATGCAGAGCTATTTTTGAATGCAGAGCTGGGTCTGAGATCGATATTCGTTTTAAACACGCAACAAGTCATTTTGAATGCAGAACGGGGCTGTAATGCAGAGTTTGCACTGAAATAGATATTCGTTTTAAACATATACAAAGTAATTATGAATACAGAGCTTCGTTTGAATACAGTGCTGGCTCTGAGATCGATATTCGTTTGAAACATACAATGAGTCATGTTGAATGCAGAGCTGCGTTTAAATGCAAGTGTGGGTCTGAGATCGATATTCGTTTTGTACATATAACAAGTCATTTTGAATGCAGAGTTGGGTTTGAATACAGAGCTGGCTCTGAGATCGATATTCGTTTTAAACATGCACCAAGTCATTTTAAATGCAGACCTGTGTTGGAATGCAGAGCAAGCTCTGAGATCGATATTCGTTTTGAACATACACTAAGTCATTCTGAATGCAGGGCTATGTTTGAATGCAGAGCTAGGTCTGAGATCTATATTCGTTTTAAACATACAACATGATATTTTGAATATCGAGATGGGTTTGAATTTCGAGCTGGGTCTGTGATCGATATTCGTTTTAAACATACAACAAGGCATTTTGAATATCGAGCTGGGTCTGAATGCAGAGCTGGCTCTGAGATCGATATATGTCTAAACATACACAAAGTCATTTTGAATGCAGAGCTATTTTTGAATGCAGAGCTGGGTCTGAGATCGATATTCGTTTTAAACACGCAACAAGTCATTTTGAATGCAGAACGGGGCTGTAATGCAGAGTTTGCACTGAAATAGATATTCGTTTTAAACATATACAAAGTAATTATGAATACAGAGCTTCGTTTGAATACAGTGCTGGCGCTGAGATCGATATTCGTTTTAAACATACAACAGTACAATTTGAAAACAAAATCTAGGTTTGAATTTCGAGCCGGCTCTGAGATCGATGTTCGATTAAACTGTAGAAGAAGGCATTTTGAATATCGAGCTGGGTTTGAAATTTCGAGCTGGCTCAGTTGTCGATATTCATGTAAAGTGCAGAAAACGTCATTTTGAATTTCGATCTGTGTTTGAATTTCGAGCTGGCTCTGAGATCAATGTTCGTTTGAACTGTAAAGGAATGCATTTTTTTATTATCGCGCTGGGTTTGAATTTCGAGCTGGCTCTGAGATCGATATTCATTTTAAACGTACAACAATACAATTTGAAAACAAATTTTGGTTTGAATTTCGAGCCGGCTTTGAGATCGATATTCGATTAAACTGTAGGAGAAGGCATTTTGAATATCGAGCTGGGTTTGAATTGCGAGCTGGCACTGTGATCGATATTTATTTAAAGTGCAGAAGACGTCATTTTGAATTTCGACCTGTGTTTGAATTTCGAGCTGGCACTGAGATCGATGTTTCTTTGAACTGTAGAAGAAGGCATTTTGAATATCGCGATGGGTTCGAATTTCACGCTGGCTGCGAGATCGATATATTCCTTTTAAACATACACCAAGTGATTTTGAATATCGAGCTTGTTTTGTATGTCGAGCTGGCTGCTTTGAGATCGACATTGGTTTAAACTGTAGAAGACGGCATTTTGATTATCGAGCTGGTTTTAAATTTCGAGCTGGCTCTGAGATCGATATTCATTTTAAACATACACCAAGTAATTTTGAATGCAGAATGGGGCTGTAATGCAGAGTTTGCACTGAAATAGATATTCGTTTTAAACATATACAAAGTAATTATGAATACAGAGCTTCGTTTGAATACAGTGCTGACGCTGAGATCGATATTCGTTTTAAACATACAACAGTACAATTTGAAAACAAAATCTAGGTTTGAATTTTGAGCCGGCTCTGAGATCGATGTTCGATTAAACTGTAGAAGAAGGCAGTTTGAATATCGAGCTGGGTTTGAAATTTCGAGCTGGCTCAGTTGTCGATATTCATTTAAAGTGCAGAAAACGTCATTTTGAATTTCGATCTGTGTTTGAATTTCGAGCTGGCTCTGAGATCAATGTTCGTTTGAACTGTAAAGGAATGCATTTTTTTAATATCGCGCTGGGTTTGAATTTCGAGCTTGCTCTGAGATCGATATTCATTTTAAACGTACAACAATACAATTTGAAAACAAATTTTGGTTTGAATTTCGAGCCGGCTTTGAGATCGATATTCGATTAAACTGTAGGAGAAGGCATTTTGAATATCGAGCTGGGTTTGAGTTTCGAGCTGGCACTGTGATCGATATTTATTTAAAGTGCAGAAGACGTCATTTTGAATTTCGACCTGTGTTTGAATTTCGAGCTGGCACTGAGATCGATGTTTCTTTGAACTGTAGAAGAAGGCATTTTGAATATCGCGATGGGTTCGAATTTCACGCTGGCTGCGAGATCGATATATTCCTTTTAAACATACACCAAGTGATTTTGAATATCGAGCTTGTTTTGTATGTCGAGCTGGCTGCTCTGAGATCGACATTGGTTTAAACTGTAGAAGACGGCATTTTGATTATCGAGCTGGGTTTTAATTTCGAGCTGGCTCTGAGATCGATATTCGTTTTAAACATACACCAAGTAATTTTGAATCCAGAGCTGGGTTTGAATTTCAAGCTGGTTTTGAGATCGATATTCGTTTTAACCATACAACAAAGCATTTTCAGTACAGAGTTGGTTTGGAATTTCAGGCTTGCTCTGAGATCGATATTCGTCTTAAACATACACTCAGTGATTTTGAATGCAGAGCAGGGTCTGAATGCAGAGCTGGCTCTGAGATCGATATGCGTTTTAAACATGCACCAAGTCATTTTGAATGCAGGGTTGGGTATGAATGCTGAGCTGGCTCTGAGATCGATATTCATTTAAACTACAGAAGACGGCATTTTGAATATCGACCTATGTTTGAATCTCGAGCTGGCTCTGAAATCGATATTCGTTTGAACTGTAGAAGAAAGCATTTTGAATTTCGGGCTTGATTTAAATTTCGATCTGGCTATGCTATCGATATTCACTTCAAGCATTCAACAAGGCATTTTTAATATCGAGCTAGGTTTAAGTTTCGAGCTGGCTCTGAGATCGATATTCGTTTTAAACATACAGGAGTACATTTTTAATGAAGAACTTTGTTTGAATGCAGAGCTGGCGCTGAGATCGATATTCGTTCTAAACATACACCAAGCAATTTTGAATATGGAGCTGGATATGAATATCGAGCTTGCTCTGAGATCGATATGCATTTTAAACATACAACAAGGCAATTTGAATATCGAGCTGGATTTGAATTTCTAACTGGCTCTGAGATCGATATTTGTTTTAAAACATACACCAAATCATTTTGAATGAAGAGCTGGTTTGAATGCCGAGCTGGCTCTGTGAACGACATTCGTTTTAAAAAATGATCCAAGTAATTATGAATGTAAACCTGGGTTTAAATGCAGAGCTGGGTCTGAAATCGATATTCGTTTTAAGCATGCAACAATTCAATTTGAATACAAATCTGTGTTTGCATTTCGAGCGAGCTCTTAGATCGATATTCGATTAAACTGCGGAAGAAGGTATTTTGAATATCGATTAGTGTTTGAATTTCGAGCCGACTCTGAGATCGATATTCGTTTGAACTGTAGAAGAAGTCATTTTGAATATCGAGCTGGGTTTGAATTTTGATCTGCCTCTGAGATCGATATTTGTTTAAACGTACACCAAGTCGTTTTGAATATCGACCTGGGTTTAAATTTCGAGCTGGCTCTGAGATCTATTTTCGTTTTAAACGTATAACAAGCCATTTTGAACGTCGAGTTGGTTTGAATTTTGAACTGCCTCTGAGATCGATATTCATTTAAACTGTAGAAGAAGGCATTTTAAAAATCGAGCTGTGCTTGAATTTCGAGCTGGGTCTGTGGTCGATATTCGTTTTAAAAAGTACACCAAGTCATTTTGAATACCGAAATTTGTTTGACTTCTGAGATGGCTCTGAGATCAATATTCGTTTTAAACATAAAACAAGGCATTTTGAATATCGAGCTGGGTTTGAATTTCGTGCTGTCTCAGAGATCGATATTCGTTTGAAACATACACCAAGTAATTGTGAATCCAGAGCTGGGTTTGAATTTCGAGCTGGCTCCGAGATAGATATTCGTTTTAAACATACAACAGGGCATTTTGAAGGAAGAGCTGGGTTTAAATGCAGAACTGGTTCTGAGATCGATATTCGTTTTAAAAATACACCAACTAATTTTGAATGCAGAGCTGGGTTTGAATTTCGAGCTGGCTCTGAGATCGATATTCGTTTTAAACGTACAACGAGCCATTTTGAACATAGAGATGGATAATAATATCGAGCTGGCTCTGAGATCGATATTCGTTTTAAACATACAACAAGGCGTTTTAAATCTCGAGCTGGGTTTGAATTTTGAGCTGGCTCTGAGATCTATTTTCGTTTTAAACGTATAACAAGCCATTTTGAACGTCGAGTTGGGTTTAAATTTTGAACTGCCTCTGAGATCGATATGTGTGTATACTGCAGAAGAAGGCATTTTAAAAATCTGTGTTTGAATTTCGAGCTGGGTCTGAGGTCGATATTCGTTTTAAAGGTACACCAAGGCATTTTGAATATCGAGCTGGGTTTGAATTTCGAGCTGGCTCTGAAATCGATTTTCGTTTTAAACATACAAGCAATTTGCATTGGATTGGAGCTGGGTTTGAGATCGATATTTGTTTAAAACATACACCAAGTCATTTTGAATGAAGAGCTGGGTTTGAATGCAGAGCTGGCTCTGAGAACGATATTCGTTATAAACATACAACAAAGCATTTTCAATACAGAGTTGGTTTTGAATTTCGAGCTGGCTTTGAGATCTATATACGTTTTGTACATGCACCACGTCATTTTGAATGCAGAGCTTGGTTTGAATGCAGAACTGATGCATGTTTAAATTGAATATCAATCTCCGAGCCTGCTTTGAATTCAAACCCAGCTCTGCATTCAAAATTACTTGGTGCATGTCGATCTCTGAGCCAGCTCCGCATTTAAACCCAGCTCTTCATTCAAAATGAAATCACGAAACCAACTCGAAATTCAAGCTCAGCTCGATATTGAAAATGACTTGGTGTACGTTTAAAACGAATATCGATCTCAGTGCCAGCTCAAATTTCAAACCCAGCTCGATATTTAAAATGCCTTCTTCTACAGTTCAGACGAATACCGATATCCGAGCCAGCTCGAAATTCAAACACTAATCGATATTCAAAATGCCGTCTTCTACAGTTTAAATGAATATCGATCTCAGAGCCAGTTCTGCATTCAAACCCAGCATGTCATTCAAATGCTATTGTTTTATGTTAAAACGACGATCGATCTCAGAGCCAGCTCGAAATTCAAACCCAGCTCGATATCCAAAACGACTTGGTGTAATGCAAGTGTGGGTCTGAGATCGATATTCGTTTTGTACATATAACAAGTCATTTTGAATGCAGAGTTGGGTTTGAATACAGAGCTGGCTCTGAGATCGATATTCGTTTTAAACATGCACCAAGTCATTTTAAATGCAGACCTGTGTTGGAATGCAGAGCAAGCTCTGAGATCGATATTCGTTTTGAACATACACTAAGTCATTCTGAATGCAGGGCTATGTTTGAATGCAGAGCTAGGTCTGAGATCTATATTCGTTTTAAACATACAACATGATATTTTGAATATCGAGATGGGTTTGAATATCGAGCTGGGTCTGTGATCGATATTCGTTTTAAACGTACAACAATACAATTTGAAAACAAATTTTGGTTTGAATTTCGAGCCGGCTTTGAGATCGATATTCGATTAAACTGTAGGAGAAGGCATTTTGAATATCGAGCTGGGTTTGAATTGCGAGCTGGCACTGTGATCGATATTTATTTAAAGTGCAGAAGACGTCATTTTGAATTTCGACCTGAGTTTGAATTTCGAGCTGGCACTGAGATCGATGTTTCTTTGAACTGTAGAAGAAGGCATTTTGAATATCGCGATGGGTTCGAATTTCACGCTGGCTGCGAGATCGATATATTCCTTTTAAACATACACCAAGTGATTTTGAATATCGAGCTTGTTTTGTATGTCGAGCTGGCTGCTCTGAGATCGACATTGGTTTAAACTGTAGAAGATGGCATTTTGATTATCGAGCTGGGTTTTAATTTCGAGCTGGCTCTGAGATCGATATTCGTTTTAAACATACACCAAGTAATTTTGAATCCAGAGCTGGGCTTGAATTTCAAGCTGGTTTTGAAGATCGATATTCGTTTTAACCATACAACAAAGCATTTTCAGTACATAGTTGGTTTGGAATTTCAGGCTTGCTCTGAGATCGATATATGTCTAAACATACACAAAGTCATTTTGAATGCAGAGCTATTTTTGAATGCAGAGCTGGGTCTGAGATCGATATTCGTTTTAAACACGCAACAAGTCATTTTGAATGCAGAACGGGGCTGTAATGCAGAGTTTGCACTGAAATATATATTCGTTTTAAACATATACAAAGTAATTATGAATACAGAGCTTCGTTTGAATACAGTGCTGGCGCTGAGATCGATATTCGTTTTAAACATACAACAGTACAATTTGAAAACAAAATCTAGGTTTGAATTTCGAGCCGGCTCTGAGATCGATGTTCGATTAAACTGTAGAAGAAGGCATTTTGAATATCGAGCTGGGTTTGAAATTTCGAGCTGGCTCAGTTGTCGATATTCATGTAAAGTGCAGAAAACGTCATTTTGAATTTCGATCTGTGTTTGAATTTCGAGCTGGCTCTGAGATCAATGTTCGTTTGAACTGTAAAGGAATGCATTTTTTTAATATCGCGCTGGGTTTGAATTTCGAGCTGGCTCTGAGATCGATATTCATTTTAAACGTACAACAATACAATTTGAAAACAAATTTTGATTTGAATTTCGAGCCGGCTTTGAGATCGATATTCGATTAAACTGTAGGAGAAGGCATTTTGAATATCGAGCTGGGTTTGAATTGCGAGCTGGCACTATGATCGATATTTATTTAAAGTGCAGAAGACGTCATTTTGAATTTCGACCTGTGTTTGAATTTCGAGCTGGCACTGAGATCGATGTTTCTTTGAACTGTAGAAGAAGGCATTTTGAATATCGCGATGGGTTCGAATTTCACGCTGGCTGCGAGATCGATATATTCCTTTTAAACATACACCAAGTGATTTTGAATATCGAGCTTGTTTTGTATGTCGAGCTGGCTGCTTTGAGATCGACATTGGTTTAAACTGTAGAAGACGGCATTTTGATTATCGAGCTGGTTTTAAATTTCGAGCTGGCTCTGAGATCGATATTCGTTTTAAATATACACCAAGTAATTTTGAATGCAGAATGGGGCTGTAATGCAGAGTTTGCACTGAAATAGATATTCGTTTTAAACATATACAAAGTAATTATGAATACAGAGCTTCGTTTGAATACAGTGCTGACGCTGAGATCGATATTCGTTTTAAACATACAACAGTACAATTTGAAAACAAAATCTAGGTTTGAATTTCGAGCCGGCTCTGAGATCGATGTTCGATTAAACTGTAGAAGAAGGCATTTTGAATATCGAGCTGGGTTTGAAATTTCGAGCTGGCTCAGTTGTCGATATTCATTTAAAGTGCAGAAAACGTCATTTTGAATTTCGATCTGTGTTTGAATTTCGAGCTGGCTCTGAGATCAATGTTCGTTTGAGCTGTAAAGGAATGCATTTTTTTAATATCGCGCTGGGTTTTAATTTCGAGCTGGCTCTGAGATCGATATTCATTTTAAACGTACAACAATACAATTTGAAAACAAATTTTGGTTTGAATTTCGAGCCGGCTTTGAGATCGATATTCGATTAAACTGTAGGAGAAGGCATTTTGAATATCGAGCTGGGTTTGAATTGCGAGCTGGCACTGTGATCGATATTTATTTAAAGTGCAGAAGACGTCATTTTGAATTTCGACCTGTGTTTGAATTTCGAGCTGGCACTGAGATCGATGTTTCTTTGAACTGTAGAAGAAGGCATTTTGAATATCGCGATGGGTTCGAATTTCACGCTGGCTGCGAGATCGATATATTCCTTTTAAACATACACCAAGTGATTTTGAATATCGAGCTTGTTTTGTATGTCGAGCTGGCTGCTCTGAGATCGACATTGGTTTAAACTGTAGAAGACGGCATTTTGATTATCGAGCTGGTTTTAATTTCGAGCTGGCTCTGAGATCGATATTCGTTTTAAACATACACCAAGTAATTTTGAATCCAGAGCTGGGCTTGAATTTCAAGCTGGTTTTGAGATCGATATTCGTTTTAACCATACAACAAAGCATTTTCAGTACAGAGTTGGTTTGGAATTTCAGGCTTGCTCTGAGATCGATATTCGTCTTAAACATACACTCAGTGATTTTGAATGCAGAGCTGGCTCTGAGATCGATATGCGTTTTAAACATGCACCAAGTCATTTTGAATGCAGGGTTGGGTATGAATGCTGAGCTGGCTCTGAGATCGATATTCATTTAAACTACAGAAGACGGCATTTTGAATATCGACCTATGTTTGAATCTCGAGCTGGCTCTGAAATCGATATTCGTTTGAACTGTAGAAGAAAGCATTTTGAATTTCAGGCTTGATTTAAATTTCGACCTGGCTATGCTATCGATATTCACTTCAAGCATTCAACAAGGCATTTTTAATATCGAGCTAGGTTTAAGTTTCGAGCTGGCTCTGAGATCGATATTCGTTTAAACATACAGGAATACATTTTTAATGAAGAACTTTGTTTGACTGCAGAGCTGGCGCTGAGATCGATATTCGTTCTAAACATACACCAAGCAATTTTGAATATGGAGCTGGATATGAATATCGAGCTTGCTCTGAGATCGATATGCATTTTAAAAATACAACAAGGCAATTTGAATATCGAGCTGGATTTGAATTTCTAACTGGCTCTGAGATCGATATTTGTTTTAAAACATATACCAAATCATTTTGAATGAAGAGCTGGTTTGAATGCCGAGCTGGCTCTGTGAACGACATTCGTTTTAAAAAATGATCTAAGTAATTATGAATGTTAACCTGGGTTTGAATGCAGAGCTGGGTCTGAAATCGATATTCGTTTTAAGCATGCAACAATTCAATTTGAATACAGATCTGTGTTTGCATTTCGAGCGAGCTCTTAGATCGATATTCGTTTAAACTGTAGAAGAAGGCATTTTAAAAATCGAGCTGTGTTTGAATTTCGAGCTGGGTCTTTGGTCGATATTCGTTTTAAAAAGTACACCAATTCATTTTGAATACCGAAATTTGTTTGACTTCTGAGATGGCTCTGAGATCAATATTCGTTTTAAACATAAAACAAGGCATTTTGAATATCGAGCTGGGTTTAAGTTTCGTGCTGTCTCAGAGATCGATATTCGTTTGAAACATACACCAAGTAATTGTGAATCCAGAGCTGGGTTTGAATTTCGAGCTGGCTCCGAGATAGATATTCGTTTTAAACATACAACAGGGTATTTTGAAGGAAGAGCTGGGTTTAAATGCAGAACTGGTTCTGAGATCGATATTCGTTTTAAAAATACACCAACTAATTTTGAATGCAGAGCTGGGTTTGAATTTCGAGCTGGCTCTGAGATCGATATTCGTTTTAAACGTACAACGAGCCATTTTGAACATAGAGATGGATAATAATATCGAGCTGGCTCTGAGATCGATATTCGTTTTAAACATACAACAAGGCGTTTTAAATCTCGAGCTGGGTTTGAATTTTGAGCTGGCTCTGAGATCTATTTTCGTTTTAAACGTATAACAAGCCATTTTGAACGTCGAGTTGGGTTTAAATTTTGAACTGCCTCTGAGATCGATATGTGTGTATACTGTAGAAGAAGGCATTTTAAAAATCGAGCTGTGTTTGAATTTCGAGCTGGGTCTGAGGTCGATATTCGTTTTAAAGGTACACCAAGGCATTTTGAATATCGAGCTGGGTTTGAATTTCGAGCTGGCTCTGAAATCGATTTTCGTTTTAAACATACAAGAAATTTGCATTGGATTGGAGCTGGGTTTGAGATCGATATTTGTTTAAAACATACACCAAGTCATTTTGAATGAAGAGCTGGGTTTGAATGCAGAGCTGGCTCTGAGAACGATATTCGTTATAAACATACAACAAAGCATTTTCAATACAGAGTTGGTTTTGAATTTCGAGCTGGCTTTGAGATCTATATACGTTTTGTACATGCACCACGTCATTTTGAATGCAGAGCTTGGTTTGAATGCAGAACTGATGCATGTTTAAATTGAATATCAATCTCCGAGCCTGCTTTGAATTCAAACCCAGCTCTGCATTCAAAATTACTTGGTGCATGTCGATCTCTGAGCCAGCTCCGCATTTAAACCCAGCTCTTCATTCAAAATGAAATCACGAAACCAACTCAAAATTCAAGCCCAGCTCGATATTGAAAATGACTTGGAGTACGTTTAAAACGAATATCGATCTCAGAGCCAGCTCAAATTTCAAACCCAGCTCGATATTTAAAATGCCTTCTTCTACAGTTCAGACGAATACCGATATCCGAGCCAGCTCGAAATTCAAACACTAATCGATATTCAAAATGCCGTCTTCTACAGTTTAAATGAATATCGATCTCAGAGCCAGTTCTGCATTCAAACCCAGCATGTCATTCAAATGCTATTGTTTTATGTTAAAACGACGATCGATCTCAGAGCCAGCTCGAAATTCAAACCCAGCTCCATTTTCAAAATGCCGTTTTAAACAGTTTAAATGAAGATCGATCTCATTGCCAGTTCAAAATTCAAACCCAGCTCGATGTTCAAAATGGCTTGTTATACCTTTTAAACGAAAATAGATCTCAGAGCCAGCTCGAAATTCAAACCCAGCTCGATATCCAAAACGACTTGGTGTACGTTTTAAACGAATAGCAATATCAGAGACAGCTCAACATTCAAACCCAGTCCGATATTCAAAATGACTTCTTCTACAGTTTAAACGAATATCAATCTCAGAGCCAGCTCGAAATTCAAACACTAATCGATATTCCAAATGCCTTCTTCTACAATTTAATCGAATATCGATCTCTTAGCCAGCTCGAAATTCAAACAGAGATTTGCTTTCAAAATGACTTCCTGCATGTTTAAAACGAATATCTAACACATAGCCAGCTATGCATTCAAACCCAGCTCTTCATTCAAAATGACTTGGTGTGTGTTTAAAACGAATATCTATCTCAGAGCCAGCTCGAAATTCATATCCAGCTCTATATTCGAAATTTCTTGTTGTATGTTTAAAACGACTATCTATCTCAGAGCCAGTTCTGCATTCAAACACAGTTCTTCATTCAAAATGACTTTGTGTATGTTTAAATCGAATATCGATCTCAGAGCCAGCTCGAAATTCAAATCCAGCTCGATATTCGAAATGCCTTCTTCTACAGTTCAAACGAATATCGATTTCAGAGCCAACGCTCGATATTCAAACATAGGTCGTTATTCAAAATGCCGTCTTCTGTAGTTTAACTGAATATCGATCTCAGAGCCATCTCGAAATGCAAACCCAGCACGATATTCAAAATGCCTTCTTCTACAGTTTAATCGAATATCGACCTCAGAGCCTGTTCGAAATGCAAACCCAGATCTGTATTCAGTTTGCATTGTTGTATGTTTAAAACGAATATCGATATCAGTCCCAGCACTGTATTCAAACGCAGCTCTGCATTCAAAATTACTTTGTGTATGTTTAAAACGAATATCGATCTCAGAGCCAGCTCTGCATTACAACCCAGCTCTGCATTCAAAATGACTTGTTGCATGTTTAAAACGAATATCGATCTCAGAGACAGCTCGAATTTCACACCCCGCTCGATATTTAAAATGTCATCTTCTACAGTTTAAACGAATACCGATCTTCGAGCCAGCTCGAAATTCAAACACTAATCAATATTCAAAATGCCGTCTTTTACAGTTTAAATAAAGATCGATCTCGGAGCCAGCTCGAAACTTAAAGGGAATGTAGCAACACAGCCAAACCATCTTCATTATTGAGAGTTTTGAAATACTTGAGTAAGGGTGAAAAAATTATCAAAATTGGATGATAAACAAAGAAGATATGATCATTTGAAGTTTCTGTTGAAACGGATATGGAAGCGGCCATTTTGAGAGCTATGACATCACGGTTCTAGATGACCATATATGGAATATTTATAAATATGAAAATTTACTGATTTATAGGGGAAAAATGACAGCAACTGTATGAAAAATATGTAATACTTAATGGCAATAATGCTTTATATGACCAGTAAAAAAATCATTCATTTGCAGTGATTTTCTTCGTTTTAAATGATATTTATCAATATTTCATATATGGTAATATGGAACTATGACATCATAGTATGGAACTATGACATCATAGTTCTAAAAATGGCGGCTCCCATATTCGTTTTAGCACAATTAACCTTTAAATGGTCATATCTTTTTTGTTTATCATCCGATTTTGATTTTTTTTCATCTTTCCCAAGATTTTCAGAACTGTCGATAACAGAGCATGTTTGGCTGTGTCGCTACATTATCTTTAAACCCAGTTCGATATTCAAAATGCCTTGCTGTACGTTTAAAATGAATATCGATCTCGCAGCCAGCTCGAAATTCAAACCTACCTCGATATTCAAAATGCCTTGTTCTATGTTTAAACGAATATCGTTCTCAGAGCCAGCTCGGAATTCAAACACACCTCTCTATTCAAAATGACTTGGTGTACCTTTAAAACGAATATCGATATCAGAGCCAGCTCGAAATTCAAACCCAGCTCGATATTCAAAATACCGTCTTCTACAATTTAAACGAATGTCGATCTCAGAGCCAGCTCGAAATACAAAACCATCTCGATATTCAAAATGACTGGTGTACGTTTAAAACGAATATTGATTTGGTGTGTGTGTGTATGTACGAGATGTTGAAACTATACATTTTTTTCTTCTAAAAAACGGTTTTATTTACATAAGAACAAGTATTAAATGTAATAACATTGATTTAAGATGAAATGACAAATACTGATTAATTTAAAATAATGATTTGGATTTATTTAACATAATAACAAACATTGATTTCTTAAACATGCAAGTGAAATGAACTGTGTTTTATTGGGTACCAACACACGGAGTGTTATAGTATGCCTGACAGGAATAAACATGAATTGAAATTCGGTTTTATGGTGTACCAACACAAGAAAGGTTAAATGACGCCAAACAGGGATGAACTTGCCAGGCTCATCCTCCATTTACATATAGATCAAATAAGGAGAATGGGCCTAGAAGCTTCTAACCTGCAGAGTTTTTGCAAATTATATTGTAGGCATTCCATTTATGACGAAGCCACGTTTCCACATTTGCATATGTAGAAGACCTTGAATGAGCATGATAAAAAAATGAACATGAAGCGGGTGTCCTACCCCACTGCCTCTAGTGGGATTTGCAGTGGTTGCAGTTTACCCCGTCAACCACACGGGGAGTAATAAAAATGTCAGGGAATAAACATGTCAGGGTCAGATGCGTGAAGTTGGCTCAACATACGACATTGACATACGACATTCGACATACGACATTCAAAAACATCTGTCAAATTGAAACTTGTTTCACGCGACATGCAACATTCGACATACTACATTCGACATCATTCGACATACGACATTCAAAAACATCCTTCAAAGTGAATGTCTTTTCAACTGACATACAACATTCGACATACGACATTCGACATACGACATTCAAAAGCATCCTTCAAAGTAAATGTCGTTTCACGCGATATACAACATTCGACATACGACATTCAACACACGAAATTCGACTAACAACATTCGACATACAACATTCAAAAACATTCTTCAAAGTGAATGTCGTTTCACGCGACATACAAAATTGGACATACAACATTCGACATAAAACATTCGACATACGACATTCAAAAAGATCCTTCAAAGTGAATGTGGTTTCACGCGACATACAACATTCTGTATACAACATTCGACATACAAAGGATGTTTTTGAATGTCGTATGTCGAATGTTGTGTCGCCTGAAACGACATTCATTTTGAAGGATGTTTTTGAATGTTCTTTCGCGAATGTCTATGTCGAATGTCGTATGTCGTATGTCGAATGTCGTATGTCGAATGTCGAATGTCGCGTGAAACGACATTCACTTGGAAGGATGTTTTTGAATGTAGTATGTCAAATGTCGTATGTCGAATGTCGTATGTCGATTGTCGTATGTTGAGTCAACTTAACGTCTGTCAGGGTCATCTTCCCATCGATTTATTAAACGTAAACGTACGAAACCAAATAAAATTGATTTAAGATAAAACGACAAATACTGAATCATTTAACATAAAATAGCAAATCCTGATATATTTAAAATAATGATTTTGATTTATTTAACATAATAATAAATATTGCCTAACAGGAATGAACACGTCAGGGTGATCTTCCCTGAACATTGATACAAAACATAAAGGATGGGCCCAAGTCTATTGAAGACACTCTATTTATGATGAAGCCATGTTTGATGAAGACCTTGAAAGACAATGACAAACAAGAGGTCAATGACTGATAGGTTTTGATACGTAGATCAGTATTTCTGTGAAGTTTCATGTGAAATTGTCAAATAGAGAAGTAGTTGCTATGTTGTAATTATACAACTGTATGTAAAGAAAGATGGCCAGTGGCGGTCATGTTTAATGACGAATCAAAATCATTTTCGACAAGGATCAATATCATGTCATGCTGATCATTTAAGAAAACAAGTCCCGTATCAATATCACTTGTATTTTTCAAGAAGTAGTCACTACACAGTTTTGTTTTCAAACATCTAATTCTAGCCTAGCAGCCATTTTGAATTTTCGGTTGACCTGAAATTTTGTTAGAATCAACTAGGCATCAAGAGCAACATTCTTGTGAAGTTTTATGAAAATCCTTTGAGTAGTTTCAGAGGAGTAATTGCTGCACGCTTTTACTATACAACTGTATGTAAACAAAGATGGTTGCTGGCAGCCATATTTAATGACGAATCAAAATAATTTTCGACAAGGATCAACATCATGTCATGCTGATAATTTTAGAAAAAGTTCCTTATCAATCACAATCATAGGTGCTCCAGTACGATGTTTATGTGCGTAATTACGCTTTTTTTCACCATAAACGCATTAGTTTTTGTGTAATTATGTACTCTTTTTTTTATTGAAAACACATAAAAGTAAAATGATTACAGTTATCTGGAGCACGGAAGAACTATAGGGGGTGAGGGTGGGTGGGGTCGGGGTGGGGTGGGGGGTGGTGGGGGGAGATGTGTAATTAAAGTAAGAAAACGTGAGTTTTGTGGGGATACTCTTTTCAATGTTATTGTTAGCAATATGTGTCTTGACTTCAAGAAAATGTCAATTCTGCTTTTTTATTAGCAATGACTTTATAGAAGTTTTTGAAGAATGATTAGAATGGTTTCGCATTGAACAAATGTACTATTTCGACATAATATAAGGCCAGAAAAAAAAAACACCTGTGTTTCTGGTTACTCAGCTGGAAAAAATAGGGTAGGTAGGTCGGTAAATATTTTCTTTTCTTTTTTTTTCTTTTTTCTTTTTTTTTGCCCATGTGGTTTGGGCGATGTTAAAGGTATCTTTAACTTTGTGATGTAGTTAATGTGTAGTGATTTTGCAAGGAGATAAGGAAAACAACCTCATGACATCTTCTTAACTTGTTTGTTTTGAATAAAATAAATTGAAAACGCCTATTTTCTGCCATTACGAGTTTACATAAGATTGAAATTTATAATTTCCTGAGGCTGGGTGGTATTGGAAGAACAAATCTGTTGGCAGCAGATCATGATTTGTAACATTAGAAACATGTTACATGTAACATATTAACATGTAACATATTTTGAGAAAGAAGTTGATGTAAATAATGCTGTAACACATGTGTACATAATTATGCATATTATGGATATACGTTTTACATTTCAAGCGGTCATATAACGTTTATTGATTGACGGACAAAACTGACTTGTGAACTAGCCTGGTCTTTAGTCACTAGAGGGAATACTGGAAATGTTGCTTATTCGAAATGTTTCCACAATAAGACATTCACTGCATGTAATTTGACGTAGGAGTAAGACTACGAAACTTTACCTCGTGGTTGAAGGTATGCATATGTTTTAATTGGATCTCAATAGATTTACTGCCAAAAATATGGAACACGCATATTGACAATATGAAAATAACATTGTTTCATTTAAAAAAAAACAGGGAATGGTCTTGGAGTATCAATTTAAATAAATCGATACAAGTGTCTCAACCCTATAGAAGTGGACCCTTCCTTGGGGCAATAATTCCGAAGAATCCATAGTTTAGCGAAGGTAAATGCTATTGAAACAGCTATAGATTGACTGGCAAAAATATGAAACACGCATATTGACAATATGAAAACTACATTGTATCATTAAAAAAAAGTGAACGGTCTTGGAATCTCAATTTAAATAAATCGATACCAACGTGTCAACAGAAGTGGACCCTTCCTTCAAGATTTGAGCAGGGAACCGGTTAATTCCTGTTCAGTTTTGAGCAGGGAACCGGTTACTTCCTGTTAAAAACCAAAATCAATACATAGGCTAGCACCCGAAGTGCAAGCCAATAAAACCTTACATTTTCATTGTGTATATTTCACATGTGAAAGACCGAAAATGACGTTATGCCGCTGTTGAAGTGGTTGACGATGTTTAACCTCATTGTTTTGGCGCATTATGTTTTTTCTGCAAAAGTTTCAAGGTTATAAGTAGATCTATATAATAAATAGAAAACTCATATATTTTCTCACTTCTCGATGAAAATAAATCCGATATTCACTCCAAACCAACAAATCCTTTATTTAAATATTATATGTCATTTGGACAACAGCTTGATTTTTTATTCTAAAATCTAACATGGTTTGTTAAAATACTCAATGCTGATTGATTATTGAGGACTTTTAATGAAGACGCTCTACTGGCTTAAGATAAAGTTTGTGTATAAGGGGCCATAACTCTGTCAAAATCATTCAACCTGGCGATGAGATGCGCAACAAGACTTGGTACTGATCATCCCTGCCACGTTTCGATGAAATCTGGACAGAGGTTCAGTAGAACTAGTCTAAACAAAGTTAGTGTATTAAAACATTTAAAGGGCCATAACTCCGTCAAAAATCGTTCAACCGCAACACGGTAATGATTTGCACAGCTTGGCTTGGTACCAATCATCCTTGAAAAGTTTCGTTGAAATCCGTCCAGGGGTTGAGGAGAATTAGTCCCGACAAAATGTGTGCATTTAAAATTTAAAGAGCCATAACTCCGCTAAAGATCATTCAACCGGAAAACGGCGACGATATGCACAACTAAACCTGGTACTGATCATACCTAAACAGTTTCATTGAAATCCGGACAGGGGTTCAGGAGAACTAGTCCAGACAAAGTGTGTGTATAAAAAACCTTTAAAGGGCCAAATCATTCAACCGGAACACAGTGACGATATGTACAACTAGGCTTGATACTGATCATGCTTGCAACGTTTCACTGAAATCGGGCCAAATGAAGGTCCTATGGTCTTCACGAGGCAAAATACAGCATCTTTGAAATAAATCGGGGGCCATAACTCCGGTGTTACTAATCTGATTATGTTGGTTTTCGCACTCGTCCAAGCTTTCATTGATATCAACAATCTGGTAAAGTTTGGTAAAGATCGAATGAAAAATGAAGGCCATATCATCTTAACGAGGCAAAATACAACATTTTTAACTTAATTAAGGGCCATAACTCTGGTGTTACCTGACCGATCTGGCTAGTTTTCGAACTCGTCCGAACATTCTTTGATTCAACAATCTGGTAAAGTTTGAAAAAGATCGGATGAAAAATGAAGGACCTATCGTGTTAACGAAGCCAACTTATAGCATATTTCAGAAACTCAAAGGCCATAACTCCGGTGGAAATGATCCGATCTGGCTGGTTTTCAAACTCATCCGAGCTTTCATTGATATCAATAATCTTGAAAAGGATCGGATGAAAAATAAAGACCCTATCGCGTTAACGATTCGAAATATAGCAATTTTAACCAAATCAAGGGCCATAACTCCGGTGTTACTAGTCCGAACTGGCTGGTTTTCGAACTCGTCTGAACGTTTATTGATCTCAACAATCTCGTACATGTAAAGCTTGAAAAAGATCGAATAAAAAATTAAGGCCTTATCGTGTTAACGAGACCAAATTAAAGCATATTTCAGAAAGTCGAGGGCCATAACTCCGGTTTGAATGGTCCGATCTAGCTGGTTTTCAAACTCGTCCAAGCTTTCATTGATATCAACAATCTGGTAAAGTTTGAAAAGGATCGCCTAAAATATGAAGGCCCTATCGTGTTAACGAGGTCAAATAATAGCATATTTCAGAAAATCAAGGGCCATAACTCCGGTGTTTGATCTGGCTGGTTTTCGATCTCCTTTGAGCTTTTATTAATATCAACAATCTGGTAAAGTTTAAGAAAGATCGGATGAAAATTGAGGGCCCTATCGTGTTAACGGAGCATAATATAGCTTATTTCAGAAAATCAAGGGCCATAACTCGAGTATAAATGGTCTGATTTGGCTGGTTTTCGATCTCATCCGAGCGTTCATTGATATCAACAATCTGATACAGTTTGAAAAAGATCGGATGAAAATGAAGGCCATATCACGTTAAGGAGGCGAAATACGGCAATTTTAACTAAATCAAGGGCCATAACTGCAGTGTTACTGGTTCGAACTGGCTGGTTTTCGAACTCATCCGAGCTATCATTGATATCAACAATCTGATAAAGCTTGAAAAAGATCGGATTCAAAATGAAGGCCATATCGTGTTAACGCCATCCGATAAGCTCTGCTGGCCTTCGGCTAGCTCGACGAAGCTCCAGCTGTCAAAATGGCGTCCCTTTTCAAGTTGTGTGTTGTGTGTCACACTACAAAAGGGACGCAACACATATATACTGCGATTTTATTGTGAAAGGCCATTTATAACAGATTAAGGGGTGGAAGTTATGTATTGCAATCGTTTAGTCGTTGAAGCACACGTTGATATTGAATTGAAAATAGATTATATGTATATATTTCTTATATGTTGCCACTATCTACACGCAATTTCATTTATTATGTGCAGCTCTGTTAACGAATAACCGATTACCACGTGTATAGCTCTCACTCCACACGAGCCCATGACTCTACACACCTCCATTGGAAGATGGTATACCTTCAAGTATATTCTCATTGTTTTGTGTATTTTGAGCTTGATTAGAGATACGGTTAAACTGCAAAATAACGAGTGTAAATCCTGTGCTCTGATTGCATGAACATATCTTAAAACTTTTAAGTCAATGTGTTTTCTTAGAAATAAGTTATAACACTTATATAACTGGGTATATAGGATTTTATTAAGTACTTCGAATTAGTGAAGCTTTCTAAAATGCCAGTTAAAATTATTTTGACATCATTTTTTACTAGCATTACCACTAGTTTGCAAAAGAAATTTTCGAAATGGCTTATTTTACCTGAGAAAATCGAAACTGTGATCTCTGGGACAAGAAGCAAGTATGACCAAGTATGCTAACCACTCATCCATCACAACAATCTGGAAGACTTTGTTATGTCCAATACACAGGTTGAAGGAAATAAAAATAAAAAAAAAAAAAAAAAAAACAAATTAGAAAAAGATCTTATTTTGTTTGTTATAATATATATTTGTCTAGACTTGTAATACAAACATCAAAACATATAAAAAAAAAATGAAAAACTGTACACCAAAAACAATCCTACCCAAAATTCCTACCCCATTGCCATGTTAGAGACCATAGAACCATAGTGGTCTCTTGCGTGGGGTAGGATTGCTTTTGACTATGGTCTCTTATAAACCAAATTGCTAAGTATCTACCTAAGAATATGTCAATAATATTCTCATTGTTTTATGTATTTTGAGCTTGACTAGATATACGGTTAAACTGCAAAATAACGAGTGTAAATCGTCTGCTCTGATTGCATGAACATATTTTAAAACTTTTAAGTGAATGTGTTTTCTTAGAAATAAGTTATAACACTTATCAACTGGGTATATAGGATTTTATTAAGTAATTCGAATTAGTGAAGCTTTCGATGTTCCTAATTCTAAAATATGCGTTTGCAAAAGAAATTTTCGAAATATTTAATGTTAACGCTGAATTACAGTTACTTGAATTTCAAACAATATTCAATTTAAAGGGAGGTAATTTAAGATTATCCATATTTCATTTTTTTATAGACGGAAAATTTGCGATAAATGGGTCACATTTTTATGGTTTTTTTTCTATTATTTCATACCAATTTTAAGAATTTTATATCTTTAAGCAATCAATGTTATGTGTTTTATCAGCACATTTCATGTTTTTATATAAAGGGAGGGGGTAACTCTCAAAAGATGTAACAATTTAAAAAAAAAAAAGTGTTTTACAAACTATGGGTCAAAACAAAATACTTATATCTATTTTAAAATACATTTAAAAGAAGACAATTAGTTAAGATACAAAATTTGATACTTAGAAATTTTGTTCAGTGTATGGTCTCTTACACGGGGTAGGAATTTTGGGTAGGATTAATTTTAGTATTTTGCAATTATTGATATGCTTTGATATTTATATACAAGTGTAGACAAAAACAAACAATCAGATTTTTGATTTTTTAAAGATCTTTTTTTTTTTTAAAGAATTGTTTAGGTCCAAACACATTCCTTCAACGTTTGTTTCAATACGTTGTTCTGTTTACAATTGATTGCAAAACAAGTCCTGATATGGTCTGGGATGTCGTGTTCTAAGGTGGATATAACATATCGGCATGAAATGTCTTCGATTCCTAGCACACATTCTCTAATTCACAAAACCAGGAGTATACATATGTCATGATGCTATGCATAACTTTCACGCAATAACTTTCACGCACAGTGCCGTAACAAGTGGGTCGTGGGCCGGTGGAGGGCAAAGGCGGATTCGGGTGGTAGGTGCGTCCCAGGCTAAAAATCTGAAAAGTAATAATTATATATATATATTAAGCTTTTGTTGATGGGTCTAGGGGTGGGTCCAGTGCGGGCGCCGGGTGCATCCACTACTTAAATCTGAAAAGTATATATTTTGATTGTTCCATAAAATAAAGTCTTCTTACTCTAGAACAAATCTGGGAAGCATGCAGCCTCCCCAGGGGCGGATAAAGGATTTGACATTGGGGTTGGGGAGCGAGTTAAAAAAACAAGTAAAAACTAAAACCATACACGCACGCACGCACGCACGCACGCACGCACGCACGCACGCACGCACGCACGCACGCACGCACGCACGCATGCACGCACGCGTTGTTCCTAGTTAAGGGGGTGATGGCACAACTTAAGAAAAACTCTTTACAACCAACCCCCAACCTCTGCACCTCCCACACCCCACACAAAAACAAACCACAAAACAACAACACAAAAACAACAAGCAACTACTTTTCAGATTTTAGTTGGGAGGTTGTCAACAGTGTTTTAAAGACGCGCCCCTACCTGCCTTAAATGGGCGTGAGCTGGGTTTGAACGCGGATAGTTAGTTTACTATCAGCGGTAAAAGTGAAAATTGTTTTTTGTTGATGTACATTTATCATTATTGAAGTGACAGGGTTTATCTGAATTCCAGATAAGGCAAGACAGGCAAAAGGGCTCTAAAACCCACTTCCCCGACTGCATGAAGCATTTATAGGGACCACGGGCTCGTAACAATAAAGGACCCTCTAGTATTTCCGTAAAAACTCCCGATGCGGCTTTTGGAAACCATGTCTCATTATACTTGCCTGGTTATAGAAATAGTAGCCTCTTGTTCAAAAATCAATAGCATAGCATTGTGATTAATCATGAATATGTTTTATTTATATATATATATATATCTTTAAAGGCAACGTCTATGCCTCAGAGCAATTACAGGTCTGACGCAATATATGACTTAAGTTATATAACGCTGCAGTCGACCAGGACAAAGTTTTATGTGACTTCATTTGTCACATAATGCGTGCAAGTCACATATTGCGTATCGATTCATTATGTGAATAATCACATTCGCCTCCTGTTTAAAAAATAATTAGGAAGTAGTAACTGCTTAGGAACTGAACAGTAGGCGAATGTGAGAATACATACTGGGGAGAAGCCATATAAGTCAAATATATTACGCCATTCCGTTATATTTCGTTATATGATAGTAAGTGATAACGTCTAGGTGATGTGAGAGATATCTTTATCATCCTTTAATTTTCTGCATACCACCAGCTACCCAGTTTAGTTCAGTAGAACTTATTAATGCCTTATTATCTGCTGTACCACCCGATACATATCAGTATACTGATAAGAGAAATACGATGTCTCTGTCATCCGTTAACTTTAATTGTGTTCCCCGTGTGGTTGCGGCGTAGAATACAACCACTGCAATCTCAGAAAGACACCGTCACATACAAAGGGGTAGGACCCCCCACCCCCCCCCCCACCACCCCACCCCACACACACATTCATATTCATTTTGTCATTTTTTATCATGCCCATTTAACGTCTTAATCATGACACCGCGTATGCCGTGGAAACGTGGCTCCATCGTAAATGGAGTGTCTATTATAGAATTTGCAGCAATTCTGCAGTTTTGCAGGTAAGGAGGTTCTAGGCCCAATCTTCATATTTTATCTTGGTGTAAATGAATGGCGGATGAGCCTGACACGTTCCTTCCTGTTAGGCGCCATATAATTAACTTTTTTTACACTTAAAGGGTGCTAGAGATATCTCTCACATCGCCTAGACATTATCACTTACTACTTTTAAAAACAAAACAACTGTGCTTTAGCTTAATTACCACCTCTTTCTTCTATAATGGTACCAGTCGTTTTTTTTGCAAGAACATGATTTATTAATTACATGTGAATTGACGAATACTATGGGTATATTCTTTGTTACCATATCAAACCAGGTACACATGCATAGGGAATCTGCATATAATATAAGAACAATGTTCGTGTGGGGCGGTGTTGGTGGGGGTGGGGATCTTGCGGGGAGGGACATACTCTATCCACTCCTTTCAGATTAGGGGGGAGGTGCTGTCCCCGCTCTTCCTAATTATTGATACTGCACACAATCAAGTATAATTATCATGGCAGCGTCGTTTCCGAAGAAAGCTCTACGGGCCTTTCGCCTCAATAACACAGAAATGCAGAGGGATAAGTCATGAGCATATATATGGTATTGCTCTTCCTGTACATGGGACTGTTCTACGTCTTAACATCCCCTTCGAAGGATCGCAAAAGATTCACAGTACCTTGCCCGAATAATGAATGGTCATTCGCCCAAAACCCTCACTTGGGAAAAGCATTGCTTGCAAATGGTAGAGTAAGCGAAATTACAAGTGTGCGTACACACTGGTGAGAAACCGTTTAAGATCCAATATCGGAGTTTATGAATATATTGTTCCTTTCGCGTATCAATAAAGTCACTTAAGCAGTTTAGTATGTCCCTCGGGACTAAACTGACGCTAGCTGTTGATATTGTCCTGGAGGATAGTACTGAACCCAGAGAAGCTGGTAGGTATTATTTTCACAGAGATTAGTATTGACTGTATCCGTTTATTGTTTCGCTGAGGACAGTACTGACACACGATTTAAAAGAACCTTATTACATTAAAGCAGACTATAGTTAAAAATAAAAACGTCCTTTAGTTTAAATACCACCCATTTCTTCTGTCATTATAAAGTACCAGTAGCTGCATATGCAAGAACGTGATGTCTTAGTACAATGTGACTTGATTAATACTTCTGGTATATTCTAGCAACGAGAATCGTAGCTCTTATGGTGCGTACCTACGATGATGCCCTTTATAGAATAAGTAGGTATCAGGGTCGACCCTATCAAGACAGGTTCATGACGACATCAAGCAATGCCTGCATAAACAGCCGCCATACTGAAATAAATTAAACGTTAATAACCAAGAGAAGAATACCTCATCGATCTAGATATTTTCGTACAACTAGTTCATGTTTTTCAGGCAGACATTTCTGGAATTTTTACATTTCGACATATCTCGCGCCGACACGTATTCTGTGTTTGGAAACTTAAACCCGAACACAGCTAACACAAATCGACAACGTTAACAGGCAAACGGCTGGTATGTGAGTAGGATGAGTTTCCAAATACGAAACAAGACGAGGTGCGGGGAATACATGCTGTCCACCCGTCTCAGGTTAGGGGAGAGGTGCTAGCCCACTGTTCTTTTTGTTTTTGATTTAACTACACACATTCCTTTCTGATTATCATGACAGTCTCGTTTCCGAGGAAGGCTTTGCTGGAATGCTGTCATTGATTAACACAGAATGTCAGCAAAATCTGTAATGAGCATAATTATATAGGGTATGGCCCTTCCTGTACATGGGCCTGGTCAACGGTTTAACATCCCCTTCGAAGGATGGCAGTTTCACAGTACATGTATCTTGCCCGAATAATGAATGGTCATCAAAAGCACTCACTTGGGAAAAACATTGCAAACAGGTAGGGTAAACGAAAAGACAAGTATGCATACACACTGGTGAGAAACCGTTTAAGATTAAATGTCACAAGTGATGACTATATTGTCCCTTTTGTATATCAAAGAAGTGACCTAAGCAATTTATTTTGTCCTTCAAGACTTTACTGATGCTAATTGTTAAAATTATCCTTGAGGACAGTACTGAAGCGATTTAAGCTAGTAGGTGATATTTTCGCAGAGTTTAGTAGTACTGACTGTATTCTTTTTAGGACAGGACTAACGCTAGCCGGCGATATTGTCCCTGAGGACATTATTAACGCTAGCTGTTGATATTGCCTCTGAGGACAGGACTAACGCTAACTGTTGATATTGACTTGTGGACAGTACTAACTCTAGCTGTTGATAGTATCCCTATAAAACGCAGGCTGTTGATATTGCTCATGTGGATGTCAAAGACAATAGCTGTTGATAGTGTCCATATAGACAGAACAAATGCTAGCTGTTGATACCTGTGCATGTTACACACTAGCTGTTGATATTGTAGTGCTTAAGCTAGCTCTTGATAGCGCCTCCGCGGACATTACTAACGATAGCTATTGGTATTGCACTTTAGGACAGTACTAACGCTGGCTATTGATATTGCCACTGAAGACAATACTAACGCAGGCAGTTGATATTGCCCTTCAGGACAGTACAAACGCTGGCTGTCGATAATGCTCCTAAGGAAAGTACTAACGCTAGCTGTTGATATTGCCCATGAGGACAGTACCCTGGAAAGCAGTACTAACGCTATCTGTTTATATTTCCCGGTGGACAGTATTAACGCTACCTGATGATATTTCCCTTTAGGGCAGTAATAACAGTGGCTATTGACATTGCCAATGAGGACAGTGGTAACGCTAGCTGTCGATATTCTCCATGAGGACAAAACTAACGCTAGCTGTTGATATTGCCCCTGGGGACAGTACTAACGCTAGCTGTGGATATAGCCGATTATGGCAGTCCTAACCCTACCTGTTGATATTGCTCATGAGCACATTACTAACTCTGGCTATTGATTGTGACACTGTGGACAATACTAACGCTGGCTGTTGATATTGCCCCTTAGGCCAGTACTAACATTGACTGTTGATATTGCCCCTGTGCACATTACTAACTCTGGCTATTGATTGTGACACTGTGGACAATACTAATGCTAGCTGTTGATATTGCCCATTAGGACAGTACTAACGGTAGCTGTTGATATTGCCCCTGAGAACAGTTCTAATGTTAGCTGTTGATTTTGACCCTGTGGACAGTACTCACACTGGGTATTGATATTGTCCCTTAGGACAGTACTAACGCTGGCTGTTGATATTGCCCCTAAGAACAGTATTAACGTTGGCTGTTGATACTTCCACTGAGGACATTAATAACGCTGGCTGTTAATAGTGTCCATGAGGACAGTACTTACTATGGCTGTTGATATTGCCCCTAAGGAAAATACTAACGATAAATATTGAGATTGCCCCTGAAGGCAGTACTAACGGTAGCTGTCGATATCACCCTTAGGACAATTATAACGCTCACTGTGAATATTACCCCTGAGGACAGTATTAACGCTGGCTGTTGATATTGCCAATGACTGCAGTACTAACGCTGGCTTTTGATATTGCCTCGGAGGACAGTACTACCACTAGCTGTTGATATTATCTTTGAGGACAGTACTAATGTCACCACTTGATGTTGCCTCTGAGGACAGTACTAACGCTGGCTGTTCATAGTATCCCTATGGTGGTTAAAACGCTAGCTGATGATAGTGCTCATGTGGATGTTAAAGACACTAGATGTTGATAGTGTCCATATACTAGCTGTTGATACCTGTGCATGCTACTGACTACTAGCTGTTGATATTGCACCTGAGTATAGTTCGAACGCTAGCGTTTGATAGTGCCCCTGAGGACATTACTAACGCTAGCTGTTGATATTGCACCTTAGGACAGTACTAACGCTAGCTGTTGATATTGCCACTGAGGACAGAACTTAGTTGTTGGTATTGCACTTTAGGACAGTACTAACGCTGGCTGTTGATACTGCCACTGAGGACCATACTATTGCAGGCTGTTGATATTGCCCGATAGGACAATATTAACGCAAGCTGTTTATATTGCCCCTGAGGACAGTACTAACGCTAGCTGTTCATATTGCTCCTGGGGAAAGTACTAGCTCTAGCTGTGGATATAACCCATTAGAACAGTCTTAACGTTTTCTGTTTATATCGCTCTTGCGAACGTTGCTAACTCTGGCTATTGATTATGACCCTGTGGACAGTACTATCGCTGGCTGTTGATATTTCCCCTGAGTGCAATAATAACACTGACTGTTGATATGGCCCGCTAGGACAGTGCTAACGTTGGCTGTTGATATTGCCCCTAAGGACAGTACTAACGTTGGCTGTTGATATTGCCCATGTGGATAGTACTTACGCTGGCTGTTGATATTGTCTCTGAGGATAGCACTAATGTTACCTGTTGATGTTGCCTCTAAGGACAGTACTAACGCTGGCTGTTTATAGTATCGCTATGGTGGTTAAAACGCTAGCTGGTGATAGTGCACATGTGGATATTAAAGACACTTGCTGTTGATAGTGTATATATGGACAGTACATATGCTAGCTATTGATACCTGTGCATGTTACTGACTAGCTGTTGATATTGCACCTGAGGATAGTTCGAACGCTAGCGTTTGATAGTGTCCCTGAGGACATTGCTAACGCTAGCTGTTGATATTTCACCTTAGGACGGTACTAACGCTAACTGTTGATATTGCCACCGAGGAGAGTACTTATGTTAGTTGTTGGCTATTGATAATGCCAACGAGGACCATACTATTGCAGGCTGCTGATATTGCCCGTTAGGACGATACTAACTCTACCTGTTTATATTGCCCCTGAGGACACTACTAACGCTAGCTGTTGATATTGCTCCAGGGGAAGTACTAGCTCTAGCTGTGGATATAGCCCATTAGGACAGTCTTAACGTTATCTGTTTATATTGTTCTTAAGAACGTTACTAACTCTGGCTATTGTTTCTGACCCTGTGGACAGTACTAACGCTGGCTGTTGATATTTCCCCTGAGTGCAGTACTTAAAGCGAATGTTGATATGGCCCGCTAGGACAGTGCTAACGTTGGCTGTTGATATTGCCCCTAATGACAGTACTATCGTTGGCTGTTGATATTGCCCATGTGGATAGTACTTACGCTGGCTGTTGATATTTCTCTGAGGACAATACTAATGTTACCTGCTGATGTTGTCTCTGAGGACAGTACTAACACTGGCTGTTGATAGTATCCATATGGATGTTAAAACGCTAGCAGTTGATAATGCTCATGTGGATGTTAAAGACACTAGCTGTTGATAGTGTCCATATGGACAGTACAGATGCTAGCTGTTGATACCTGTGCATGTTACTGACTTGCTGTTGATATTGCACCTGAGGATATTTCTCTAACGCTAGAGTTTAATCGTGCTCTACGCTCCCTAGTCAGTGGACGTATTTACCACTTCGTTTCAAATATTGCATAGTAATTTATAACCGATGCAAAGGAGACAGTGACCCTGAGGTAATTACTAACGTTAGCTGTTGATATTGCACCTTAGGACAGTACTAACTCTGGCTGTTGATATTGCTACTGAGAACCATACTAACGCAGGCTGTTGATATTACCCTTGGAGACAGTACACATGCTGGCTGTCGATATTGCCCCTTAGGACAGTACTAACGCTAGCTGTTTATATTGCCGCTGAGGACAGTACAAACGCTAGCGGTTGATATTGGCCCTAAGAACAGTACTAAAACTAGCTGTTGAAATGGCCCAAGAGGACAGCACTAACGCCAGCTGCTAATATTGCCCTTTAGAATAGTACTAAAAGTAAGTATAATCCTAGCTGTTGAAATTGCCCCTTAGAACAGTATTAACACTAGATGTTGATATGGCCCCTGGTGACAGTAATAACGCTAGTTATTGATATGGCCCCTGACGACAGTACTATATTTCTAGTTGTTGATATTGCCTCTTAGGGCATTACTAAGCCGTTAATATTGCCCCGGAGGAGAGTACTAACGTAGCTGTTGATATTGTCCCTAAGAACAGTAATACGCTAGCTGTTGATATGGCCTCTGAGGACAGTACTATCGCTAGCTGTTGATATTACTCCTAGGAACTAAAACTAGCTGTTGATATGTACTTACAGTACTAACGCCAGCGGTTGATATTGCCCCTTAAAATAGTACTAACGCTATTTGTTGATATTGCCCCTGAGGACAGTACTAAACCTAGCTGTTGATATGGCCACTGAGGACAGTACTAACGCCAGCTGTTGATATTGCCCCTTAGATAGTACTAAACCTAGCCGTTGATATTGCCCCTTAGAACAGTAATAACGCTAGCTGTTGATATGGCCTCTGAGGACAGTACTAAACCTAGTCGTTGATATTGCTCCTTAGAACAGTGATAACGCTAGCTGTTTATATGGTCCCTGAGGACAGTACTAACTCTAGCTGTTTCTGTTGTCCCTTAGGGCATTACTAACGCCAGCTGTTGATTTTGCCCCAAAGGACAATACTAAAACTAGTTTTGTTTTGGCCCCAGAGGACAGTACTAATGCCATATGTTCATATAGTCCCTTAGAATAGTACTAAACGTAGCTGTTATTATTGCCCCTTAGAACAGTTATAAAGCTAGCTGTTAATGTTTTTATTAGTACTGTCCTCTAGGACAATATCAACAGCTAGCGTCAGTAAAATCCTGAATGACAAAATAAATTACGTAGGTCATTTCCTTGATACGCGAATGTGACGATATATTCATAACCTGTGATATTTAATCTTAAACGGTTTCTCACCAGTGTGTATGCATCAACTGACCCCTAATCTGAGGGTAATGGGCAGAATATATTCCCCCGCCTTCTCCCACCCTACCCGAATATGTTGCTTACTTTATGCGTTAATCACCTGTACATATGAACACGCTTGGATAAGATAACTAAGAATATAACAAGAGTATTCCGCAAGTCACAATATAATTAAGGAACAAAATGCTTGTATATAAACATAATCCTACTGGTAATTTATAAAGCCATAAGACAATATAGTCATAACGTGTGATATGTAATCTTAAACGGTTTCTCACCAGTATGTATGAAAACCTGACCTTCGTTTACCCTACCTTTTTGAAAGCAATGTTTTTTTTCCAAATGAGGGTTTTTAGCGAATGACCGTTTATTATTCGGGCAAGGTACTGTGAAACTTGTGCCATCCTTCGAAGGTGATGTTAAGCCGTTGACCATTACAGATCTTGATGAAATTCTGTGTTAATCAATGACGCAAAATTCCCGTAGAGCTTTCCTCGGAAACGACGCTGCCATGATAATTAGATTTGAGTGTGTGCATTATCAATAATTAGGAACATCTGGGACAGCACCTTTCCCCCTAATCTGAAAGGGGTGGGCAGAGTATGTCCCTCTCCACACACCCCGCGTGAATATTTTGCTTATATAATATGTTGATTCCCAATTCATGTGTACGTGGTTTGATAAGGTAACAAAGGATATGCCAATAGTATTCGTCAATTCACATGTAATTAAGAAATCATGTTCTTGCAAATAAATCAA
>JAWPHD010002099.1:0-37500 GCA_037043455.1 Cyrtodaria siliqua | reverse complement strand
ACGATGGCGATGGTACGATGACGCGATGGTACGATGGCGATGGTACGATGGTACGATGGCGATGACGCGATGGACCATCGTGTCATCGCCATCGTACCATCGCACCATCGCCATCGTACCATCGTACCATCGCGCATCGACTTTAAACGCGATGGTACGATGGTACGATGGTAAGATGGTCCATCGTACCATCGCGCATCGACCTTTTACAAGTCGATGCGCGATGGTACGATGGTACGATGGCGATGGTACGATGGCGATGGCACGATGGACCATCGCGTCATCGCCATCGTACCATCGTGACATCGCCATCGTACCATCGTGCCATCGCACCATCGTAGTCGATGTGCGATGTTGCATCGCCTCCTGCTGCATCGTACCATCGCTCCATCGCCTTCTGTTTAGACATGCGCACATCAAAACAAAACAAAAATGGAGGACATCATAGATGCAAAGATTCGACAATAAGTTTTGGAAATGTTTCTTACCGAGAAATTCATGTTTTGCTGAGCCTAAATGAAGGGACAGATTTAAAAAAAGTATTGTCGAATCTTTGCATCCATGATATACGGTAATGATGTCCTCCATTTTTGTTTTGCTTTGATGTGCGCATGTCTAAACGGAAGGCGATGGAGCGATGGTACGATGGAGTAGGGAGCGATGCGACTGCGATGGTGCGATGGCACGATGGTACGATGGCGATGTCACGATGGTACGATGGCGATGACGCGATGGTCCATCGTGCCATCGCCATCGTACCATCGTACCATCGCCATCGTACCATCGTATCATCGCGCATCGACTTGTAAAAGGTCGATGCGCGATGGTACGATGGACCATCTTACCATCGTACCATCGTACCATCGCGTTTAAAGTCGATGCGTGATGGTACGATGGTACGATGGCGATGGTGCGATGGTACGATGGCGATGACGCGATGGTCCATCGCGTCATCGCCATCGTACCATCGTACCATCGCCATCGTACCATCGCGCCATCGTACCATCGCCATCGTACCATCGCTCCATCGCCATCGTACCATCGTACTATCGCGCATCGACTTGTAAAGGTCGATGCGCGATGGTACGATGGCCCTAACGGAACACCGTACTTATATATGAAGTATTTAAAAAATATGTTGTTTTTGAATATACGATCAATCGGGATTTCATTGCCGGGCAATAAAGCTTTATCACACGCGTGAAAAATATCAAATCACGGAAATAACCGTATGTTTATCTCGATCTTTACCGGAGTGATACGGAAAAAAACGAATAGTTACGATTGTATACTATTTGTTACAAATATGGTTTGTCGTCTGCATTTCATTAGTTACTTCCAACCTGTTTTCGCGGATGATGAAATAACCACTTTTAATGACAATTCATTTTCTTGATTAGAAATTTTAAAATTCAATGGAATTCATGTTCAATAAGGTTTTGGAAAAAAAATAATGTTGTGCACCACTTACGCGACAGACATGAGCACATCAGAATGGACTAGATCTATTAATAAAAACTATTTTTCATTCTGGAAAACAGCGTAGTGAGTGAGCTGAAGTTGACATTTCGACAAAGCTGAAGTATATGATAAATAGAATTAAACGTGTGTATTTTCATATCAAACCCTATATCAGTCCCTTGACTGATATGGCGTCTCAGGCCTGATGTAGGATGTGATATGAAAAATACTCATGTATTATTCTCTATATATTCTTAAGTATGTCTTTACCCAAAAAACATTTACACAAAAATGTTTCATTTTATATTTGGCTTAGATTTAGAGCTAACCGTGACCGACAATGACACGCTTTCTCATTAGTTCCATTTCTACACTCTCCAAACTACATGCAGTAAACAGATAGGTCTTCAAGAGTAATACACACTGCTATTAAACGGTAGAGCTCATCGTGACCGACAATGACCTACTTTTTATACTTGATCGATTTCTGTTAACTTTTACATTAGTTCCTTTCATAACTCATTTATAGCCCTACACTCCATCTACTTTATACACAGATACATTTTGAGAAGTACTATAAACATTCCTACCAACGTTTCACGCTTCGGGTCAAAGTCTCGCCGGCGGCAATGAATTGAATTAAATTGGATTTCATAGTCGCACCAAAGCTAAGGTCATATGGCGACTTTCCAGCTTCCACTGGTGGAAGAAGACCCCAGGTGCCCCTCCGGGCAATTTTCGTGCACTGGCGGCAATGAGTTTCGCCGATGTGATTTTGGTCAAGATATTTACCTTAGCTTACGCTGTAAACCGGGCCGTCCAGTTTATGAGAGTAAATCCTTCGAGCTCGTTAAAGAACCAACGAAATATATGTGTTAGTGGGAGTTGGGCAGGTTCTCGAATTCCTATGTATCCTTTCAAATAACATACAATGTCATGATATGATAACTATTTTTTTTTCTGATTAAAGATTTTATTTCCTCAATATTAAGTTTTTATATTTAAAGTCTGAATATGCTTATTGTTAACCTAAACGGAGATGATATAGACTTTGTGTCAAGTATATGTGTATAATGTTACCGTCAAATTTGCATTAAAATCCCCGATGTACCAAGCCGTTAGTAGAAACAACTGATTAGAAACGTGTGCTTCGTTACAAAGGCACGCTGCCTTTTTAATTACTGTGTTTACATAAACATTACCTGTGCTATAAATAAACAATTTGGATCTGCACACTTCCTGTGTTGTGCTTAGCTTCGGCGCAGTGTGTAGGGGATACAGCGTAATTAGTACACAAGTATTTATTCGGAATAGTGTGTACATTTTTTTATTCAGTTAATTTGTTGGCGCAATTCTCTACGTTGTAAAGCTTCCGAGTGCTTCGTCAGCTTTTCACTTTATGTGTTAATAAGCATAGTCTGCCTTTAATATTTTATTTAACAAGATATTTACATTTGCTAATTATATTTTAAACAACTAATCAGCACATCAAATCTATACATATTGTCAACACATATAGCCTATATAAATATTGTCCCTCCATTTTAAGTTATCAATAGCTTTACACTCTTAAAATTGTTATCCAATTACATATGGTTGTTACTAAATAAAAAAATCGGAAGCTCCCTCAATGGTACTTCTATTTTACTATAAAATGCATATCGGAGCATCCGTGTCTCCGGGACTCTTGTTTCAGCTGCATCATATTATTTTAATGTCATTCATATTCGAGGTTTTGTAGCAATTAATAATAATAATAATAATAATTATAAAAATAATAACAATACTACTACTACTACTACTACTACAACTACTACTACTTATGATAATAATAATAATAATAATAATAATAACAACAATAATAATAATAATAATAATAATAATAATAATAATAATAATAATAATAATAATAACAATAAAGAGCAGCAGTAAAACCGTATAAAGTAATGAATTAATTTATTGTTCCGATTCAGAAAGTAATGTGACTTGTGACTGACAGAATTAACAAACGAATAGACGTTGTACTGTTTGCCTGGTGCAGTTTAATTCAATTGAAACATACAATTATCTGAGTAATTAGCATTTCAACACATTTTTAGCAAACTTGATTAATTGGATCATACATTTTCTTATGCATTGAGGTTTGAATTTTATTTACACGCGCTTACGCCTCTTTACGCTTTGAGTAACAAGCGGGCGTGAAAAGTGACCATTGACCAGGCAAATATAACGGTCCTAGATGATTGCTGGGCATCAGTTAATGTTGTATGCCCTAATACGAACAATCAACATCTTTATCTACATCTTCTTAGAATTTGCTCACAAGAAGATTTGTCCAATTTGGTAAGTTTTATTTCTAGTTATACAAAATAATTTAGAAAATAATTAAGACGCTGCTTAGCTATATGAATTGTCTTTTTTCCCTTCAAAAAAAGTATGATTTCAATTATTAACAGTAAAATGATTGGTAGTTTTCAGCTCTACTGGCCAACGGCCAGCAGAACTTATGGCATGGCGAGCTGCCCATCATATGTCGTCCGTTAACTTTTACATCGTTAAGACGATAGAGCCTACATTTTTCATCCGATCTTTACCATTGTTAATATCAATGAAAGCTCGGACAATTTCGAAAACCAGCCAGATCGGAACAGTAACAGCGGTGTTATGGCCCTTGATTTAGTTAAAAATGCTATATTTTGCCTCATCATCAGATCTTTACCAAACTTTATCAGATTGTTAATATCAATGAAAGCTCGGACAAGTTCGAACACCAGCCAGATTGAACCATTTACACTGGAGTTATGGCCCTTGATTTTCTGAATATGTTATATTTTGGCCTCATTAAGTCGAAAGGACCTTCATTGGCCGGATTTCAGTGAAACTTTGCAGGGATTTCACCGAAACTTGACAAGGATGATCAGTATCAAGCCTAGTTGTGCATATCATCGCCATATTCCGGTTGAATGATTTTTTGCAGAGCTATAGCCCTTTAAATGTTTTTATACACAAACTTTTTCAGATTAGTCTCTTATGATTTCCTTTCCGGATTTAAAAGAATCTCAACGGGGATGATCAGTAACAAGCCTTGTGTCACCTGTCATTGCCGTGTTCTGGTTGTATGATTTTTGGCCCTTTTAAGGTTTTAATGCACACAATTTGTCCCAACTAATTATCCTGATCCCCTGGCCGGATTTCAACGAATCTTGGCAGAGATGATAACTTCTAAGCCTAGTTGCGCATTTCATTGTCGTGTTCCAGTTGAATGGATTTTGGCAGAGTTATGACCCATTAAATGTTTTAATACTCTAACTTTGTACAGACTAGTTCTCCTGAACCTATCGCTGGATTTCAACGAAACTTCGCTGGGATGATCAGTACCAAGCCTAGTTGCATATATCATCTCCATTTACCGGTTGAATGAGCTATGGCCCCTTGTACATATACTTTATCTTTAGACAGTAGAGCGTCCACAGGCCTTCTTGGACCTCTTGTTTTTTTACTGTGAAGTGGACACGTAGAGCTTACAGTAAACGGATTAATTACTAATAGATGGGGGAATAATCAGAATACGCAAAAAGCTGTAGATTGTAATTGATAATGCCACTTGTGTTTAGCCGCAATATTTAGATCCAGAGTAGCGCTTATCAGAATTAAAATTGGTGGAAATTAGACAACGCTGTTTGTAAAAGCACACTTGTTTAATAACAATTTCGAACAATTATCCGATATATAGTGATAATTTCATGTTTCTGTTTAGCAGCTAAATATTAATACTGTGTGCCAAAATCTGTTTTATTGTTCTTCAAAGAACCCAAGTATACTTAAGTAAATCGTTTTAAATGCTTTCTTGTGAAACTATTTTTTTTACAATTTTGTTTAATATATTGTATATAATGATTGTATTAAATATTAGTATTATAAATCTGATTTTAATTAGGTCATTTGATTTGAGTTCATGTTTTTTAGTTATATTTTATTTGCATTGTTTTTAAATTTGTAGCAAAATAGGAGCACCATTGAGGAAGCTCTTTTTTTACTTCTTTAGTAACAACAATTATATGTTAGTAGATGATAATTTTGAGAGTGTAAAGATATTGGTAACTTAAAACGGAGGGAAATATATATATGTAAATATCTAGTGAAATAAAATATGGTGTAAAACAACAACAACAACAACAACAACAACAACAACAACAACAACAAAAGAAACAACAACGATGAGACCTAAATCAATAAAGTAAAAACTGGCTTGAGTATGACAATGCAACATTACTTAACACCAGACATGAATAAGCTTAATGGCGAATGTAATTCTAGGATTTCCTTTTGTTTGTATCCATTTACATTGTTTATAATGTAAAAACCATAAGCATCTTTCAACCACCCAATAATAAAAAGTATTCGAAAGATTTACAAAACACACCATGAAATGAACTGATGCAAACTAGTTAATGAAACACATGTCTTATACTGATTAACGGTTAAGTACATTTCCGCTTTAATGTTGGTATATTGTTAATATATAGCCTAACGGAGCAGACAGATCGTTTGATTCCTTATTTGGTCAAAATTAATGTGTTGGCAGATTGCCAATTGACTCACATGTTCTAAATGTAATCAATATTCATTTGCTAGTTAACGATGACTGATTTAATGAGAAAATCATTACCACCATTATAAACATCACACAGTATTTTATTAAAACTGTTTATTTTTGTGTATTTCAGACTGCTAGGATGGAATTTTTAATGTCACACATTTTGAAGAGTGCCATAACGAGACTACGTACAAACGACGATTCACCACTATATCTCAGGTGGAACAAGTACACCAAGCACACGTGCGACAGTTTTGTAAACAAGGAGGACTTTAGATCAGAATGTTTCCCATCTACGGCGAAGGAGGAAATACTTGTAGAGAAGCGCATTTCTGTGTTGGAGGAAGAAAATAAATGCGTTGAAAACCTCCGGTCATGGTACGTGTCAGCAACATCGCTCAGGGATATTCCCTTATATGACTCATCTCTCAGCGAGAGCACAACATCGCCCGTGGTTAATGTGAGTATCAAACAGGAAATTACGTCCCCGACAAAAACACCCCAGCGACCACATCCGTTTTCTATCGAGTCTCTGATTGGTAGTGATGGCAGTAAAACATGCAAAGCGGACGCCTGTATTCCGGCTCAAGTGTTCAGTTCTTATGCCGATCAGAATGACGTTATTTCTCGTCTTCAGTACGAATCATTTGTAAATGGTCTTCACAAATGTCAGCATGTTCCTATTCTGAGTCCTATCAGACCCATTGTCAGGTCACTTGGTAGATTCTGGTGTCACGTGTGTAACTCTCTGTGTATAGACAAAGAAGACGCCGACCGCCATCAGTACACGCATCGTCTGCAACGATCCAAGTGTAACCTCAGAAGGCTGATATTCAGCGAGAACGGATTTGTGACCACGCATGAGCAAGTAGCTGACGATAAGATGAAGTGTGGAATCTGCGATAAGATTGTGGCTACTTGCTTCTTTACTAAGCACCAGCGTCTTCATGATGGACATTTCTGTGACGTTTGTGATCACGAGTTCTCCACAAACAGTCGTCTGCAGGATCACATGAACATTCATACCGGAAATACGTCATTCTCCTGCACCCTTTGCGACAGACAATTCGCCAAGAGATCATCACTTACTCAGCACCAACGTTACCATAGAGACCATAGAAGTTTTAAATGTCAGTATTGTGGCAAACATTTCAACAGCAAGTACGCATGCGCAGTTCACGAGAGATTACATACTGGCGAAAACCCTTTCAAGTGCGACTTTCCTGGATGCAAGCGCTCTTTTCCACAGAAAATCCAATTGAAGCTTCACATGAACTCACATAGGAAATAGAACATTTTATTATGTGATATATTTAAGGAATATGCTTTTAAAAAAAATAATTCTTTGAAGTCTTACTCGACTACAATCATGAATAGTATTACTTCTTTCATGACTAAGACCTTGTTGATGATACATTGTTAAGCATAATATGAACTCTTTTTTACATAAAATATTGCTTTATGTGAGTTTATATAAAACTCTAAAACAAGCGTTACGTATTTGTATTTATTTCTCCAAAAACAAAAATGGTATAAAGCAGTTATAACAAACACTTGAGTTTTGGAATTTTGGAATCTCTCCAGAGTCTTCAGTACAAACTAACAAACTCTTCTGCACTGTGAATCTAAAATAGACAATAAATCTTACCATGTTAAATGGAATGGCAAACGTCAGCAAATAGCAGACGAGAACAGCTAAATTTTTCCGATAATGATTCTCTTTGCGCTTCAAGAAAGTATAACCTATAGTTAATGTTTAAATGTATAATACTTTCTTTTCTTCCGTAGGTCCATAATATAGAATGCAATAATGGCATTAAGTTCCTGTTATTTTAATTAATAATATACAGTAATAATATTATTTGTTAAAGGCGATATTGCACTATTCTCAAAGAAGTTGTATTTAAAATACTTGGGAAAGGGTGAAAATAGTGCTTTAAATGATATTTATCAATATGCTATATATGGTAAAACAGTTTGATGACGTCGTCCTTCCAAGATGGCCACCTCCTTTTTTTACATTATTTAATAAGTCATATCTCCTTTATTTGTCATGGTATTTTAATAACAATTCCAAGTTGTTTTCATAACTGTTTTAACAAATTAACCTTGTTTGAGAATAGTGCAACAATCACTTTAAGATGTCAAATGATGATCAGTACCTAGATACGTATGAGACACTCCAATAATTCTATCCACAGACTTAATGCAACGCATTAAAGGGACTGTAGGCGAATCTGAAGAGGGATTGTTGTTTCTTAATCTTGCAATACTTGTAAATGACATGAACTTTATTTGTTTCCAAAACAAAATAAGTTTAACTGAGAATGCAGAGGCCGAATGCACAAATCTGTAACTCCTGGAACAAGTTGAGTGACAATAAAATCTTAAACATGTAATTATGTTTACATTAAAATTATACAGAACGAGTGTATATCCCTTTGTCACTATCTAGAGTTTGTTTGTGTGTGGAGAAGAACATATATTTCCCACCTCACCCCACCATCTCCACTGCACAGCCTTGTTAAACTATGTTTGATAGTAGTTAGGATGCGTTCTTGGATCGCATTAACACTTGTAATGTTTTTGTATATTCACAAATAGCTTTATGTAACATGAAAAACCATAAGCAATAGACAAACTATGTATGCCTTTTTGGAAATCAGAATGTAGTTGTTTGCTTCAGGAGTTAAACTGCTGACAAGGTGTTTCATTATCGGGTCATGCTGACATTGACCTTAGACCTTGTAATCTCATAATTAATAGCGGTGTTATTCTGTCGCCGAAGGCAGTCCATCCATGAAGTTTCATGAGATTTGCATTACGAAAGTCGAGTTACCGTGTGGACAAGGTTTTTCATTATCGAGTCATGGTGGCCTTGACCTTAAACTTTGTGACCTCACAATGAAGTTTGCTTATTCTATCGCCACAGGCAGTCCACGTATGTTTTTGAGATTTGCTTCAGGAGAAATGGACTTCAAGTGTGGACAAGGTTTTTCAATAGCGTATAAAGGTGACCCTGGCCTTTGACCTACTGACCTCAAAATTATGCTTCGTACAAAGTGTCTTTAAATTCCATTAATCCGTTTATGAGAAGTAGCGCAGACACTATTTGTGACGGACGAGACATGGTAACATTGACCTTTGACCTACTGACCTCAAAATAAGTAGTGATCATTTTCTTATCACGAACAGTCAAATAGTGAAGTTGGATATGTGTTATATTCCCAGACATAATTGTGGTGTAAACAAAATATCTCAGTATTGTACTTCATAAACCTTTTTTCTAGTCTCTGTCTCATGCCAGATTATAATAACTGTCAATAAAGTGGTACACGGTATAACCTGAGACAAGAGCATCTGTATTGAATATAACAGCCTAATTTCAATGAAAAGAACCCGGGCAATTTAGTCTAAACATGTGAGAAATCTACATCAACCAATAACAATCTAAGATTTAATCGAAGTGGGTGGCCTCAATGTTTAACCGAATTTCGTTAGATTGTATCATATACGAACTGATGGGGTGTGTCAGGTTTCGCGGGAGCATCTCGTGGATCCGCCCTTGTACGACACCAAGTCGTATATATCACGAACAAAAATGCTATACTTATTATTCATACTAAAACTAGTATGCAAAGAGGCTTGATATTTTTAAGACATGTCAATCAATAGAAAAGCGTCTATCATGAATATTTAGAACATAATGTGTCAAATGCGAATACTTACGTAATCTGATAGTGTTGCTGTTTTACATATGGCGGGTACATCGAACACCGTCATGTCTTTAATGCCCAGTGTAAAATTGGTGTGAGTCTTCACCGACAACCCGGAAACTGAAAACGTTTCTTTGTTTTAGAATCATACTTATTTAGGTACTTAACATACTCAATACGGATTTTTATATCTTTTATTTCAACGACAGTAAGTGTCATAAGGTCGATATAACATTGTGTGCGATGACCGGACAGATTGTGGACCCTATAATGACGTCTACTTAGATCCTGAAAAGCATTATGTGGTCCGAGTATTAACTTTCATGCCCCATCCAACCCCTATGCCAAGAAGAGAAAACGGGGTTGGCTGGGGTATGAAATAAAACCTTAATTTCGGCTAAAAGTTAACATTTGATGTTTGTCTGCAATATTGTCTTGTATTGTTCTTAATGTTTTATTCTCTTGTTGCTCCTGGTTTCCGCCATGTCAATAAGTGCTTGCATTGTGGCGCTCTCCGATTTATTTTATATTCATCTTTGTGAATGCTGTTAAGCTTGTTAGCGGATATATAATGGCGGGGACTTTTAACACCGTATCGGGTAGGCCATAGAGTAAGAGTGAGGTATGGTGCACACTAAGAGTGAGGTATGGTGCACCAGAGAACCCTCAAATCTTGTTAGCACTTCGCATTTTAATGATATTTTTTTACCTCCGTTCAATGATCCATAGGCTGATATGTATACAGGTGAGCAATCAGCTTTGGCAATATCCAGGTACACAGTATTGGCACCAACGGTTGTACCATACACATCAATGTCCAACTTGTTGTCTCCCAAACCAAAAGTGGTAGTCGTCAACAGCTTGGCATCGTCTGCAAATACGAGCATTAACGTTAAAGGAGATTTCTTTCTTTAGATTTGTTTGATAAATCGGTAATAATTTGTTTTCGTTGCCCTCTATTATAGTGTCATGTTTCATTCCAGTCAGTAGTTTGAAAGTTGTGCTCCGGACATGGAATATACGTATACAATTACAAAGGGCAATAACTTATTTGAATAAAGATAAAGTTATGATTCTTATACGCGAAGAATTGGCTAACTAATATAAAGTTTATCCTAAACAGTAACGGTTTTAATAATGTCTGGGATAATCCCATGAGTGTTAGTTTTAAACTATTTCCTTTAATATTTAAACAAAGATTAATAGATAATTTCATGCAACAATGGAGATCTGATATAGAAGGCAGTAGAGTTTTAACGCTATATAAGGTGGTGAAAGAGAATTTTGATTTTGAAACATATCTAGAAACATTATGCTCCAAACAATTAAGAAGTTGTATAACAAGAATAAGATTATCCGCTCATTGTTTAAGAATAGAAACAGGGAGATACTCAAGAGGTAGAACAGAGAGGAACGAAAGAGTGTGCGAAATTTGCAACACTAACGCTATTGAAGACGAGTACCATTTTATTTTGATCTGTACTACTTACTCTAACATTAGAAACAAATATATTCCTAAATATTACACAACTAGACCAAGCATGTTTAAATTTGTAGAATTGTTGCAGTCATTAAACAAAAAGATTATTCTTAGTTTAAGTAAATTCATTTCCGATGCACTTGTATTAAGGCTATCTACATCCATTTTAACAGACTAAAAAAACACAAAAAAAACACTAGATATCTTATTTTAGAACATCCTCGTTTATCATTGACATACCATAATATATGTATGTTTTTGATTGTTTAAATATGTATGAAACAAAAAAAACTTAGTGATTATTTTGTTGTATTTGCAATGTTAATATCTGTCACGTGTGTGTATATTATAATTATCATATATTTGTAATGATGAAAAACTGTAATAGTTTAAGTCAATAAAAGTATCTATCTAAAAAAAAAAAAAAAAAAAAAAAAAAAAATCTATCTATCTTATACTGTGCACATTCGCTCATTATCCTCTGTCATTGTGTGAAGTTTCGTTTTAGTCCCATTAGTAGTTTTTAAGTAATACTCCGGATAAATTGTATAATTATAAATTTACTAAGGACAATGACTCAAATTTAAAAGAACATATAGTTATGATGATAACGGTATAAACCTGCTATTATTGCCCTCTATCATTGTGTGCGAAGTCTCATTCCAGTTTGTGTTAATTGTACATTTATTGTTAGATTTTTTAATCGCTTGAGACAGTTTTTTACATTTACAGTACGGTAATTTTTACATTTGATGTGTTTACAACTCCCAACAAATTGCTTAAATCTGCATCTATCTACGACTCGCTAATAATCTATATATAATTTACTGTAATACCTGGAACACATTTTGGCGTCCATGCCGGGATCTGTTTTTTCGTACATGTACTTCCTATGATTGTATACTGTGTACCCTGAAGAAAAGAAAAACAATCCTCAATATTGTAGCAGTCCAACAATCACACATAGTCGGCCAATCCCGTTATTCTTCGGGATCATGCCTTGTATATTTGTATTTCGGATGCTATATTTAGAATCGTGACATTTTGTCACGATTGTCAGTCAATGAGAAAAAAAATAGTGCACTGTTGCTATATTATAATAGTGATAATATGGCTGTTTAACACCTGTTAGTGTATGCTATTTGTTGCATGATGTTACATTCCAATATGAAGGTAAAATACTACGCTGTCATGTAAATAATACATAAACAATATATAAAAATCGGCTAAATGACATAACGCAACTTTGATGTTACTTTGTTTTAGACTGTCAATGCCTTTTGCCGAGAATCTAATGTGATCTAGGGCGCCGGCATGTTAGTTGAATTAATCGGTTATGGATTCCTTCTAGAAACGTTCGAGATCCGTACGGAGAAAGAAAACCAGCATAAAGAGTGCTTTATGTTGAATGTAAATTCGTTCAACGAAGTCATAATACCACATTCAAGTCGATCGTATATTAAGTAGAACAGCGTAATAACATAACAAAGTAGTGTATTTCTGTTATTTTATTATAGTATGTCTCCACAGAGTTTAGTTATACCATATCTAAGTATTATAATTATATTACTCAATGCTATGTTGAACATCGATACCATGTTAAACATTGAATGTCTAAGCAATGTCGAAGTCATGTATTCGTATTAATGTACTATATGTCGCATGGATACGCAGAATAGCATACTACAACATATTGATATTAGTATAACTGAATGTTGAATGAATGTTAACAGATCAACGTTATACCATATCGAAGTCTTGTATGACTTTGAAGTTGCTGAGGACTCCACCAGTGTTCAGTGAAGACATGCTAGCGACCTTGTGTCCATTTCCATCGACCGATAACGCCTCGGTTCCCTGTAAATATATTAAGTGAATGAATTATATGAGACCTACCACATTAATATATTACACCAATATTAAACATTAACGACACAATCATGATTGAGGTCTAAAAATAATGTTATATCCAAGATAGTGTCAAACATGAAATCAAACCAGGAGAGAGAGAGAGATAGAGAGAGTGAGAGGGGTGGTGGAGAGGTTGGAAGAGAGAGGTCCATGTACGTTTTAAAAGATGAATTTGTAAGGATTGTTTTCATTACAATACACTGTTATATAACAATAACTGTTGTATAGATGGCATGTTATAAAACGGCTATAGTTATCACAGTTTGCTACAATAGTTATCACAGTTTGCTACAATAGTTATCACAGTTTGCTACAATAGTTATCACAGGTTGCTACAATAGTTATCACAGTTTGCTACAATAGTTATCACAGTTTGCTACAATAGTTATCACAGTTTGCTACAATAGTTATCACAGTTTGCTACAATAGTTATCACAGTTTGCTAAAGGTTGCTACAATAGTTATCACAGTTTGCTACAATAGTTATCACAGTTTGCTAAAGGTTGCTACAATAGTTATCACAGTTTGCTACAATAGTTATCACAGTTTGCTACAATCTGCAGAACAAAGATAAGTATTTAAACTTAGAACACTCACCATAATGAAAACGGGTGCACTTCCGTTTGTTACTGTCGCCTGCAAGATGGTGTTATCTGATTCCCATTGTGGCGGTGTACAACAGTACTTTGTCTGGGCCAATACGGGAACCAAAAGAAACGCCCAGAATATCACTAACGCGCTCATGTTGCTGGAAAACAATGGAATATAAAAGACAAACACAGTTATCCACGTGTTTCTATACACCTCTTAGTCTATTGTTTATAAAGTAGTCAGTAAATACTAATGCTTTTATTTAAATGTCAGCCTGTTTCTGATAATAACCCCTATACTCCATATAGCAGAAACCTACCTCCGTGTTTCAGTTGTCAAAATTCCGCTGCTACAAACGGGTTATCGTTATTACCGCAACATTACGTGCGATAGCAAAGGCCTCGATTTAATCTTGCATATCGACATCACCTAGATGAATTGGAATTGTATTACTTGTATTATCAAATTAGGGTGTCTTGAAATAAGAACACTTTAATAAAAATATAAAGGTGTGAGTGGACTTGTTTTAGGAATTATGGCTTACAAAAGGGGGACATATGTGTCATTTAATCTAGATCGTCTGCGACGCTTGGAGTACATCAGGCTTTGGGGCCTAATTTGTTTAAAATCATAATTAAGTATGAAATGACCAATTTAAAGCGTGAACTAGTTCATAGATATAGATGAGACATTAACCGTCCTATAATACAGGGTAATAATTAAAAATGATAATTTACTTAAAGTCCATAGAGAAACCTTCAAGTTATAAATAGCTGTCACGCGGAGCAAATCGACTATATCTACACAATTACGCCCGCTTTGCAATAAATTGCGATTTATTTTACCGCCAAGTTTAAAAAAGCTATCCCTGGCGCGTCACCATAGTTAGGAAGTACCCTCTGCGGGTCGTTTATTTTATATGTTCAGTGTAATTTCTTTTAATGTTTTATGGCTCAGTTAGTTAATTTATATCAATTAAATACATAAATAATGTATTTGAACAATTCTAAGAATAATACCAATCCTGATGTTCTTCCTTTAAGACAAACGTCTAGAATCTTTCTTCTAAATTGTGTGTGAAGCGGCAGCAATGTTACCGATATTCTGCTATCTTGTCTGATCGGCTGACACAGACACACCAGACAGAACGACAGAAAGTCAATACAATATTTAATAAATTTCTGAATAAAAAAAGACGAACACTTCATCCATATATCGACGAACTAAATGTAGATGGTCAACATACTTTAATAATGTGGTTCCGGTTTCATTTTTTTTCTGCACAAAGGGTCAACACGTTTGAATTTAAAATCAAGCGTCGAAGTTGACCAAGAATAATGTCTCATTCATACATTCATTTCTGATTAAATAAAGGTAAGCAACTCTAGATTTGGCAAAAAAACAAGTAAGTTTGCCGATATGATTATTGCTACCTTAACGTAACTTCACCGACAGAATACAAAAAACGCAACACTTAGATATATCGTTATAAACTCCATTTTATTATACTGAATTGATCCAAATATTTTTTTTGTTTTGTTTGTTTGTTATACATGAATTTAATAATGATACTAAAGAATTACCAAAAATTAATTAACAATATCAATAGGTTTTATTCGACTGAAAAGTTGCATGTTAAATGTGTTAAACATTTTAACATGTTAAATCAATTGGTGTAGCCTAATTACTTTTTTAAACAATCAAAGTATTGTTTCAAAAAATTAATTTAAAACCAACTGTCACAAACAATTTGAATTTGCCGGAAGGAGCCGAATATAATGTTATGACCCTTGCTAATATAGAATGTAAACATTTCCCACATGGCTGTGTTTATCAACAAGCGTGCTGCAGCAGAGGGCTTAGAACTACTCTGTATTATCATCAAAATCAGACAATGTAAAGCATCACAATTTAAAGTCGGTTGTCAACAGACCTTCAAAAAGGCACCACATCCTGATTTTGTGTAGTTATAACTGTATAGGAAAAGTTTCAATGTTCATTTGTGAAATATTATTGTGATTCAATTCAAATATAGAGTCGGCTGCATACATGTGTAGGACATTGTCATACTGCAAAGAAGTTTCTCGGGATTTTATTGGTCAATGGGACGTAGACATGAGCCCATTTATCATGCAGATATGCACTTTTCTGCCTAAAAAAGGGGTGACCTATTAAATTTTGCTTTATTAGGCAATGACCAATAGAGCAAATCAATGCGGAATCCCTCGGCGTTTATTGTACGTGACGTTATCTGACGTCATGCACGTAACGTTGCCTGACGTCATAAAACAAACAAAAAACCGCAACATGGCGGCGTCCTCGATAAGCGTAACATTCTGAGAAATAGGTAATAATAGTAATTCATACAAAAAATGTGGATAATCTACATGATACATAGAATATTATGTCAGTGCCTTTTACTATCAAGTTTATTAGGCGAGGCTTAGAAAACGAAGAATGGCGAGGCTCTCGCGACGTGAACGTAGTACAATTTCCCCGTAGGTACCCCATTCTGCAATACACAAAAACAAAATGGCGACGATAACGTTGCCGATTCGTTTTAGAAACCGCCGATTGTTTCCTTTCTATTGCTTTTCTGCGCTTTCCATTGTGTGTAAAGGTCTGAAATAATCGTAATTATATATTTTTTGCAATTTTATAGGTAATAAAACATAATTCTAATACACCCCCACTATATAGCCTAGTTTAAAATAACTCGTTATATTGAACGATATATCACTGTAATTTTTGCAACGTTAGGAGAATAAGCATTGCGCATTGCGCATTACGCATTGTAACGTATGCAACGTTAGGAGAGTAAGCAAAGCAATGCGAAATACTTCAGATGGGTGCGTTATTTTCACATTTTAGGGGTATTAGAATAGAAATAGAACATCGTTTACGGTGAATTATCTATAATATATCACGGTTTGTCGTTCAATTGTAAACAATAATTAATGTTTACAATTGAACTCCAAACCGTGATATATTAAACGATAATTCACAGTAAACGATGTTCTATTTCTTAAACATAGTGATAAAATACGTTTATTTTATGAAAAAATCCGCCAAATATAACGACGTTAGAGCGATGACGTCACGAAAATAAATAACGTCTAGTTCGAGGCAAGTTACGGGGAAATTGGCGCAATAAAAATGAAAAGGTGTTTTTGGCTGGTTATCTTTCTTAAATAAATGGTAACAACTTTGAAGTATGACAAATTCGTTATTAGGATTCTTGACAGGGAACATGGGCTCACATTCCCTGCCTGGAAAGTATATTCCCCCTCGCCTAACGGCCCGGGTGAATATAATTCCAGGCAGGGAATGTGAGCCGATGTCCCCTGTCAAGAATCCTTATAACTTATAATGTTTACATCAGCTATTTTAGTTGACAGACAGACAGGCTGTTTGCAGCAGTGGTAATTTGAAAGGCCACTCCTACAAATATTACTACCCCGGCAGTAAATGTTGGGGGTTTAAGCACCAATTAAACCTTTTTCGTCTTATTTTTGAACCCAGCGCGAAACTGTATTTTGTAGGTTGACATACAAAATACACAAGATTTTCTTTTTAATCAATTGTAAAACAAAAATAATTATTGATTTTTATGCTGTTGGTAAAACCAGCCACCATAACATGTAGAATTGAAATTTACCTAGCAAACTTTGAGAAGTATGCTTGGTGTTTTATACAAGCAACGCATCTTCTTCTCAATGAAGCGATTATGTTTGCAATTCGACGTTGGAGAAAGTTATTCCACACCTCCGTAAGAGCTTGGTGTAGCCCTTGTCTGTCTTTTCAACCCACTACTCCGTAAGCCCGGTCTGTCTTTTCATCCCACTCCTCCGTAAGCCTCGTTTGTCTTTTCAACCCACTACTCCGCTTGGTGTAGCTCTCGTCTGTTGTTTCAATTCTGCCCAGATATTATGCTTATCGATGGACACTAAATCTGAGATGAATAATTATGACGATGTTAGTTAAATATAAACTTCAGGCGACACATTTAATTCTGCTGAATTCTGCTTTATCTCATCTTTACAAAACTTTTTCAGATTGCTGATATCAATGAAAGCTCGGACACTTTCGAAAATCAGACGGATCGAACCAATAACACCTGAGATATAGCCCTTGATTTGAAGCAATAATCCCTGGGTCATAACTTTGAAACTGTTGAGATCCCAACCCTAGAACCATATATACACTTACTTGGCATGAAAAGGCGGATACAACCATTCAACCAGCACCGACCCTGGGTCCATCCCCACCCCTGCGGAAAAAGCTTCTAGATCATAAGATCCTCACCTTATAACCATAAATACACTTACTGAGCACGAACAAACGGATACAATCATCCAACCTGCATTTTCTCTGGTATCTATCCTCACCCTTGGTGACATAAGCCCTGAGTCATAACTTGAAAACTGTTGAGACCCCACCCTAAAACCATATATACACTTACTGTGCATGAACAAACGGATACAACCATTCAACCAGAATCGACCACATGTCTGTCCCCACCCATGGTCTCTGCGTCACAACTTGGAAACCGTTGAGATCTCACCATATAACCATACTTATATACACTTAATGGGCATGCACAGACTGAACCAACATAGGCCCTGTGTTCTATCCCCACCCCTGGGGAATTAACCCCAGGGTCATAACTTAGAAACTGTTGAGATATCCACCGCCATGTAAACATGTATACGCTTACTGGGCATGAACAGACGAATACAACCATCCAACCAACATCGGCACTGGGGTCCGTCCCCGCCACTGGCGACATAGCCCCTGGGTCATAACTTGTAAAATCGTAAATCGTTGAGATCCCTCCCTATAACTATATAATATTATATACTTACTGTGCCTGAACACCTTAAAACGGGTGCAGGAATGTTCGATGGCGTGCCATCGACTGCGTGATCGCATTGTGTTATGCAATTACAAGCTTGTTTGACAATTGTTTCATCATTGTAAAGATTGTCAGGTGAGCAATGCAGGGCATTCAGGGCCATTTTTGGCCCTCTTATTTAGAGCATGGAAGCTTTACTTTTCACTATTCCTCTTAGGGATCCTTTTTTGTATTATGATATGTTTTGTGTCGGTCATAATACTATAGTACATGCAACTAATTTATATGTATTCTCCCAAATATAAACATTTCCAAATAGTGTTGCCGATATAATGTTAGCATGCGAAAAATGCCTGCGGACTTTTATTTGATGTTGTTTTTTTTATGTTTGTATAAGTTCCCTACCGGTATCTACCGGAGGGGACTAAAGGTTTACTCGATGTCCAAATTGCCGTCCTTCCGTCATTGCGTCAGACCCGTTTCCGTTGAGATATTGCACGAAACTTCACAACATGGTGAGGTTTATAGAAAAAAAGGTTATACTTTTTATTTAAATCATGTGGTCAAAGGTCAATTCACTGTTACCATAACAGAAAATTGGTTTCCGCTTACAGGGTCGTAGCTGTGCCTAAATCAATGTGTAGGCAGAATGTCTATAGTGGGGTCCGGGGGCATGTTCACCCGTGTGTGTTTTTTTAAAGGAAGCCAAATGCGGCATTTTGACGGTAATTTAAGCATCAAACAATATGTTTTTAATCCGCGATTTCAAGCTTTTTTAATCTGCGATTTCACAAAAAAAACACATGAAAACAGAACAAAATAACATATATTAATATGAATACATATTTCTCAAAATATTTCTAAATTTTGTACAGTCATGCCAAATGAAATAGTTAATACTAATGCGCAGATTTATAACAAACTTCAGAAAAAGTCCATGTTTCTACATTTGGTGGAGGCAAACACATTTATAACACACTCTGTGTTAATTTGCATGTCCTTGTGAATATGAAGGAGCGCCAGAGAAGAGAGCCTGTCACTGTTCATTGTCGACCGCATATATTTTTTTGCGTTTCGTGTCACTGAATGATCTGATTTTGTGGCGCTGTCAATATGCTGTTTATACATGGATACAAGTCCTTATTAGTTTGTTGTAACGTTTATTGTATCCTTTGTGGGGCTGCATTGGCTATATCCCATTTCACCTTCGATCTCGCCAACTCATTCCCAAACTGTTCATATCTTCCATTTATATCTGTAGCATACGCAGCGTAAATCTCTGTTGCCATTTCAGGCTGTAGATTGCCTACTTTAGCTGGCAGTAAATATTCGGCCGAATAACGTTCTTCGTTTTTCAGAATTCGAGTTTCTATCTCTTGCAGCAATTGGTCTGAAAATACGTTGTACACTGCAACCCACCAATAATCAGAGGGTGTTTCAAGGTCGGGATTTGCTCGGTGTTGCTTTTTGCCTGCCATCCTTGATTTGATGGGCTCAATTTGGAAATCCGTGTAATGCTAGATGCTTTCTCGTATAATGAATTCCAAACCAAAGGGTCAGCTCGTTCGTCAGTGACTATTTGCATTACCACCTTGGTCTCCGCCACTGCCTTCATCAAGTCCATATCGATTGTTGGAGCAAATTGGTCAGCGCGACGGTTTTACTAAGGATATGTTCGGCTACGACAATTATAAAATCGACTCTTAGAATTGCAGCAATGTATTGTCCTGCCTTGTCATCACCGTATTCATGTAGCGTTTCAAGCTCGTGAACAACAACAAGCTGGAAACGCATTTTTGAATGTGTTCAGAGCATCCGCACGGCTTGACCATCATGTTCCACACAGGGTTTTGAGATTGATTCGTTGGTCCATTTGCTCTTTCGATGCAGCGTCCTGTGCTAACTCGTCCGTAAAGGCAGCTATTCCTTTCGCAGAGTAATCAAAGGCGAATCCGATGTCCTGACCTGTCGACATCATGGTGCGCGACATCATGGTGAGCGACATCATGGCGCGAACACACGGAATATTAGAGCTATGCACTTAAGCCAGGTTTAGACAATGAACTTTACAATGTACATACTTAGCATGCGGTGATCGTTCTCTGACCAGTGCCGGAACTCCATTATATTTTTCGGACATGTTAGAGTCTCTCTCATAGCACTGTGCGCGAATCTTAATAATGTCCAAACCAACTTCTTCTAAAAACGTCATGATGTTTTCAGCCAGATTAACGCCTGTAATTGACTTACATTCTACAAAGCCTAGAAACTCCTCTAGAACATCACATTTCGAGTCAATAAATCTGACACAAAACGATAGCTGCTCTTTTGTGGATTTGTCAGTGGCTTCATCTCCTGTAATTGCAAAGTACGGACTTAGTTTGTAGTCATCAACAAGTTTGTCCTTGATTTGGTCGGCACACATTCCTATTAGTTCATTCTGACTTGTACATTGCATTTGCTTTGGTTTGAGTAAATGGTCAGTCAACATCGGGTCATCTTATGCCACAGCTCGTAAAATTGCCATGAAATTACTTCTTTCTTCTGCGTGACCCCTTAATGGAATATTTTGATTACCACAAAGCAGTATAACTTCTATTTTTCTGAAGAATGTGTCTATTGTTCTCATGTTTTCTGAAAAGACCACGAGTAAAAATTGCAATCAGCTGACCATACCCCTCCACCCCATACCCCACTGTTTCTATTGTTTTTTTGGCATTTTTATTTTTATTATTTCTGGGGACAATGTGTGTCTACAGTGCCTATAGGCAGCTACGCCACTGGCTTAATAACTTCCCTTCGACGAAACTTCACCACAAGGTGTGGATTATTAAAAGAAAGCTTGGAAATATTAATGGATTCATTTATTCAAGGTCAAAGGTAAGTATAAAAATCGAACAAGAAATGCAGATTTCACAGAACCTCAAAACACGCAAAAAGACAAACAAGAATGGCAATAGTAATAATAAAGGTATATGACTTCACAAACACAAAAAGAGTTGACATTAAGGCTACCGCCTTGGAACGGTCAGTGGCAAAAAGGCCGCTGGGGTTTTAAACCAGGTTCTAGGGTGCACCAAACCTCACACTTACCCTACTGTCATCCCAATTAAATGGGGCAGTGTAAATAAAGAAATCCCCGTCATGAACTGTTCTCTAACCAACAAGGCAGCATTAATAGGCAAGATCACTGTTACTATAAATGAAAATTTGCTGCTCGATAACTTTAGATTATTTTGAGAGATTTTAACGAATTATCACCACAATGTGTGGCTTTTAAGCTTAGAAAGAAAGCGTGTGATTGTTAATCGGGTCATTTGATCAGGTCAAGGTCAGGGTCACTGTTACTATAACTAGAAACTTAGTTTCCACTAAATAACGTCATTGTTCGGGGCGCTTGTTTCAGCCGAAGGTTTTTCTGCAAAAGCTTGAGCAATTTAATAATATGTACATCCATTATATATCATTAGAACTGGTATTTTTAGTAGTAGTTTTGAAAATCAGTTGAGAAATAAATATTTTACAGCCCAAATGAGTTTTTGATGGTGCTTTTCCCATGTAAATTCCTTGTTGATGGGACAGTAGACAATTAAGACATTTCGTATAACTTCAGTTAGCCTTCATACTTTGCATTAAAAATTTCAGGTTATCTTAATTTGAATATTCAACAATTTAAAACCATTTTCGGATAAAAATTCTAAAAGTAAGTATATTTCACATTTTTCATGCAGCAGAATTTTGCATTGAAAATACCCCCATCAAAAACAGTATTTCAGGCATGATTTTTTTTTTTCTCAACCGATTTTGAAAAGTAAAGTATTTTCTTTACCACCAAAAATGTCTGTTTCACTGATATAGAACATATTTAGGTACGAATTGTATTTTGTCTTAAAATTCAAAAAAACTTTGGTTGAAACAAGAGCCCCTATCCAATAGTTTCCTTTAAGGGATGTTAACGAAACGTCATCACACGGTGCGGCTCTTGGAAAGGTAGCTTGGAATTTTTGATCGGGTTATTTGGTCTAAGGTCAAGGTCAAAAACTGTACAAAAAACACTGGGTCTTGCTCAATAATTTAAGGTGTTTTGAAAAAACTTCACCAAAAGGTGCTGTTAATAAAACAAAGCTTGGGATTGGTAATCGGGTCAATTGGTCAAAGGTAAAGGTTTGTTTGTTTGTATGTTTTTTAAGTCATTTTCAACACATGTAAGGTTATATATGACGGTCGTGTTTTTGTGGTGGAGGCAGACCGCCCACTTTTCCTGAGTAGAACCAGTACTGTAAACCTCCCGCCAAAGGTAAAGGTCACTGTTATAATAAATAGAAATTTGGTTTAAACTTCCCATGCGTGATTTTAGCGAAACTTCAGCACAAGGGGCGGCACATGAAAAGGAAGCTTTGGATTATTATTTTGGTCCCTGCGAATATATAAATAGAAAACTGGTGCCAGCTCAATACTTAACCTGCCCCTTCGAGACTTCACCATAAGGTGCGACTCACGGTAAGGAAGCTCGGGATAGTTATTCGGGTCAATTGATCACAGGTCAAGGTCATTTTTATATAACTAAGAACATCGTTTCCGTTTAATAAGCAGGTATACCAGTCGAATAGAAAATTTAGCATTCACAGAACACAGTCAGTCAAAACGCGTATACAAAACGTATACAAAACAGCAACATTTACAAGGGAAAAGCAAAATATGGGACATCACAAACACAAAAATTCATAGTATGGCTACCGTATTGGAACGGTCAGTTGCATTGCATTGTCACGCCTTAATTCCATTAAGCGATGGGAAAGCTTATATTAGCAGGACTTTGTAACGGATACATGTTTTACTGGAAAAAAATGTGATAACTTGTTTAAAATCACCTATTAAATGTTTTAATTATTAAATGTTTAAATTTGACAATATGAAAACCTTTTAAGCCAAAATTAAGGTTTTATTTCATATCTCAGCCAACCCCGTTTTCGCTTCTTGGAGAAGGGGTTGGATGGGAAATGAAAGTTAATACTCGGACAACGTAATGCATGAAGTTTAAACCAGATTCTAGGGTGTAAACCTCTTTACTTTCCCTTGAAGGATTTTTATGAACTTTTACATGTGTATTAAGTGCAAATGAAGGAAGGTGTTACACAATCTTGCTTCACGAGCCAATCTGGCCCAACTATTTTTTACTTTACAGTGTTTCCGCGGCCAATATCGGATGCGCCAATCTTAACGTTTACTGTGAAGCAACACAACTGTTCTTATGTGCACACCCCCTAGTTAACATCATAGTTACAAAGGCACTACATGAAAACAGAATACCCATTGTTTTTGGATAGATTTAAAAGCGTATCAAAATAATAATACTTTTTCATTTCTCTCATGTATTAGAATTAATGCAATAGCACAGTTTCATCCACGGTCAACGCTTTGAAGTACTTATTAATCATTAAAATTACATCTCGATTCATTAATCTAATATCACATTGGCTTTAACCCTGCTTGCAATATTTGAATAAATGGTAATAACCTTTGACAGTTTTCAAGTGTCCTTCGTAATTTTATCCGCAAGTTTTAAACAAAATAAAGATTGACGTGTGTATCTTTACAATTCTTGTTCCTGGTATGATTTATTAAGGTATTATTTATATTGAGTCCGAAAATGTCGAAAATGCTTCGCTCAAAGCAATTGTCATAACTATGCTTCGTCTGCCAAGTGAATTCTCCTCAAGAAGAATTATCCGACAGGGCCAGGCTGCTGACATACTGCTGGGATGTTAAACACACTCTGGTCCTTAATACCCATGGTGAAGTTGTAAAACTGGACAACCTGCATGTAGGGAGCCGCTGTAAAACAAATTACGTAACCATATGTATGCAATTTACAATTAATCCTCTATAACCGGAAGTAGTATTAAACTTCAAGTTGTTACTCTTTAGTTCAATATTTCGGCACCTTGACCTTTTTCAAGCGATATATGATTGAGCTTCTGTTGTTCCTCGGAAAAGGCCAAGGAGCCAAACTATTGAATAAAAAAGTAACAATTTGAAATGTTCATATATAAATATTTTAAGTGGATATATGGACAGTAGTATTATATCCATATACACATAAATTTGGAAATATATTTTGAAAATTGTGTTGAATTATTTTGGAGGAACTGTTTGCTTTACCACGTGATCATTATGTTACATTATGTTACATTATGTAGATGACATATATGTTGGTTGGTTAAATGTGACTCCTGAAGCAGGTGAAGGGGTGTTTGAGGAGACTATTACCGGTATATGTTTAGTATATGTTTAAATGCAGCATTAAAGTTGACAAATGTCTGTCACAATAATATATAGGATATTGATCACTTATTAGAATTTTAAGAAAATAGTTCCAAGAGATATAAGGTGGGTCTTAAGTCCAATAAATTGAATCACTTACCGAAATCATTAAGTAGATATGGCAAATATTGTTCTGATATGAAAATAAGGCTAATATTTGAAAAAAATCTAAATGGTCATTGAATGTAAGATTTGGGTTGAACTACGCACTATTTTATAGTAAATCATAACCACTTACGGCCATTTGGAAGTACTGTAGTATCCATAACTGGAAGGCAATTGTCTTTGTCCACAGTAATAAATGACGTCACGTATCCTACACTGGTGTCGAACGTGTTTATCTTCATCCCACTTCCGGGCATTGCGAAGTACGTGTCCAGAAGTGCTGTGGCCGTGTCTGAAAGTTAGGTGTATGTCTTTATTATTAATTATTTGGAATTTTCATCGGACAAACAAATGACAATTGTCTTAACTGAGCACGTGTTCTCGGTTTTTACTTGGCACTGTATATATGTTCCAGTAATTTCCTAGGTTCGTTACAAAGAAGCATATTCAGACTTTTTATTCTGATAGTTTCGAACAAGAACGTTGAATTTTCAATTTCATTTGATGAAACAAAACATATGCATTCTGTTACAACGACATGGCATTGTGTTACCGCGACATGGCATTGTGTTATCGCGACATGGCATGGCATTATCTGGACATGGCATGGCGTTACCACGACATGACATGGTGTTACTACGGCATGGCATTGTGTAAAATGACATGATATTGTGTTACCACGACTTGGAATTGTGTTACCACGACATCGTATTGTGTTACTACGACATGGGGTTGCCATCAAATGGTATTGTTTTACCACGACATGGAATTGTGTTACACGGCATGGCATTGTGTTACTACGTCATGGCTTGGTGTTACCACTACATGGTATTGTGTTACCATGACATGGCATTGTGTTACTACGACACAGCTTTACCACGGCATGGCATTGTGTTACCACGACAAGGCATTGTGTTACCACGGCACGACATTGTGTTATCGCGACATGGCATTGTGTTACCACGACATGGCATGGGGTGACCTCGACATGGCATGGCGTTACCACGATATGAATTTGTGTTACCACGACATAAATTGCATTACCACGACATGACATGGTGTTACAACGACATGTTATTGTGTTACCACGACAAGGCATTGCCACGACATGCTATGGCATGGTGTTACCACGACTTGGAACTGTGTTACCACGACATGGCATTTTGTTACCACGACATGACATTGTGTTAGCACGACATGGCATTGTGTTATCACGACATGACATTGTGTTACAACGACATGGCAGTGTGTTACCACGATATGGTTTTGTGTTACCACGGCATAGCATTGTGTTACCATGACATGACAGTGTGTAACTACGACACGGCTTTACCCCGGCATGGCATTGTGTAACTACGACCTGGCATGGTGTTACCACGACATTGCATTGTGTTACCACGACATGGCATTGTGTTACTTCGACATGGCATGGTGTTACCACGACATTGCATTGTGTTACCACGATATGGCATTGTGTTACCACGGCATGGCATTGTATTACCACGACATTGCATTGTGTTGCCATGGCATGGCATTGTATTACCACGACATGGCATTGTGTTACCAAGGCATGACATTGTGTTACTACGACACGGCTTTACCACGGCATGGCATTGTGTTACCACGACATGGTATTGTGTTACTACGACATGGGATTGTCATGACATGACATTGTGTCGACGACATAGCATTTTGTTACCACGGCATGGCATTGTGTTACTACGACACGGCTTAATCACGGCATGGCATTGTGTTATTACGACATGATATTGTGTTACTACGACATGGGGTTGCCATGGCATGACATTGTGGTACCACGACATGGCATTTTGTTACCACGACATGGCGTTGTGTTACCATGACATGGTAATGTGTTACCACTGCATGACATTGTGTTACCACTAACATGACGTGGCATTGTAGTTTGATTTGTAAGTCATATATCAACATCGTATATAGTTGGCCAACTCCGTCATTTTTCGGGATCATACACTAATCAAAGTTCCTAAGCACCCACCTAAGAGTATGTCAATAATATTCTCTTTGTTTTGTGTAATTCACGCTTAGTTAGAGTTACTGTTGAACAGCAAAGTAATAAGTTTAAATCGTCTGCTCTGATAGCATGAACACATTTTTAATATTTTAAGTCGATGTGTTTTCTCAGAAAAAAATTAAAACACGTATACAACTGGGTACATAGGATTTTGTTAAGTACTTTGAATTCGTCCAGCTTTCAATGTTCATAATTCTAAATTTTGACATTGTGTTTTATTTGCATTATCACTACAAATGCAAAAGAATTTTTCGAAATATTTAATGTTAACGCTGAATTACAGATACTTGAATTTCAAACGATATCCAATGAAAAGGGGGATAATTCCGGATTATCCATATTTCATTTTATTATTGACGGAACGTCTGCAATACATTGTTCAAACTTATTTTTTGTTATATTATTTCCTACCAATTTAAAGAAGTTTATATCTTTAAGTGGTCTTCTATTCATGTTGTGTTTTTTCAGCATATTTTAAACAGAAAATAAATATTTTACAAACTATTGGTCAAAACAAAATACTTATCATACAACTATTCTAAAATATTTTTAAAATAAAACATTAAATACGAATGTGAGTAATTAGGAATTGTGTTCAGTGTATGATTATTTGGATTGATTGCGATGTTGAAAAAAACACATGTACCTGGAATACAACCTTCCTTGAACGGCGACAGTGATTTTTTTGTGCAGTGATTCCCGGATATGACATACTTTGCGTTCTGTGGAATGAGATATATATGTATAGAAAAGACAAACTGCATACAAAACTTCGTAATTAGCAAATAATCAGTCAGATATAGAGCAAGCATGCAAACAATAGAAGGCTTCAGGAAGGAGTGTTTGGAAAAACAGTAGGTTAAAATACAGAAGATTGTATGTGACGTGATTACTAGTACTTTCTGGAGTATTTTCCCAGGATTTATAAACGTACACGTTTATTTCACCCCCAACAGACGTATACTAATCAATTTAAGGTATTTTATAGTTTTTATATAAATGATAATTCAGTGTTGTCAATATATCATTTGCTTGTTCACATATACACCTCAAAATAAATTAAGGACCGCAAGAATATTTCTTCATATGCTTACCAGTGAAATTGACTACATACCATTTTCAAACGGTTACACAGAATGTGTAAGCAATGTTGCATTAAACTGAAAAATCATTAATTTGCCCTAAAACAACAATACTAAAAGTTTTAATATATTTTGTAAATGTATTCATAACGTTTAATCACTACCAATGGAACTAAGGACGCAAAACTTTAATTTCCCGCGAAATTGACTAACCTTTGACAGTTTAAAAGCATACACCGAACAGTTTTGAAAAACGCTGAGTTTTTATCCCATCCAAAATGAAGTAAAGTTGCATATTTGGTACTGCACGCGTATCTGAGTTATTCTAAGGAAAATGGTGACAGATGATTGTTAAGAGATCAATAGTCATGAAAATAATACGAAATAACATTTTTGGGTGAAAAAATCATTTTATTGAAATTTCTAAATCAGAATTTTCAATTTATTTCTTTTGGTGTAAAATGTTCCTAAAGATACAGAAACACGAAACAGTTTCCATTTTTGGTATGCATTGTGTATTTAAACTTGTGCGATAATCTTATTGAAATAAAGAAGGGATGGTCCTTAACTTATTTTGAGGAGTATATACTAGATGAAATGGAAAGCTAGAAGCAAGGGATGAGACACCAGAAACATAAATGGGTTAGTAATAGTGGTATCGCTTTGGAACGTTCAATGGGTAAAACGCTGGGGGTTTAGGGTGCACCGAACCTCACTCTTATCCCAATGTCATCCCAGTACAATCAGACAGTGTAAATAAAGACATCCCCGTCGGGCTTTATCCTCTAACAAACTACGCAGCTTTAATAGGCAGTGTAAGTATATCAAACATACAAACTACGCAGCATTAATAGGCACTGTAATTATATCAAACTTACAAACTACGCAGCTTTAATAGGCAGTGTAAGTATAGCAAACATACAACCTACCCAGCACTAATATGCAATGTAAGTATATCAAACATACAAACTACGCAGCTTTAATAGGCAGTGTAAGTATATCAAACATACAAACTACGCAGCTTTAATAAGCAGTGTAAGTATATCAAACATACAAACTACGCAGCATTAATAGGCAATGTAAGTATATCAAACATATAAACTACGCAGCATTAATAGACAATGTAAGTATATCAAACATACAAACTACGCAGCTTTAATAGGCAGTGTAAGTATATCAAACATACAAACTACGCAGCATTAATAGGCAGTGTAAGTATATCAAACATACAAAAAACAATAGCATAGATATCCTCGATGAATTAGCAAAAGCCAGAGCAACCAGAGAATAAACCATTAAGGGCACGACAAGACAAACATTAATCGTTATCATCCGTTTCAATATCCAGGTAGACGTCATCATAGGTAGTTATAAAAGTCAAACAGGAATAGTAGCATTCAAGGACTACAGTCAACCTCGGAAACAAACAACAATTACAAGGAAAGAGAGAAGCAATGTATTTGACATCTCAAACATAAAAGGGTTGACAATAGGACTTCCGCCTTGGAACGGTCAGTGGCAAAAAGGCCGTTGGGGTAGTCTGTTCCATCATCGCAAGCATAGTGGCGAACTGTAAATGTGTCAACCAATAAACGTGCAGTGCCTTGCAAAATGAGAGGGTCATAGCCTGTTTCAATAACATTTCTAACCAGTTAATATTGTATACAACAATTGGTCATGACCAAGGAACTAGCAAAGTGTTTTCATCCTCCATGCTCCTCATGTATGAGGAGTTTATGCTTAATAAACAACGCAAATGTATGCTGACCCCATAACTGCCCTCCCCTTTGGAGGAGGATCCATACATCCAATTGCAAAACTCTTCCATAGTGTTGGCCTATATCATCACTTAAAACATGTAATAAAACCCATTTAAACATATTGAAATGCACGGGTTTATTGTTTTATTTGGTGAGTATGGCTTCTCATTGGGTTCGAAACATTCGGTGTGATCTACTCATCATTATCAATCACTGTGCCAAACTTCAACTAATGAATGAGGAATTCAGATTACGATCAAAACCGACTGATTGACTAAGTGACGGATGGCGCATTCTGAATGATAATACATATATTTCATATGTCATCGTTCGGCCACACCCTCGTGCAAGAAAGCGTTGCAGCCCTCACAAATATCGGGGTTTGTTAGCGAACATCAGGGAAAATAGCACTGCATCTTCTGATTATTATTTCTCCACTGTCACCCTCACTGGGATGCCATATTTATATATGTACGTTTGTAACAATGAGCACTTACTGTGACATTATAATCATGAAGAACAGTCACTTGTGTCTGCACGCCGTCAACGGTCAAGTCTTCCACGAACAGTTCCCGTCTGCTAACTGCATCATACCAGTAATGCATATGACCCTGCACAAAATAAAGACAATGCCACATAAAAGAGTAAAATAAAATGTAATCCATGTTATTCAAGGGCTTGTTATAACAGGATAGAGCCAAACTACTGTGTCACAGGACAAAGTGGAACAGATAAAGAAAAAAGGACGAAACTAATGTGTAGCTATGTGCACTGGTTTACATTCTCGAGTCTGGCCTGAAGATACTACTTTACAGTCCCTATAATGACATCAACAGAAAAAGAAATCAACAGATGTAGATAGTTTCTAAACCTACTGACGACGAGGTGTATTATTATATGGAGAGTCCAAACTCTATAGAGACACTATAAACGGCCTTAACCAGCCTGGCCAAACCCTAGAACTGGAGCATCCAATTCAAAGTTACCAACTCATAATTCAGTTTACGCATATTCAAACACGTATACATTATAAGAACGTATATAGAACCCGTGAATAAACCTATAATTTTAATCGGTACATATACATTATTATATTTCCTGAACACCTGGATAGAGTTTTGATAAACGGTTGTGTAATGTAGTATTGCCGTTATTTGGCGGTTACTTTCTTTAAGATTAATGTTAGGTTACGCTATATATTTCGTCGTGATTGCTATTGTGAATGATGGGCGACTTTCAAATAATAATCTTGTACATTGTATTCATTGTTTGTTGATCAATTGTTTCGTTGTAACATTTACGCTTAAAACAGAGAGTTGTCCATTCTTGACGGTGGCCTTCACGAGTCCTTGATTGGCTTCATACTGCCTTGGAAAACAACATTTACTGCAGGAGACCACATACAGTAGGGAGGTCAGGATACAAATCACAGATTGAACGTTCATACTGAAAGAGAAAACACGAGGTATAATTGTTTTTATCGGAACCGAGGCTTTCCCCACCTCCATACCCATGTGTAAGATAAGGCTTTGAGTAGAACTTGTTACCCAACCCGTTTGTCATTATACTATTTCTATCGTATATATGTTTATATTTGCTCTGTATGTAAAATATTGACAATACAATATGTTTAAATAAAAAAAAAACATGTAAAACGCGGATAACCTTATCTGGTATGCAAGAAAAATAAATAAGACATGTGATAAGGAATTTGGATACAAATTAGTCCAGACGCCGCTATATAAAAATACATTACATGTTGGTTATACACGATGAACATTACGTTATACACGATACACCATATTACATGATATCTAGATTAAATAAACTAATACTCGTTGTACAATTTAATGGCATACCTGACTATAGAAAAACTCTTTGTCCTCCTAGAACAAATTGCCGGATCCGAAGTTCCTTAGCGTATATATTGAACGTAAGCTTCTCTATGTTCCTGTTAATGACATGACCTTGACATTTCCCCTTCATTTTATTACAATCCAATTAGAACAAAAACAAAACACTGCAACTCAGCTTACATTACAACCAAACTATTCCATCGACAAGATTAAATACTTAGATCAGCTAATACATATACGTGTGTAACAACCGATTGTTTAAGTGGTATTTACATTTTCAAAATTATAACATCGCTTAAAAGTGTCCTCTTGTGATCTTATTTACTCTTTGCCATTAGGTAGATAGATAGATACCTTATTTATTCGCCTATTAGTATACACGTTATAAATACATGATAATTATCTTAACAGTTGTCAATGGCAGTTCATTCAAAATGAAGATATCTATGTCGTGCACGCACATGCAACCACGCACATACACACTTGTACCCATACGCGCGCACACATATATGCACACGCACGGACGCACGAACGCACGCACGCACTCGCGCGCACACGCACGCCACGCACGCACACACACACACACACGAGACAAAGAAAAGACCGATAACAGAAATATTATTACGTTTATAATATTTCGACCAAAATCAGTATGTATCTATAGTTAAATGAACAAACAAAATTATTGAAGAACATTACAAAAATTCATACATATAATTCCAAATTATGTTACTTAATCCCGAAACTCCTTCGAATAACTTATTACACGACTAACACATCACTGATTTGGGGTGACACTTTAACCTTGTTAAAGCGCGTCTAAATTATTGAACCTTTATTTGATCAAGATAGTTTTTAAGCCTAATGTTTACAAAAAAATTATATGAATTTGCTCTTGTTGAGTTTTCCAATATTTTCGTTCCAATTTTGTATAAAATTGTCCGTTAATCTTTGTTTCAAAATCTGCATTCATGTATTAATATGAGCAACTCCTTGAAATAACCACACATGGTTAAACTATATCAAGTATAGGTACGAAAATACAAGATTGAAGACAAATATTAAACACGTGAATCGAGCGTGTTTTTTTTAAATTGTTGCCGTAAACCCGATCAAAACGGCACGTGGTTTTGCCAACGTGTTTGTGAGGATAGAAAAATAAAAGTCAATGTTTGCTAGTTTGTTTGATTGAAAGCCAACTGCAATCTTGCCATTTTACGGTATTATTGGATTACCGTTTTGGAGACTACATTTTAAGATAGGTTATGATAAATTCTTAGGCAACGTTTCCCCCACCCCACAACCTCTAATCAAACAATCTTGGAAAATGGACTAGCACCCCAAACATGCGTTGACCTAACGGCAAAGTAGCATTGTATTGTAAACAATGAGAGAATATCTTCATTACGTGGTCCCGCTTTAATTCCATTAAGCGATGGAAAAGCTTATATAAGCAGGATTTTATAACGGATATTTCGACGATAAAACATGTTTAAAAACGTTTTTTACAGAAAAAATCCGATAAACTGTTTAAAATTACCTCTTAAATGTTTTAATTTTACAATATACAACATTTTAAGTCGAAATTAAGGTTTTATTTCATACCCCAGCCAACCCCGTTTTCGCTTCTTGGAGAGGGGGTTGGATTGGGTATGAAAGTTAATACTCGGACCACGTAATGGTTTAATGGGAGTGAGGCTTGTAAAGGTTTTGCCTCCGCACTTATTACATAAAACCAGGATCCGTCCGCCCCTAATAAGAGATGGTTATCATAACTAAAATAGGTGTGAAGGTTATCCAGTGAACGTGTTTGATAGCTTTAGACATTTAGTTATATAGTTGGCTTTATTGTTTAGATTTCACCACTTTTAGTATTGGATTTCTATATACATGTACATCAAATGCAGTTTATGGGAATTATGTATGACTGAAGACAATAGCAATGGTACTGAACACAATAGAAAATGCCCCTAAACAGGTAACGCACCAGTAGACAATACATTTAATATCTCAATAATAACAATCAATAAATCAAAACAAATTTCATTCTGAACGAGACAAATATCTTGTCAATAACGACTGTAAATTAAAAAAATCATTAAAATCACCTGTCTCCAACGGTACCAGTCGGCATATAATAAGTTCATTCATTAAAGATATTGCATGTCTACTGGTGCGTTAGCTGTTTGGTTCAGTATATAATATAAAATTCATTGCTCCATCAGTTTACACAAAGCTCGCTAATTGTTTTAATTGTGTAGAGCTATTAGCAGGACATTGATTTGGATTATTTGTATGAAACAACCCATTAGTGGGAAGGGTCGTTATTACTTGCAGAGCTATAAAACAAGCATAAAATAGTTCCGATCACGCAGCCGACTGCCCCGCTTTTCTGAGCTCCTATGTGACGCAGATTGCGAACTTCTCGGTGATCGAGACTAAGCATCAACATGCTGTCATAATCACAGAGGGCAGTCCTCAGTTTCGCACGAATGTCCATGTAAATCAGAAAGAAAACAACTAAGCATCTTTTAGACTCATGATGGTATTAAAAATAATGATAGGGTGCATGTTTGCTGGTGTGTTTTTTTCAGTTTTGAGTACCTATAAGTTTATTTTGATATAGTGGAATATGCTTTCTTTGTTTGTTTTTGAGGCTATAAATAGAAAATGCGAAACTGTCAAAAACTTCCCAAAACTAACAAAATTGGCTGATTTTGCCTCACAGTTTCATCAATTTGGAATAATGCTTTTTTTAAAAAGCCGGTGAAGGTATGTAAAATTTAGCATTTTCTAATATGCAAAAGCATGATGAGTGCAGAAATGACCCTGATATGCTGAGGACATTGTGCTTATTGGTATTTATTGACATTTGAAATATTTGTAAAATTGCATTTTAAGCTTGTTTTGAGAATTTGAGAAGGGTGGGGCGGAGTGTGTGTGTGTGGGTGGGGTGGGTGGGGGTGGGGAGGGAGTAATCTTAAAGAAATGAGGCAAACATTGTAAAGAAAATTCTTGTTGGTACTTTTATTTTGTATGAAAAATGGGTAATTTAACGGTCTTCAAAGAAATGTATGACCCAATGATGGTGCAATTTATTTTGCTCAAGGATTCAGGCTAAGGGCTTGTCATGGGTTTGAACGTTGAGAACTGGACATTAAACTGAGGAGTGCCCCAATAATCCACTATTAAATTCCAAGGAGAAGAATTATATCACCACTAATCGTTTAATATGCTTTGAACAATGTTGTAAGAAAAAAACAACAACAACAAACAAACAAAACGTTAAAACGTTAGTCTATAAACAATACAAAAAAGAAAAGGGTTGCAGAGGAAAGGCAAACTAACGAAAGTGGTAGCTGTTAATGCTAATCGAGGTAAGGTTTCAATGACATTTTACTAATATCAATTAAATTAGGAGTTTATACAAACACAAGATTATGGCGGGGATTTCTTTATTTACACTGTCCTGTTTAATTGGGAAGACACAACATTGAGATTTGGTGTACCTTAAAACCTGGGTTTAACCCACATCAACATTTTTGCCACGAACATAAAAGGGTTGGTTTGGGTTGGGTTGGGTTGGGATGGGGTGTGGGGAAGAGGGGGCGGAGGTGTTTTTGCTCCTATTGTCAACCATTGTATATTTGTGATGTCGTAAACTCTGTGTCGATTCTTTCGGATGGCGGGAGGTGTACAGTACTGGTTCTACCCAGGAAAAGTGAATGGTCTGCCTCCACCACAAAACAATCGACCGTCATATATGTGTTGAAAATGACGTAAAACACCATACAAACAAACAAACAAACAAAAAAAAAGTAATGATGGACAATTTGTTTTCTTCTAAAATGTCAAACTTCGATTAATACAAATCTAATACATTGTAATCTTTGATAGAAAATATTTACTTAACTTTTTTAACTTTCTAAAAAATATTACCTTCAGAATGGGTTTTATAAAAGGACTAAATCCATCCTCGTAGTTTTTAATAAAGAAACTTCATAAGCTTAACACACGCTTAATGCGGATCTTCGTAATTTAAGTAAAATTATAATGCAGTTATCCTCAGTTTGAAAAAAACTTGCTGGCTTAGGACACATACTTGACTGATGAAAGTGATCATTGGCTTTCACAAAATCAACACTAGTCCAAATATCTGTGTTCTCTTGTTCCTCTCTGTGTTGCTCTGGCTCCAAGTCATCGAGTACTTGCTTTGTGGCTTTCTATGTGTTTGCCTTTTAATATTTATTTATATACATGATCATCTTAGTGTTATGCTTATATTGCCTATTAATGTTGCCTAGTTTGATAAAGGGTATGGCCTGTGTGTGTGTGTGGGGGGGGGTGGTGGGGGGGGGGGGGGGGAGATATTTATTTATATACATGATCATCTTAGTGTTATGCTTATATGCCTATTAATGGTGCCTAGTTTGATAAAGGGTATGGGGGGGGGGGGAGATTTCTTTATTTGCACTATTACACTTCTAAGTTACTGGATGGGAATAGGGTAAATGTGTGTGTGTGGGGGGGGGGGGGGGGAGATTTCTTTATTAGCACTATTACACTTCTATACTTCTATTGCTGGATGGGAATAGGGTGAATATGAGGTTAGGTGCACCCTAGAACCTGGTTTAAAACCCCCTTGTTATTTTTTGCCACTGACTATGTCAAGTCGGTAGCCGTATCGTCATTTAATGGAGCTTGGTCTGGAAAACTAGACATCTCGGCTAGTTTTTCCCTTATTCATCATTAATATTAATTAACTCTCTTATAAATTAATTGTTTAAAATTGGTTTTTAATCGCAATATACATTATTTAAATGTATTCTAAATAACAGGATTTTCGTCGTTTTTCCAGACAAAACATATTCATCAACAATAGCCAACGATAACATGTGGCTTAATTTAATGCATATGTACAGTTCAAATGAACGTGAAGCCCAGTATGATGGTTATCATATGAATATGGACGGACACCAATCACTGTTTCAGATCGCCTCCGGTCCCTTTAAAGGACAAGATCATCCATTACGTGGTCCCGCGGACACCAGTCGCTGTTTCAGATCGCCTCAGGTCCCTTTAAAGGACAAGATCATCCATTACGTGGTCCCGCGGACACCAATCACTGTTTCAGATCGCCTCAGGTCCCTTTAAAGGACAAGATCATCCATTACGTGGTCCCGCGGACACCAATCACTGTTTCAGATCGCCTGAAGTCCCTTTAAAGGACAAGATCATCCATTACGTGGTCCCGCCTAAATTCCATTAAGAGATGGGAAAGCTTATACCAGCAGGATTTTATAAAAAAAAATTGGACATTTCGACAGTAAAATATGTTTAAAGACAATTTTACTGAAAAAAATCGATAACCTATTTAAAATTAACTATTAAATGTTTTAATTTTACAATATGCAAACTTTTAAAGCCAAAATTAATTTTATACACCAGCCAACCCCGTTTTCCTTTCTTGGAGAAGGGAATGGATAGGGTACGAAAGGTAATACTCGGACCACGTAATGGTGGTCGACGTTTATCGTATTTACCATATTAAGTTTTAAATCAAGTTTACACTTTAACGAGATGCATCCGCCCTTAATAATATGAATTTGCAAAATGAACGAACTAACTTTATCGAGGGGACAACGCAAAACTAGTGTAACTAAATATGAATAATGAAGGAGATAAAATAGTTTTGCACTGAACCCTCGA
>JAWPHD010002098.1:225000-275606 GCA_037043455.1 Cyrtodaria siliqua | reverse complement strand
ATTTCCGTGACATTTAGTTTCCGATATATGCCAAACTTAAACCTTACCCAGAACTGCTTCATCAATTTCCGTGACATTCAGTTTCTGATATATGCCGAACTTAAACTATACCCAGAACTGCTTCGTCAATTTCCGTGACATTCAATTTCCGATATATGCCGAACTTAAACCATACCCAGAACTGCTTCGTCAATTTCCGTGACATTCATTTTCTGATACATGCCGAACTTGAACCATACCCATACCCGTAACTACTTTGTCAATTTCCGCGACAGTCATTTTCCGATATATGCCGAACTTTAACCATACCCAGAACGGCTTCGTTAATTTACTTGACAGTCCGATACATGCCGAACCAATCATACTAAAATAACATATCATTAGCTATTCGTTTTTATGTCGACCACAAACAAGCACTTCTCAAGTTTTTTTTTTAAATATTAAAATCGAATAGTACAACAAAAAATCGCCGAGTCGTCGAGTTTTTCTGACCGAATCTTTTAATAAACAATAATTATATATACAGTATTAAAGACATGCACTCTTCTTCACGATCCCTTCCGTTTGTTTTAACGCTGAAGATCATTGCTGACCAGTGTGATTGATTTTATTTCATGAAACCAAGGGGCGGAGGCTCTTTTAACAGCTCAAATACCTCCGTGGCCGAGATGGTAAAGACGCTGCGTTTGAAGCCTTCTCGCCTCTCACCGCTGCGAGTTCGAATCACACTGGGAGCCTGACTTGTAAGTGAGAAAGTATAAATTCTTATAGATGTTGGGCAGTATACAGTACTGATTCTACCCAGGAGATCATCGGAGGTCTACGAAATAACCGACTGTCATGTATAGCCTAAAGTATGGTGAAAATGACGTTAAACACCATTAAAAAAAACACCATCCTTTAACATCTCACCGTGTTGCCATTAGCAAAAAAATACAATACAAAAACATACGATACATAACATACAATAAAAAAAACACTCACTATTGGAGAGTCACGATATACTAGTAACTGATATGTACCGTTTTCGAAATATAATTGGGAGAATATGTCAACAACTAGTTCATACTTATTATAATTATGTGTACCTTCTTTACATCTTCAAAGGCAAAAGTTCAGTGTCAAGCACGATTATTCAAATTGGTCATTGTACCTCTAATTTATCTTAAGGTCGAAATATGTATGGCAAGTTTTTATCTATACAAAGCGATTATAATTCTAAATCGATATTTTACATTTATCTTCTAGCAGTGTCACGATGTTTTAATATTTACATTTCAAAAGACACCATGGGTGAGAATATCTAGGCTAACGCAACAAGTTCTTTGTCAACATATTCATATCTGCTTTGCTTATCTTGTTAATATACTCTTCAAAATAAGGACCATCCTTTCTTTATTTCAATAATATTAATGTTTGCTTCATTGCATGGGAACTGTTTCGTGTTTCTGTATTTTTTTAGGAACATTTTACACCAAAACAATAATAATTGAAAACAGAGATTTTGAAATTTCAATAAAGTGTTTTTTATCACCCAACATTTTTATTTCGTATTATTTTCATGACTAGTGATTCCCTAAGAAACATCTGTCACCATTTCTTTATATCTAATCTACAGATAAGCGTGCAGTGCCAAATATGCAACTAGATCTAGAAAATTTACATCATTTTAAATGGGATAAAAATTCAGTGTTTTTCAAAACTGTTCGGTGTATGCCTTTAAACTGTCAAAGGTTGGTCAATTTCGGGGGAAATTAAAATTTCGCGTTAATAGTTTCTTTGGTAGTGATTAAAAGTAATGAATAAATGGACGAAAAATATTAGAACTTTTAGTATAATTGTTTTGGGACAAATTAAGGATTTTTAGAAATTATCAAAAATCTGGGACTCTTTTTAATTAACAGAACAATGAATATCAACATTGTGTTCTTTCATCTAATGTAGAAGACCTAACAATGTCCCGTTTAATGTAACATTGCTTACACATTCTGTGTAACCGTTTGACAATGATATGTAGTCAATTTCACTGGTAAGCATATGGAGAAATATTCTTGCGGTCCTTAAATTATTGTGAGGAGTATATATACGTATATGTTTTGCTTACTTAGCGGATAAGGCTTTGTGTGTTAGAGTTTCAGACCTATGCCCCGCCTGGGTTTGCTTCCTGAGGCATATCTGATGTCAACTTTCATGCTTAATCTCATCTCCCTCTGAAGTTGCTGTCTCAATATTTTTTTTAATAATATGAGCTGTTACGTCCCGTTAACAGCCATTTCGTTGTTAATTTCCATAACAAGACAGTTATTCAAATTGCTGGGCTCGTATTCATAAAGCAACTTAAGTTGAAAATATTACTCCTGTCAAAATTTAAGATTCTTACGTATTTTCAAATATCCTTATTAAATTCTCAGCAACACTACAGAGTATCTATTTTAAGATAAATCTTTAGCCGAGTATTTTATTAATCCATAGCATGGTTAAAATATAAGGAATATGTCTTAAATCGATAGAAAAGGGTGTTTAAACTCTTGGTACATTTTGAATGAAGTTAACATATTTTACGACGACGGACGGACATACAGACAGACAGACGCTATGCTCATTTTAGGTTTCACTCGTAAGACGTTCCGGCGAATCATTTACGACGAATTATCGTGTAATATATCAAGCTTTGGAGTTTAATTGTAAACATTAATTTATGTTCTATTTCTATTCTAATACCCCTAAAATGTGAAAATAACGCACACATCTGAAATCGTTCGCATTGCTTTGCTTACTCTCCTAACGTTGCAAACGTCACAGTGATATAGTTCGCATTGACTTGCTTATTCTCCTAACGTTGCAAACGTCACAGTGATATAGTTCGCATTGACTTGCTTATTCTCCTAACGTTGCAAACGTCACAGTGATATAGTTCGCATTGCTTTGCTTATTCTCCTAACGCTGCAAACGTCACAGTGATATAGTTCGCATTGACTTGCTTATTCTCCTAACGTTGCAAACGTTACAGTGATATAGTTCGCATTGACTTGCTTATTCTCCTAACGTTGCAAACGTCACAGTGATATAGTTCGCATTGACTTGCTTATTCTCCTAACGTTGCAAACGTCACAGTGATATAGTTCGCATTGACTTGCTTATTCTCCTAACGTTGCAAACGTCACAGTGATATAGTTCGCATTGACTTGCTTATTCTCCTAACGTTGCAAACGTCACAGTGATATAGTTCGCATTGACTTGCTTATTCTCCTAACGTTGCAAACGTTACAGTGATATAGTTCGCATTGCTTTGCTTATTCAGTGATATATCGTTGAATATAACGAGATGGTGTATTAGAAAAAAATAATAATATATATATATGGCGTGGCGCAGTCAGTAGCGCGGCGGATTTGTAACCGGAGGTCCCGGGTTGGTGCCACTGGTGATTCGTCGGTGTGTTCTTGGGCAAGACACTTTCCCTTAGCCTCGTCCGTCGGATTGGGTCTTATAACAAGCGGTCCCGTATATCGGTCTATCCTCCGAGCACGTTAAAGAACCATAGAATCTATTCGATAATAAGAGTAGGGCACGGTTCCCGGATTCCTATGTATATTTCCCCACTCTTTGGGGTGGCTCTAAATAACCTATACTGTTAAACAATATTCATATATTCATTAACACTTCAAATTAAAGAACAGTTAGTGGAATAAAATATTTATATTTTTGTTAAGTCAGCATGCATACTATTGTCATTAAAACCACACAATCACATTTAAAAACGAAACAAAAAATATTTGTCGAAATGCATACGTCAGCGCATAAATAGTGCGATTAAAATTTCTTTTGATATTTTGTCCTTGTCCTATTCTAAATTATCAGGGTAAATAAGGATAACTACTTTAAGAAGGAAAATACCACCCGATACAGATCAAACAGCTCAATTTTTATGTATTGTATGTGAAATATATTTCTATAGAATATTGAAAACATTTTAGTTCGCATGCGGTCTATATAATTATGAAGACGTTCCATTGTTGGGCCATTTCTAACAGAGAATTAGAGAACTCTGTTGATATTTAGAGCTATGTTAAACAAAAATAGACAATTGCCTTCATGTAATTTCTCCAATCGCATGGCCACTCAACACAAACACGGTTTAAACTTTAAAGGGACAGATGGAATTACGTGGTCCGAGTATTAACTTTCATAAGTGAAAACGGTGTTGGCTGGGGTATGAAATATAACCTTAAATTCGGCTTAAAAAGTTTGCATATTGATAAATTAAAACATTTCATAGGTAATTTTAACTGAGGTTATCGCTTGTTTTCAGTAATAAAAAATAAGTTTTTAAACATGTTTTAATGTGGAAAAATAAAAGCTTTCCCATACCACGTAATGGCAATCTTGATTTGTTTGAAACTCACGGCGTCCCGTTATTTTTTTTTATTTTTTTTTTTTTACATAATTTAAATATTTACAGTCATTATCAATTATTAGAATAGTTCAAAACTACTAGTTTAATATATTTTAAAAAGAACAAGAGTAAAATAACGAAGAAAACTGAAATCTCAATTTTTTTTATTTAATTATATGCAAGCAGTTTTGAAGTAAACATGATACAGGATTAATACAGCGAGATGCTTCATTTAATGATTGATATAAAACTCAAGATTGCCATGTGTCCCTTTAAAGGAATGAAGCACGAACATTTAACAAGTCGGTGTACAGTAGTTCAGCATCATTTACACATGGTAATCCTGATTGCTTCAAAAACTCGCGGTGACCCGTTAGTTTTTCTAATAATTTGCATATTTGAAAATAATTATTAATAATTATTTTAATAATTCAAAAGCAAAGAATGTTTATAATTTACTAATAGTTGAATATATGCACCAATAATATATATATATGTATATAATTATAAACTATTAAAATAATTTTTAATACTTATTTTCAAATATGAAATATATAAAATATGGTAAAATAACGACGAATAACTGAAACTCCAAATTTATTTAATTATATGCAAGCAGGTTCAGTCAAAATGAAACTGGATTAATAAATCGAGATTCTAATTTTGAGGCGTGATAAATGCTTCCACATTTCCGTGTGAATTGAATTGAATTGTGTGTCCCTCTAAACAGGTATGCAAAAGGAACACAAATTAGAGTTTTCAGTATTTTTGTTCGATTTCCTGATACCAATAAATTGTCACTGTTTAAAATATGTTTTGAAACTATACAATCAACATTGCCATGGGTAGGTAGGCCAAATGTTTTAACATTCCCTCGATTTTTGTCTTCTAAAAACACTAAAAGATGAACTCTAAACTAAAAAATACTTTGAAAACCATTGGTCCGAACCCCCACATGAACAGTGTCAAAACAAAGGTGCACATGTCCTCTTCATGAATATATTATATTTAATACAATCAAGGGTCGCTCAAAATAATGCAATGGGATTAAAGGACCCCAGTAGCGGGCAGAATTGTTTTTATTACTTTTTGCAATTTATTTTTTTACTGAACATCTTATGAAAACAATGTATCTTTCTAATGAAAAAAACTCTTCTTTGATTTTTTGAAAATTTGAAAAACATGCGGCCTACCTACCAAGGGACGTTTTTAGAAATGAAACGTAACAGTGAATTTCTGCACATTTACAATACCTCTCACGATTAAAAGTACACTTTAAACAACACATTACTTGAATGAACGTCTAGTGTTATCAATCTGAATAACAGATGCTATCTAGTACACCTCTGCACCAACCTCTCACATAGGCCATCAAGAAGACGCAAGCCTATAGGTATACCTCTACATCAACCTCTCACATCGGCCATCAAGAAGACGCAAGCCGATGGGTATAGCTCTGCATCAACCTCTCACATCGGCCATCAAGAAGACGCGAGCCGATGGGTATACCTCTGCATCAACCTCTCACATCGGCCATCAAGAAGAATAATCGAATTTGTGATATCAATAATTCGAATTCTTGATATCACAAAATACTGAATAAATAGTAAAACGGCGCCCCATAAATATCAACCTACCTTAATTGCGCCCTTGTATTACTTCGGTGTTTTTAGGCAAGGTACTCCCCTTAGCGTCGTCCGTCGAATGAGGTGGTAACCTGTGTGATTCCCTGTATCAAATCATATAATCCCAGCACACTAAAGAACCATGGGGATATAGTAGGGATTGCTGCTGGATTCCTATTTATCATTCCCTTCTGCTTGTGGTGGCTCGAAATACACTAAATAGTGTGATGATGCGTCGTTCAACAACAAGACAATACTTTTTCTATAACATATCCGGGTATATGCCAGTGGAGGATGTAGAATTCGTTTTTATTCGCAAATACAAGTTTTTTGCATATTATTAACTGTTGATTAGAAGGCACCAATAATATATTTAAACCTGTTGTAGATTATAATTATGCAAGCCGGTTTAAAGTCAAAATGATCCTGGATTAATTAATTGAGACGCTAATTTTAATGCTTGATAATGTCAAGATTGCCATGTGTCCCCTTTAACATTCGTCATACCTATTTAACTACATTTACCTATATTTGGAGTCGAGCTTATATAACTTGTCATACTGCCTTGCCGACGTTAAATAAATTGTATCTTATCTTACCTATATTTCGTGGGAATGTTCCCACTAAAACAGGGACACAATTCAAAGTCTTATTTTTTAATAATGTTTGGTGGGATTATTCCATTCAGTTCGTTAAGATGTACAAACAAATGTTTCGTGGGAATATTCCCACAAAGTCAGAGAATATGCAGTTATATACGTTATTATAATAAATATATAGTTATAAAACTAAAAGAAAGTTCTTCATATTTTCATTTCTAAATACATATTTCAGAAAAAGGACAGGATAGAATTTCCTTTTTTATTTTGGAACGTCTTACGAGTGAAACCTTAAATGAGCATGTCCGTCCGTCGTCGTCTGTCTGTCTGCTGTCTGTCCGTCTGTCTGTCTGTCTGTCTCTCTCTCTCTCTCTCTCTCCGTCCGTCAGTCCGTCCGTCCGTCCGTCTTGTCTGTCTGTCTGTCTGTTTGTCTCTGATTTCATGCAAATTTGACTGTAGAAGTATAAATTAATAGTTAACATACAATCGGTATTATCTCCGTTAATAAAAATAAACACATTGTTGCTTTAATTTTTAACAACAATCTATGATCCGGGTATGAGGAAATCTCTATGCAGACGTTAATGCTATTGTGTTTACATAAATATATTAAATCATCTCATATTGACAGATAAAATCTCAATTTGACGTTAAAGATATATATGCAAGTGTACAAAAACTCTATTCCAAAAGCAACTTTAACAACAATGCAGTATTCGTACAATACACCCCTCACTCCACGGCTCGCCTGCCCCACCTCCACACCCACCCCAACCCCAACGATCACAACGGGTTTGTGAGTGCAAGTTTTTGAATATATCTATTAACAAATTAACTACGCGATAAACGCTTCGGTTCAGATGTGTACCCAGGTACGCATTTATGGACGATCATGATATACGAAACGCACTCTAGCTTTCATTAATTCACATGACAAGTTTAATTATGAAATGACTCGTTTCTATTTACAGTATTTCCCGTTGCTATAGTACGGACAATAACTCGCTTTGGGAGAATGATAATGATAAAATGGTATAAGACTTTCTGACTTGAAATCACTTACCCCTTACCGCTGTGGGTTCGATCCCTCATGTGCATAGGAATGTGAGGAAGCTATCCACTTGGCTTGTGGAACGTCGATGGTTCTACCCAGGTGCTCGCCCATGCACGAACATTGCACGGAGGAGCACCGGGGTCTTCCTCCACCAGTGGAGGCTGGAAAAGTCCTTAGCTGTTGATGCGACTATACAATTCAATTCTATTTAGTGGTGTGACTCCGATCATAACTGTATAATAATTCGGTTAATATACAGTGTGTTTTCGAAGCGGAACTGTTATTATGCTGACTGCGAATTTAATCATTCGTATGAATTAATGAGATTCAATTTAAGAGAGTAGTTTTAATAATTAGCTGGTCGCAGGGTTAGAAATGTGCTCGAATCCAGGACCTTCGATCTACCTTCAGATGCTCTACAGACTGGGCTAACCGCCGCACAATGCAATGTCAAACTACTGGTTAGCTATTGGTTGAAATTAGTTACAACGGATACTATTAATTTATCATCTAAATATAAATCTTCATTATCTGATTGTGATTTAATTAATGAAGTATTTTCAAAAATTGTTATCCAATGTAAAATATATACGTAATACTTATGGCTTTATGTATGTATGGCATGATCCTTTAACGATGAACCATAAACAGTTCGTATCTAGTTTTAAACAAAGGTTGATAGATTGCTTTATTCATAACTGAAACACTGCTTTACAAGGAAATAGCATATTAACAAATTTATATAGGCATGTACAAATATTTGGATGTGAAAATTATCTAAATATTTTTTGTAAAAAAACATTACCAAATCATATTACCCAGTGATTTTACTACATTACCTTTATCTTCAAACAACGTAAGAATTGATACAGGACGTTAGGCCAGAGTTTTTTTAGTTTTAGTTTTACGGGAGAGCCTACCCTAAATTTTGCAAAACTGAAATAAAAATAAAAGTCGAAATTGAGAATTTTATTTTATTTTTTCCTCCTGCTACATCTTTTTTAGAAAAAAAGTTGTGCCTATCCTAAAACTTATTTTCACAATAACGTAAAATCGCTGGATTATGACTTAGTATTTACTTTGCAAGGTCGGAAATCGAAGTATTAATTTAGTCTCTTTAGTATACATGTTTACAAACACAATTTAATGCATACTATTGAACACCACAATACCTATTTCGCTCTACTAGGCATTGAGTTCATAAACCTTTTTTGAGAATATAATTAGTCTTGACCTATGTAAGGGAAAAATGTCTATTATTCTTGCAACTATGAAAGATAAACATTCAATAATTTCCAGTTTATATTTTGTTTCGATTTGAAGTGTGTTTAATAGCAAATTTGTGATAATTTCGACACATGTACACCATTTCTAAACGTACCGACTAGGTTTTAAACATAATTTATTTTGAGAATACATACTCTATAGACACCACAGTATAAATTACTTTAACCAACCAGGCCAAATCCGAAAACTGGAGCATCGAATTAAGATTTACTAACTCATAAATCATTTTACGCATATTCAATCACGAGTATTTTAAGAACACCCGAATCAACCTATACTTTTAATCGGCACATACACATTATTATATGACTTGAACACATGGAAAGAGTTTTGATATTTGTAGTGTAATTTTGCCTTTATTTGTCTGTTTAGTTCCTTTAATAGTGGTTCAAACGCAAAACCCAGTTTAGTAATGGATCCCGACAATCCGTGTTTTGTTTCGCAGAATGCTGTATGGAAACGTGAACAAGCTAGCATTAACGTGGTTCGCGGCATTCGTAATGCTGTTTCGATGGGGTAGAAGCGATATAGGGTTACCCGCGACGAATTGATGTTTTACATCAACATGTTCTTGTATATATTTGATAACCTAACAAGCAAAACAAAATTGTCATCTGGAATAACACTGTAAGGAGGGATATTTTAAAGATTTTTTTCCATTTCAGGAGTACTTTTCCCCCCAAACATTAGGAGAAATTCGTACTGTTTCAATCTATCAGTGTATCCACCTGAATATTTGATTATTTTTTCAAATCCCAGGAAGGAGAAGTCCCCTCTTGATCCGCTTGTGCTTTAAACGAATAAATACAATACATACATGTATAACTAATGACAATTGACGAATGTGATACCAACGTTTACCAAAGCTTATTTAAAGCTATGCACCAGTTATGTTTGACTTGCCAACTGACTATTCACAACTATCAAACCTGTTGACGATTTTTATGTTGTTTTACTGCATTTTCAACGTAACGTTAAAGGTACAAACCTATGTCAATGTTAAAGGCACCGACCTATGTCAACGTTAAAGGTTTCTTGTATGGTGTTTTACGTCATTTTAACACATGTAAGGTTATATTTGACGGATGATATTTTGTGGTGGAGGCAGACCACCCACGTTTCCTGGGTAGTACCATTATTGTACACCTCCCGCCATTCGTAAGAATCGACACTTCCTCACTTACATTTCAAGCTCTAAGCGGGATTCGAAACCCGCAGCGGTGAGAGACGAGAAGGTTAGCAACGCAACGTCGTTAACCCCTTGGCCACAAAGACGCTATAGGCTGTGAACGAGTATTTGTATTCGGAGCTACACAGAAAGCACAAAGTAATACTGCTCAAAGTAGCAATTCCGATATGATATAACCTCCGTTAAATGTAACAGTGTCAACGTTAACGGTACAAATCTCTGGCAATGTTAAAGGTACCGACCTATGTCAACGTTTAAAGATTTCTTGTATGGTGTTTTACGTCATTTTCAACACAGGTTAGGTTATATACAGTAGAGTCGGCTATTGTTATGTTGAATGAACTTGCATAATTGCAAATGAATAATTAACAATCCCAGGATTTAATGAGCAAAATGACAGACCTATTCATAGGATAACTATTGTTACGGTTGACCGAAGTTCATTTTGATTTGATGTCAAACATGGCGGCAATCTTTGTTTACACTGAGTTATATAGGAAAAAAATTGCGGCGACTACTTCTCTGAAACTACTAGACAGATTTTCATGAAACTTGAAAGATATTTTACTCTTGATGTCTAGTTGATCCTAGCAAAAATTCATGTCGGTCGGAAATTCAAAATGGCCGCCACAGCTAAATATATATTTTAAAAATGCGATTTTGTCAACTACTTTTGAAAAACCATAAGTGATATTGATTTGAAACCTTTACCAAAATGACTGGCATGACATGGTAGTTGTTTTTTACCAAAGTTCATTTTGATTGGATATCAAACATGGCTACCAGTGGCCATCTTTGTTTACATAGAGTTATAGAGGAAAACGTTTGTGGCGACTACTTCTCTGCAACTACTAAACAAATTTTGATGAATCTTGACAGGAATGTTGCTCTTGATGCCTAGTTGATGTAGGTAAATATTCAGGTCGATCGGAAATTCAAGATGGCCGCCACGGTTAAAAATAGATTTAAAAATGCGATTTTGTGGCGACTACTTCTGAAAAACCATAAGGGATATTGAGTTGATACCTTTACCACAATGACTGATGCAACTTGTAGTTGGTCCTAACCAAAGTTCGTTTTGATTGGTTGTCAAACATGGGCCCCCAGTGGCCATCTTTGTTTACATTGAGTTATATAGGAAAAACAACTCGTGGCGACTACTCCTCTGAAACTACTCAACAGATTTTCATGAACCTTTACAGGAATATTGCTTTTGATGTCAAGTTGATCCTTGAAAAGATTCAGGTCGGTCGAAAATCAAGATGGCCGCCACGGCTAAAAATAGATTTTGAAAATACGATCTTGGGGCGACTGCTTCTGGAAAACCATAAGTGATATTGATTTGAAACCTTTACCAAAATGACTGGCATGACATATAGTTGGTTCTAATCAAAGTTAATTTTGAGTGGATGTCAAACATGGCCCCCAGTGGCCATCTTTTTTTACACTGAGTTATATAGGAAAACAAATTGTGACGACTTTTCCTCTGAAACTACTCAACAGATATGCATGAACCTTCCCAGGAATGTTGCTCTTGATGTCTAGTTGATGCTAGCTTAAATTCAGGTCGGCCAAGAAATTCAAGATGGCCGCCGCGGTTAAAAATAAATTTTAAAAATGCCACGTTGTGGCACCTACTTCTCAAAAACCGAAAGTAATATTGAACTGAAACCTTTACCAAAGTGACTGGTGTGATATGGAGTTGGGTCTAACCAAGACTCATTTCGAGTTGATGTCAAACATCGGCCATCTTTGTTTACATAGAGTTATATAGTAAACACTTGTGGCGACTACTCCTCTGAGACTACTTGATGGAATTTCATGAGTCTTGTGAGGAATGTTGCTTTTGATGTCTAGTTGATCCTAGCAAAAATTGAGGTTCGGAGGAAATTCAAGATGGCCACCACTGCCAAAAAAATTAAGAAAATGCAACATTGTGGTGACTACTTCTCAAAATCTGTAAGTGATATTGAATTGGAACCTTTACCAAAATGACTGGCACGACATCTTGCAGGCTGATCAGGGTTTACACTATCGGTTTCAGTCATTTAACTGAAACATCCCTTTGTACTATAAATGGACTGATCCTAATTAAAAAAGGACAGTCCATTATACATTCATAGAGGGGTAAGGAATAAGTCTCTTTTGTATTTTTAGCTCTCAAAAAAGACTGAAAACCACAAATTGTAGGCTTTTAAGATTTTATTTTGATCCTGATTTTCCAACACATTTACTGAGACAATAGACTGGCATCAGTCCTTAATGTAAAACCAATTCCTCTTTTAAATATAATATTAGTGAATTTCCTAAGCACTGAAAGAGGCAAATATCTCCACTTATGTGGTCTTATCTGAACATTAAATACAGCCATGAAGAGACAAAGAGCTTATAATAAACACTGTATTATTATATGTTTAATGTAAAATAAACACTGTATTATTATATGTTTAATGTATAATAAACACTGTATTATTATATGTTTAATGTATAATAAACACTGTATTATTATATGTTTAATGTATAATAAACACTGTATTATTATATGTTTAATGTATAATAAACACTGTTTTATTATATGTTTAATGTATAATAAACACTGTATTATTATATGTTTAATGTATAATAAACACTGTATTATTATATGTTTAATGTATAATTTTTAGTCTAATTTATAGACTGATACCAGTCTACTGAGACAAGAGCAAATCTCTTGTACTGGTGAGCTTGGTTAACTTAATTCTCAGGAGGAATTGCATAACATGACCTGTGACCTGGTCATATATCTACTATATTTGTGAATAGGGATCATTCTGTTTATGTTACAAAAGGCCTAATGGTGATGTTGTAAGGGTTTTAATTGATATAGCTTGATGATTAAAATTTGTAGAAGCATTATGACATTTTTATAAGCTGGAAAATATATATTCTTTAGACTAGGATAAAATTGAATGAGATTATAATGTTGCATGGGTGATGACAAATGTTGAATAATAAATCATAATATTTTGCAATATAAAAATGTAGCTTTTGATGTCTAGTTGGTCCTAAGTAAAAATCAGGTTGGCCTCTAATTTAAAATAGATTTTACATATAATTTTGGGGTGACTACTTCTCTAAAACCATAAGTCTCTTTACCAAAATGTATTTCATAAACAATTATAGGAATGTTGGTCTTCAGGTTCAGTTAGTCCCAAGTAAAAATCAGGTTGGCCGGAAATTCAAGATGGCTGCCACAGTTTAAATACAAGTTCAAACATGACCGCCAGCGACCATATTTTTTTCCATAGAGTGATATAAGAAAAACTTGTGGCGACTACTTCTATGAAAGTGTTGGTCTTATTTCCATAAAATTTCACAGGTTCCCATGGCTGATCTGGCTTTCAAAATCTATCAGTTCATTGACCTCTTGTTTTTTCCAAAAAGGTGTTTAACTGACAACATGTGCAAGAATGAAATACAATGTCATTACCTCAAAAAGACAGATCTTTCTCCAATAGGGGATGTAAATAGCTCCAGAGAGTGCAGGAAATTGCATTTCAGGGTGTTAATTAAAATAATAATCCTGACCCCCACCTCCCCAGGCCCACTTCCAGCTGGTACAGCGGCTGATTATCAGTTATTTTATGCACATGATGCCAAACTGACAGTAAGTGCAACAATGAAATACAATCTCATTACCTGAAAAAGACAGATTTCTAATATCACAGCTCCAGAGTGCAGGAACTTACATCTCAGGGGTTCCAGAGTGCAGGAAATTGCATCTCAGCGGGGTGATTTTAAAACATTTCCGGGAGAGGCGAGTACACCCCACCCCCTTCTTCCACGAGGGGGACCATCCCCTCCCGGATCCACACCCTGGTGGCCTGGTACTTTGACTTTCTTGCCTGCTACTCTATTAAACTGTGACAAGGCTGGCCTCGATTAGGGACACTGACAACTTGAGTAATTAGACGTAAACAAAACAAAGGTATGTACAGTACTCGGTACTGACCCTAAATGTGTTTTCCTGCATGTTCATGTTTATCAATCGGAATGTATAATATAGTGTCTCCGTTTGCTAATGTTCCCCAAAAATATTTAATTTGCCAAAAATATTTTGCCAATGTTCCCTTGTTTTCCAAAAATATAAACAATAACAGACAATGTGCCCTTGTTCCCTGAAAATAAATGGCAATGTTCCCTTGTTCCCTAAAACACCTGGGAGACCCTCTATGATTGCCTAGCAGAAATGCACTCTTGTCATGGCGTAACAGCTTAGCACAATACGCATGTTCACAGGTGCCCTTGCACCCCACACCCCGCTCCACTGCCTAAAGTTTGCATATAGCTACAGCGGTACTGTAAAGAATTAACAGATCATGTCCGGTGTGACCAGCTTATCAGATAATTCAAGTGTATGTCTCGGGGATATGTTAACAAACCTATATAGGTATTTATTTAATTTGAAAATTGCCTTATGTGCTTATAACATGTTAGTTTATTTTGATACGTATGGTCATAGCAACTGGGTAACACAGTTAAGAATGAATCTTTACATGAACGGTTTTGGATACGTATGGGTAAACCAAACTGTCGAAAATGAATCTCTTTTCCTTAAAGTGTATGTAAGAAGACTACAAGACCAGTTTCATCAAACATGGTCCGAAAACATTCACACTAACCAAAAATTAGAATTATACCGAGATTTTAAAACAGATTTCAAGTTTGAACAATATTTAAATTGCCTTACAATACAAAAATTCAGGCATGCACTATCATCTTTTCGAACTTCTTCGCATGACCTCGAAATAGAAAAAGGGAGATACAGAGGTATTCCTAGGAATGAAAGGGTATGCAAACATTGCCGAAACACCGTAGAAAATGAATATCACTTTATATTTGAATGCAAACTGTATGATGATTTAAGACTGAAATATTTACCAATACAATTTACACATAATTATTCTCTGTACACATTCAAATCATTGTTTTCAAATGAAAATCCATTAATTATAAAACATTTAGCCATGTTTATATTTCATGCTTTTCACAAAAGAACATGTTATTTAGATACTTTGTGAATATGTAGTTTTTTCGCGTTGATTGCCTAACATATTGGTGTTTTGTATATTAAATCTATGTATATATGTTGGGTGCACCAGTTGCATATTTGTTTGTTTGTATATAAAATGCATTTTGTTATGGGCCGGAGGCCAAAATCGTAATAAAGAAATTGAAATTGACCGGAAAACGTTGCTTGACATTCAGAAAACGAACCACCGGATGTAAATACTACCCCTAAATAAGAGAATTTGTTGACAATGTTAATTGAAGTGTCCCCGTATTTAAAAGTAAGGTTTCGGGCTAGCATTCCACTTTTTCTGAATACTATTACTTTTGTTTTCAGTGTTGACGGTTAATTTCCAACGGTTACAATATTCGTGTAATATATTAAGATTTGTTTGAAGCTCATCGGCATTTTTACCAAATATAATTATGTCATCTGCATATAATAAAATAAATATCTTGAGCGTGTCTATATCAATTCCATTAGATCCTTTAAGATAAAATTCCTATTCCAGGTCATTAAGATACATGGAAAATGAAAAAAAGGAGACCGGCTTTCAGACAGGATTGTGTCAAACATTAGTATCACAGTTTATTAGGCCAGTATCATTTTCACTTTAAAACTGCTTGGATATAATTAAATAAAATTTAGATTTGTTATTTGTTTTCGTTATTCTACTATAGGTTTAAATATACTATTGGCGCAATCATATCAGCAGTTAGTTATATGCATAAACTATTTGCTTTATACTATTCTTATAATTAATATTAATGATTGAACAAATGCAGGTTATGCAGAAAACTAACAAACGCCCGTTAGTTTTTGAGGAAATGAAGATTGCCATATCCCTTTAAACCAGAAGACATTTGTTTAACATGCATTTTAATAATTATTCAAATATTTTATTAGCCTCGCATTGTTTACATGAAAGTAAAACAACCAACTCTGTATGTATCACATGCCATTCAAGGCAAATCATATGGCTTACCTACATGTAAATATTTTACACTTTTGCTGTGTAATTCGGCAATAATTTGCTTAATTATAACACCAGTGCCCAATGGATTACAGAAAATATAGAATGGTGTTAATGTTTCACTTCTATGATGTAAGCTATGTGATCATCCTTCAGAACAAATTGAAATGTTATATACATAAATTTTAATTGTTTTTTGGCACAACAATTTTAGGATCAGCCCCTTAAAAATAGGGTCGGTCGGGCAACCGGAAGCATACATCTACTTTTCTTTTTGGCCTAAACAAGTAAACATGCTTATATTTAAAGATACAGATTACTGTATAGAGAATACTATACAGGCATTTCAAATCTCATCCTGTATTGCCCTGAGACGCTAATATCTGCCTGAGAGCTTATATTTGGCCGAAGGCTGGGCACGATATGAAAATTTCAATATTTCATTCTATGTATGACATATATACTTCAAAAAATATTTTGTTGACTTTAGCGGTGATGGGAGAATAATGATTAAATATTTATTTCTTGGCAGATATAATAGCTGATCTTTCTTGATCGAGTGCCGATTTATTATAGAATTTATTAAACGAGTTGGCAAAAAGATACAAGGTGACTGCTTGTCTAGCATCAAATAATGTTTGCTAAAGAGTTTCTCTGTGATGTCAATTTACCTATATATACGACAGCCCAAGTTAAATTCCCTTTAAAAATAACAGAACATTCTGTCGATTTATATAAAAGTCCATGCATGTATCATATGTCTTATATATTTTTCACCACCATCCTTTTTAAAAACCTGTTTTGTTCATTTCAGAGACACATCATCTCATCTCGAGATGCCCTTCGTTCTTCAAATACCAATGCAACCCTGAAAGACATGTGTATTTAACCAAAAAAGTTGATTATACTGTGATCACAAGATTCTAAGCTCCAGGAAATATATTGATTTATCACATACTTCCCTATAAATTCGTCGTTTTTGAGTATACGATACGACATAGACTTTCCTAGTCATATCAATCAGGATGTAGTTGCCGGCCATTTATGATACTTTCGGCGGAGTGATACGGAAATTACCGATTAGTTACGATTTTATACGATGTATCACTGTATTGTTTGTCGTCTGTTTGTCATCCTGTTTTCGCGCCATATTATTGGCGATACATCTACATGTGTACGTTGCGCTGTCATCTTTGACCATAACTCTACGGAAATGACTTGACTAGTAATGCTAAGAAGATGAAATAAAAGAGATGATAGATATATATAGAAGTAATATAAAGAAATAAATAAAGCATAATACACGGACCATAAAGATAGTTTAACAAATTTATAATACACTCAATGATATAAAATTATCCGTGGATAAAATAACCACCTGTGACCATTCATTTTCTGAATTAGTCAATTTCAAAGTCAATGGCATTCATTTTAAATCAAATTTCGGGGAGAAAAAAGTCGTATTAATCTACACACGTTTACGCGACAGACGTGCATGAACACATCGAAATTGGATTACATCTATTAATAATTTTATTGTTTTCTCCCTGGAAAACAGCGCAGTAAGTAAGTTGAATTTGACAGTTCAGCAAAGTCATTGCTGAAGTATATGATAAATAGAATAAAAAATGGGTAATTTCATATCACACCCTATATCAGGCCACAGTATCCTAGTAAGAGGGTGATGAAGTATGTAAAGAAAGGAATACAACTACATGTATTTGAACTTTAGGTCGAAAATGCGCGTTTTTTAATAGAAGATATGAACAATATATATAAAATACACCACTCCCTCCACGGCTCGCCTGCCCCACCTCCACACCCACCCCAATAGTACCGACAATAACTACATGTATTTGAACTTTAGGTCGAAAATGCGCGTTTTTTAATAGAAGATATGAACAATATATATAAAATACACCAATCCCTCCCCGGCTCGCCTGCCCCACCTCCACACCCACCCCCAATAGTACCGACAACGACAAAAAAGGTGTAATACAGACAAACTACTGTTAGTGTAAGACTGACAACTACTGTCAGTTTAAGGTAGACAACTAATGTCAGTGTAAGACAGAAAACTAATGTCAGTGTAAGACAGACAAATAATGTCAGTGTAGGACAGACAACTACGGTCAGTGTACGACAGACAAATAATGTCAGTGTAGGACAGACAACTACGGTCAGTGTACGACAGACAAATAATGTCAGTGTAGAACAGACAACTGCTGTCAGTGTATTACAGACAATTACTGGCAGTGTATTGCAGACAACTACTGTCAATGTATGACAGACAACTACTGTCAGTGTACGACAGACAAATGATTGTGTAGAACAGACAACTACGGTCGGTGTACGACAGACACATAATGTCAGTGTAGGACAGACAACTACGGTCAGTGTACGACAGACATCCTTGTTTCTTATTTTGTATTTTATATAGCTTTACAACAACATCTTGGTGTTTCTTTTGTTATTTTCCCTGGGTGTGGACTTTATTGTTAGAGAATTCATTTTGATGGGATGTAGTTTTGTTTACACGGTCATGTCTATTTGGGCCCTGAGACAGGATAATAGCGAGGATTGTGTACACATAAAATCGATTCAAGCTAAATGTAGGCCTTATTGCCTACAAGTCGGTAACCCTGTCTTCAACACCCTTTCTGTTGTATTTTGTCTTTTTCATTGTATAATTAATTAAATAGTGTTTGTAGTACAGTGCGGACCTACGATGCCATTGTGTTTGGACGCTGTGGTTTTTTAAATCACTTAGTCCTCACCGCTGTGGGTTCGATCTTTCCTGGGCCTGGGAATCTTTATGTGAGGAGGTTATCCAGCTGGCTGCGGAACGTCGGTGGTTCTATCTAGGTACACGCATGTGCACGAAAATTGCCCAGCGGAGCATCGGTGGTCTTCCTCCACCGATGGAAGCTGGAAAAATTGCCATATGACCTTAGCTGTAGGTGCGACTATAACATCCAATTCAATTTAGTGGTGTGACGCCGGTCATTATTCGAAGAATTCGGTAATATACTAGGTGTTTTCAAAGCGGAAATGACATTATGCTGGCTGCAAAGTTGATCATTCGTATACATTAATGAGATTAAATTGAAAAGGGTGGTTTTAATATTTAGGTGGTCACAGGGCATTTGATCGATTCCGACGCTAACCGACCACACAATGTAACACAATCTACTGGTAACATATTGGTTGATATTAGTTATAACGGAAAATATAATTGTATCATCTATACATAAATCTTCTGTATGTGATTGTGATTTAAAATATGAAGTGGTTTAAATAATTTATAATCCAATGTGATGTCCATACCTAATACGTGTGGCTTTATGTATGTATGGCATGATCTTTAAAGGTGAAACAAAAACATTTTGTATCTAGTTTTAAACAAAGGTGGTAGACGGCTTTATTTAAAACTGGAACACTGGTTTTCAAGAAAATAGCCTATAAACAGCTGTATATTGGCACGAAACAAATAATTTGGTAGTGAACATAAACTGAATATTTTATGTCAAAAAAGATTACCTATCTTTACAAAATTACATTTATCTGTAAATATCTTAAGAATTGAGACAGGACATTATGCAAACGTATAGGATTCAACGAAATGAAAAAGTTTGTCAAATATGTAATTCAACTGAAACTGAAGACGAATTTCACATGTGTTATCCAATGTAATGTATATACCTAATACTTGTGGTTTTATGTATGTATGGAATGATCTTTAAAGGTGAAACATAAACATTTCGTATCTAGTTTTAAACAAAGGTTGGTAGACTGCTTTATTTAAAACTGGAACATTGGTTTACAAGAAACTAACGTATAAACAGCTGTATATAGGCACGAAACAAATAATTTGGATTGATTAGAAAATATACTGAAGATCAAAAGTCAATGTCACTGTGAATTTAAACTTGATCTTGAAAATTGTTTCGGTGTTCGTTTTGTGCTGTGTGACGGCTGTAAAAAGCTGCCCGACTACTAAACCAATGTGTGTGACTTTAAAGTAGAATACCGCTTCCTTGAGTTCCATGCTTGCATTTACAAACTATATGTTTGCCGGAGAAGAAGAAGAAGAAGAAGAAGAAGAAGAAGAAGAAGAAGAAGAAGAAGATGGAAAAAGGAAGCAGAAGAAGAATACTTGATGTCTACACGGATTCTTGATTTTCCTTCAATTGCTTTATTAATGTACATACATATTGTTTCAAGGGCCAGAAACGACCTTTGACCAGTTCGATCTTAGCGTATAAAGCTAATATATGCAATCTAAAGGGACCATTCTACAACATTATACCATTCTCAACATTATGCCAGTCTACAACATTATACCATTCTCAACATTATGCCAGTCTACAACATTATACCATTCTCAACATTATGCCAGTCTACAACATTATACCATTCTCAACATTATGCCAGTCTACAACATTATGCCAGTCTACAACATTATACCATTCTCAACATTATGCCAGTCTACAACATTATGCCATTCTCAACATTATGCCAGTCTACAACATTATACCATTCTCAACATTATGCCAGTCTACAACATTATGCCAGTCTACAACATTATACCATTCTCAACATTATGCCAGTCTACAACATTATGCCATTCTTAACATTATGCCAGTCTACAACATTATACCATTCTCAACATTATACCAGTCTACAACATTATGCCATTCTTAACATTATGCCAGTCTACAACATTACGCCATTCTCAACATTATGCCAGTCTACAACATTATACCATTTTCAACATTATGCCAGTCTACAACATTATACCATTCTCAACATTATGCCAGTCTACAACATTATACCATTCTCAACATTATACCAGTCTACAACATTATGCCATTCTCAACATTATGCCAGTCTACAACATTATATCATTCTCAACATTATACCAGTCTACAACATTATGCCATTCTCAACATTATGCCAGTCTACAACATTATGCCATTCTCAACATTATGCCAGTCTATAACATTATACCATTCTCAACATTATTCCAGTCTACAACATTATACCATTCTCAACATTATGAAAAACTTACTGAAACTTAAGTTTAAATGCAATTATACATGAGGAATTCGGGTTTAAAGTCCTTATCCCGCAATCAACAGGCACATTTTACGACAAATTTTGAGAATCCAAATTCTATAGACACAGTATAAACGACTTTAACCAGCCAGGACAAACCCCAAAACTGGAACGTCGAATTAAGAGTTACCAATTGATAATTAATTTTACGCATTTTAATAACCCGCGAATAAATCTTACTTTTAATCGGCACATATACATTACTATATGACCTGAACACCTGGATAGAGTTTTGATAAATGTGTTTATAGTGTAATTATGTCTTATTTGTGGCGTCAATTCCTTTAATAAAATCCAGTTTAGTGATGGATCCCGGTAATCCGTGTTTTGTTTCGCTGAATGCTGTATAGAAACGTGAACCAGCTTGCATTAACGTGGTTCTCGGCATTCGTAATGGTGTATAGAAACGTGAACCACTAGCATTAACGTGGTTCTCGGCATTCGTAATGCCGTATAGAAATGTGAACCAGCTAGCATTAACGTGGCTCTCGGCATTCTTAATGCTGTACAGACACGTGAACCAGCTAGCACTAACGTGGTTCTCGGCATTCGTAATGGTGTATAGAAACGTGAACCAGATAGCATTAACGTGGTTCTCGGCATTCGTAATGGTGTATAGAAACGTGAACCAGCTAGCATTAACGTGGTTCTCGACATTCGTAATGCCGTATAGAAACGTGAACCAGCTAGCATTAACGTGGCTCTCGGCATTCGTAATGCTGTACAGATACGTGAACCAGCTAGCACTAACGTGGTTCTCGGCATTCGTAATGGTGTACAGAAACGTGAAACAGATAGCATTAACATGGTTCTCGGCATTCGAATTGATGCTTTACATCAACATTTTCTAGTATGTATTGCAACTATGTATATGATTACCAAACAAGCAAAACAAAATTGTCATCTGGAATAACTGTAAGGAGCGATATTTTACAGATTTTCCATTTCAAGAGGACTTTTCTTTTCAAACATGAGGTACTCGTACTGTTCAATTTATCAGGGTATCCACCTGAACATTTGATATTTTTTTCAAATCCCAGGAAGAGGAAGTCCCCTCTAGATCCGCTAGTGCTTTAAACTAATATGTACAATACAACTGTTACTCAAATCCACTCTGCGTATGATGATAATTGACGAATTTGATACCAACGTTTACCACAGCTATGCACCAGTTATTTTTTATTTGTCAACGGAATATTCACACATATTGATGTTAAATATAACAGCGTCACGGTTAAAGGTACCAAGCTCTGTCAACGTTAATGGTACCAATCTCTTATACGTTACAGGTGACAACCTTTGTCAACGTTAAAGGTACAAACCTTTGTCAAGGTTAAAGGTATAAACATATGCCAACGTTAACGGTATCAACCTCTTTCAATGTTAGACGTTACAACATCTGTCAACGTTTTCAGTATCAACTTCTGTCACCGTTAAAGGTAATAACCTCTGTTAACGTTATCAGTAACAACCTATGTCAAAGTTAACGGTACCAACCTCTGTCAACGTTAACGGTATCAACCTATGTTAACGTTATCAGTAACAACCTATGTCAACGTTAACGGTACCAACCTCTGTCAACGTTATCTGTAACAACCTATGTCAACGTTATCGGTACCAACCTCTGTCAACGTTAACGGTATCAACCTATGTCAACGTTAACGGCACCAAGCTATGTCAACGTTAAAGGTAATAACCTCTGTCAACTTTAAAGATAGCAACATCTGTCAACGTTAACGGTACCACAATATGTCACACGTTAAAGGTTCCAACCTCTGCAAAAGTTAACGGGACCAACCTCTGTCAACGTTAACGTTACCAACCTCTGTCAACGTTAAATGTAATAGCCTATGTCATCGTTAACGGTATCTGCCGCTGTCAACGTTAAAGTTACAAACCTATGTCAACGATAACAGTACCAAAATCTGTCAACGTTAACGGGACCGACCTCTGTCAACGTTAACGTTACTAACCTATGTCAACGACAACAGTACCAAAATCTGTCAATATTAACGGGACCGACCTCTGTCAACGTTAACGTTACTAACATATGTCAACGACAACAGTACCAAAATTTATATCACGTTAAATGTATCAACTTCTGCCAACGTTAACCTTACCAACCTCTGTTAATGGTATCAACCACTGTCAACGTTTAAGGTGGCAACCTCTGTCAAAGTTAAAGGTACCAACCTCTGTGAACGTTGACGGTGCCAACCTATGTCAACGTTTAAGGTACCAAACTCTGTCAACGTTAACGGGGCCAACCTCTGTCAACATTAATATTACCAACACCTGTCATTGTTAAATGTAATAACCTATGACATCGTTAACGGGACCAACCTCTGTCAACGTTCACTTTACAAACCTCTTTCGACATTAACGGTACCAACCTCTGTCTACGATGACGGTACCAACCTCTGTCTACGTTAACGGTAATAACCCCAGTAAAAGGTAACAATCACCAAATCACCTCCTCCCTTAAAAGTAACAACCATAACGTTAAAGGTAACAACCTCTGTCAACGTTAACAATAACAATTTCCGTTAAGGTAAAAATCACCTCCTCCCGTAAAAGTAACAGCTTTTTACAACTGTGTATTTCAATATCTAAAGAAACTAACCCGCCAAATAACGGCAACATTACACCACAAAATCGTTCCTCAGTTTTGTATCCAGGTTTTCAGGCCATATAATAATGAACATGTGCCGATTAAAAGTGTAGTATTATTCATGGTTTCTTAAAATACTCGTGATTGCATATGCGTAAAATAAATTATTATGATTTGGTATGTGAGGCCAAAAGCGGAAGGTCGTGGGTTTAAACCCCGCCGGATGCTGGTCTCTCCATATCATGTTTTATTAATTCATTGCTTATCATTCATCACCATTCGGCAAAAATCCACCTATTCGGCCCTCAAATTTGCTTCATGAGTAGTTAGTACCTCACTGCTGTCTTGTGACGATGTTGCAGTGGCCAGTAGCCTAGTAGTGACATAGTAGCTTGAATGGAGTACTATGGAGTACTATGGGGAGGCTGTCCCATAGCAATAGACAATAATAGAAGACATATCAGCAATGTCCCAGAAACAGTGCAATCCAAAGGAAAAAAAGAGAAACATCAGGTGAACTGCGGGTGAACAGCGAGAGTCGTGGTAGAAACGGAATATACAGCGAGGCTTCAGCAGAAAGTATGTCAAAACAGATCACCATCCAGTAGAAGGAACAACAGCAGAGCTGGCGGAAGTCGCATTGAGGGGAGGCGAAAGAAAGAAGCAGATAAAAAGGGGTTGAGAAGGTGGGCCAACACCCGCCCCCCCCCCCCCCCAAAAAAAAACAACAAAAAAAAAACAACTCTTAATTCGACGCTCCAGTTTTATTTTTTGGCCTGGCTGGTTAAAGCCGTTTATATTGTGTCTATAGAGTTTGGATTCTCAAAATGTATAAGTTATACTTCGTCGTCAGTAGGTTTAGAAACGGTGTACATATGTTGTCAAATTGGCTGTTGTTGGCGGGATAGCTACTTGAATAATGTTAGGTTTGTTACCTTAAATTAAAGGAACACATGGCAATTTCGAGGTCTAGTAGCACATTTTCTCACAAGAAAGCAAAGCAAACATCTAAAGAAATATAAAAAGATCGGACAGGGAAAGCAGCATTCAAGGAGGACAGTCAACCACAAAACACAGAAACAAACACGCAAACAGACAAACAAGAAGGCAAAAGCAATAATAAATGCAAACGACACCACAAACACAAAAAGGGTTGACAATAGGGCTACCGCCTTGGAACGGTCAGTGGCAAAGCAGGCCACTGGTGGTTTAAACCGGTTCTAGGGTGCACCAAACCTCACACTTACCCTACTGTCATCCCATTAAAACAGGACAGTGTAAATAAAGAAATCCCCGCCATGATCTAATCTCTAACCAACAAGGCAGCATCAATAGGCAATATAAGTAAAACACAAATATGCTCGTGTAAATATAATACAAAAAAACAATAGCCTAGAAAGCCACAATGAAGGTACTCAATGACTTTGCAGAAGCCAGAGCAGTAAGAGAATAAACCATTAAGGGCACGACAAGAAAGATCATGGACAAACATCAAACGCCACCGTCCCAATGGGCTTTAGGTAGGCGTCATCAAAGGGTCCACAGCCTGTCCGGTCATCGTACAATTAAAGAGAAAAGCATAGTGGCGAACTGTAAAAGGGTCCACCACCAAGCATGCAGTACGTTGCAATATGATAGGGTCATAACCTCTTTTGATAAACTTTTTAACAAGTTTAACAAAGATAGTATGAAAGTGATCATGACCTAGAATCTTACGAAGTTTATAAATCACATCACCATAAAAGTCAGGTTGTGATAGTCCTTGTCGCAGAAAAGTCCTTAAATTACTTTTATACTTGGAAAGAAGATCAGGGTTACGATAATAAAATTTTGCAAAGGTTTTACGAAGTTTATGGTAACGGTAACGCTGATTGAGTAACTTTTTAGTTATACAAAGATTACGAATATTAAAGTCCTCAACTCGAGTACAAGCTCTAGAAAAACGAATAAGTTGAGACACATATACCCCATAAGAAGTTGCTCGGGGAACATCCCCATCCAAGTGGGGATAATTAACAATGTCAAAATTAAAATCATCTCTCTTGTCATAGATTTTGCTAATTATTTTACCATTTTCAATCGAGAGATCTAAATCAAGAAAAAAAGCGTTATTATCAGATATATTAGCTTTGTTAAGCTGAAGTTCTTTAGGATAAATATAATTAACCATAGTTGAAAATAAAGGGTTGTCAATGTTCAATATGTCATCCAGATACCGAGAGGTGTCATTAAAGGCTTCAATAACATCTGCCTGGGTATCTGGTGAAAGACTCAACATGAAATCCCTTTCATAGCAAAATAAAAACAAATCTGCGACAAGTGGTGCACAGTTCGTACCCATAGGGATACCAACAATTTGTCTATAAACGGTGGTTCCATACCTGACGAAAATGTCTTCCAGTGTTCTTCCTAAGGTATTCGTATTCAAAACAACTGACATAATATACATTTTTAAAGCTAGTTTAGAGAAGTAATGAAACAAATCATTTAAATGTTATAATAATTTTTTCCCCTAAAACTAAAAAGTAACTCAGTCGTTAGTAGGGATAAGCGGCGATACTACTACCAGCTTTTGTTTTGGACGTTTCCGCTTCGTCGGGAGTTTGGGGAAACTCAGTCGTTTTCCAGATTTCAAAGCAGAAATTGTACATGAACATACTTTAAAGGAAAACACGGCAATCTTGATTTTTTTTAAAAACTCTAGGCGTCCCGTTAGTTTTTCTACATAACTTGTATTTGTTAAATCAGTAATATTAATTATAAGAATAATATAAAACAAATTATTTTTGCATATTATTAATTGTTGATTATATTGCGCCAATGGTATATTTAAATGGTAGACTACCCTTTTATTTAATTATATGCAAGGAGGTTTAAAGTCAAACTGATGCTGGATACATAAATCGAGACGTTAATTTCAATGCTTGATTGATAAACTCTTCAAGATTGCCGTGTGTCTCTTTAATTATAAACAGGTAGATCTCGACTTTCGATTTTTGATACAGTGTTGTAAAATTAAAATATTGTGGAAACAACAAGACAACTCACATTGATTTTGTAAATTTTGCGAGATCGTAAATTTGTTTGTATTTTATTACCTATAAAGACAGTAAGACTATCCATCCCAAGCATGAACGTATCAAATAATGAAAGAGTACCTGATAAAAATCAGATAATTATAAATGATAGTTGATACAACATGCATATTAAAACACAATACACAACATAAAAAGTAGTTAAAGCAGGGTTACCGACCGTTAGGTCAGTAGTCTGTATGATATCCACATAAAGTTTATAACATAAATAATAAAATAAAAACCGCCAGAAAACTAGTGTAAATTTGGTTTCATATTTTCAAAATAATAGCTATTTACAGGCGTAAACATAATGTGAAAAAGATTACATTTTGGACTATTATCGAACTATCTCGTGACAACCTGATATAATACCAACGATATAATCTGAACGCTTGGCCTTACATGTCGGTTAACATACCACAGCAATTCAGTTAGACTAAGTACACCTTTTTAAATAGTATTCTATGAAAAGAACGATATCTTGTTACGAGATAAGTATTTTGTTCTCTTACCTATTGTTTGGGGCGTTTGTTTTAGCCAAGTAACATGAGCAATAATACGCATACACATAATATATCGTTAATTTTTTAAGTTGTAAATAGGTTTAAAAATTGGTTGAGAAATAACTACTTTACAGTCAGAATGACTTTTTGATGTGGCTTTCCTCCTATTTAAATTCCTTGTTGATGGGACAGCAGCAAATTAAAAGAATTCAAATAATTCAGTTAGCCGCCTTAATGTTTTTCTATAAACCATTCAAAATGTCTTAATTTACACTTCTCCAACACATTAAAGTGACTGGTGGCGATCTGAATTATAGGCGTCAATCCAGATTCGAATGAAACCACTATTCTGCTCTAAACTAGACCGCATGTTTGACAGTTTCATATAGTTTAACTAGTGTTAATGCATTAGTTTAATCTGGAAAACTAGACGACTCGGCTCGGTATGCTAGGTACGCTCGAAGCCGACCAAAAGTTGGATTGGAAATCATTCCTTGGGATATGACGCTGACAAAGATCCAGCCGGTTATGTGCAGAAACTTCAGCAACGCCTGTAGCATGCCGGTAGCCGGAAAACAATCCGAACGTAACAAGGAGATCGATGACCGAAAGGTTCGAGCCTCCAAGCTGGAAGTCAACGACCGTGTACTAGTCAAGGAAGTTGCCTTCCAGGGTAAACATAAACTGGCAGATCGTTGGGAACATGAACATTATTTTGAGAGGAAAATCCCGAACACGGATATACCCGTCTACAGGGTACAGCGAGAAGATGGCAAAGGAAAACAGAGAACCCTTCACAGGAACCTCTTGCTCCCTTTTAACTTCCTTCCAACTTCCCCTAGCTCTCCTGGTCCGAAAAAGTCCAAAGAGAAAACTCTATCGATGCCTGTCCCCAGACTGAATCCCTTTCCAGCGACCCCAGTTCCAGTCCAGATAATTCAGAGTCTGAGACTGACATGTTCGACATTTCCATTCCCGTGCCAGAATACAGACCCATTCCCAAGCCCAGGGTATTTAGACCCAGAACCTCCCAGTTAGTTTCCCTGAGACAGTTGGTCCACCTTCGCAGAAACCGATGCTAACTTTTCTCGGCAGGCTGCCACTGCTCTGTCTCTGTAGGATGCCACTGGTCTGTCTCGGCAGGATACTGTTACTTTTGAACAGGTTAGCGTTCTGGATACCCCAGTACCAGAGACCCCGTGGACACTACCGACACTCGGTCGGATGCCGGTAATCCTTCTAAGCAGGAGACCGTATCCACCCACCCCATCACCCAGGCGGTCCAGTCGTGACAGAAAACCACCCGATAAATACGGGGAATGGGTCTCTCCATTAGTTGCTGCTTTCGATTTTCTAAGGCAATTATTTTTATTTAATTTATTTAACATAAACATAAAAAAAATGCTATGCTTATGTTTTCAGGCTCATTAATAGATGTAATTTCTATTTATTTCAGCCCAATAAAGAAATTCAAAATTCTTCATTAATACAGATAATTTTATTCTACTTTTATGCAATTAAAGGGACAAACGGCAATCTTGATTTTTTAAAACTCACGGCGTCCCTCCAGTTTTTCTGTATAACTTACATTTGTTCTATCATTAATATTAATTATAAGAATAGTAATAAGCAAAGTGTATGTGCATAGTATTCAATTTTGGTATTATTGCACCAATAATATATTAAAACTTAAAGTAAAATATGACGAAAAAGTGAATACTTAATTTTTTATTTATTTAAATGTAACCAGGTTAAAAGTAAACATGATCCTGGATATTATTATATAAGTCGAGACACCTATTTCAAACACTTCAAGATTGCCGTGTGTCCCTTTAATTGTGCTTTGCTTCAGGTTATTGCATCTTCCAGTTAAAAGTACATGTGTGTTTTCCTTCCAGCTGTTCATTGTTTACAAACACTTGTCTGACCTTTTACAAGTGAGGTCAAATTGCAGTGTAGTGTGTTCAATAGATTGGAAAGGAATTTAATACCGAACATTCATTGGCAGTTAGAGTTTAACTATGAATTCTGTTTTGATTTTCAGGATAGTTAGCTACCGAATTTAGCTGTTTAAATAGTAGCAAATATCCATTTTCTTTCCTTTTGTTTTATTTTAGTTAAAAGCTTTAGAAATGTCTCGAGCCATTTTAATAATCCCGGGGAGAATGTAAACCAATGTTTATATTAATGTTTGTATCGTCTGTGTTAGTTTTGTAGATATAATATGTCTGTGCAGGGATGTCCGTGTTGTATATAATAATGCATGTTGTATTGTACCTAGCATGAGTGTCATAGCGTGGTATGTGAGCTATTTCCTGAGTTGCACATGTTTATAGATGCACGAGCAATTAACCCGCCAAATCCTAACAACGTTGTATTGTATTAATGTTTGTATCGTCTGTGTTAGTTTTGTAGATATAACATATTCATTCTGTACAGTGATGTTCATGTCTTTATATAATGATGCACGTTGTATTATATTAATGTTTGTATCGTCTGTGTTAGTTTTGTAGATATAACATATTCATTCTGTACAGTGATGTTCATGCCTTTATATAATGATGCACGTTGTATTATATTAATGTTTGTATCGTCTGTGTTAGTTTTGTAGATATAACATGTTCTGTACAGTGATCTTCATCTCTTTAAATAATAATGCACGTTGTATTGTATTAATGTTTGTATCGTCTGTGTTAGTTTTGTAGATATAACATATTCATTCTGTACAGTGATTTTCATGTCTTTATATAATGATGCACGTTGTATTATATTAATGTTTGTATAGTCTGTGTTAGTTTTGTAGATATAACATGTTCTGTACAGGGATGTCCATGTCTTTATATAATAATACAAGTTGTATTGTATTAATGTTTGCATCGTCTGTGTTAGTTTTGTAGATATAACATGTTCTGTACAGGGATGTCCATGTCTTTATATAATAATGCACGTTGTATTGTATTAATGTTTGTATCGTCTGTGTTAGTTTTGTAGATATAACATGTTCTGTACAGGGATGTCTATGTCTTTATATAATAATGCATGTTGTATTGTATTAATGTTTGTATCGTCTGTGTTAGTTTTGTAGATATAACATGTTCTGTACAGGGATGTCCATGTCTTTATATAATAATGCACGCTGTATTGTATTAATGTTTGTATCGTCTGTGTTAGTTTTGTAGATATAACATGTTCTGTACAGGGATGTCCATGTCTTTATATAATAATGCATGTTGTATTGTATTAATGTTTGTATCGTCGGTGTTAGTTTTGTAGATATAACATGTTCTGTACAGTGATGTTCATGTCTTTATATAATAATGCATGTTGTATTGTATTAATGTTTGCATCGTCTGTGTTAGTTTTGTAGATGTAACATGTTCTGTACAGGGATGTCCATGTCTTTATATAATAATACACGTTGTATTGTATTAATGTTTGTATCGTCTGTGTTAGTTTTGTAGATATAACATGTTCTGTACAGGGATGTCCATGTCTTTATATAATAATGCACGTTGTATTGTATTAATGTTTGTATCGTCTGTGTTAGTTTTGTAGATATAACATGTTCTGTACAGGGATGTCCATGTATTTATATAATAATGCACGTTGTGTTGTATTAATGTTTGTATCGTCTGTGTTAGTTTTGTAGATATAACATGTTCAGTACAGGGATGTCCATGTCTTTATATAATAATGCATGTTGTATTGTACCTAGCATGAGTGTCATAGCGTGGTATGTGAGCTATTTCCTGAGTAGATGTGCGAGCAATTAACCCGCCAATCCTAACAACGTGTTTCTTGTTTTCGATACTAGCATTCTGCTTGTGAATATCTCATAGTCTACATCGTGGGTTCTGTCAACGTAATATATTTATACTTTGCAAAGAGTTTATATACATCATATTACCTTGATTGAACTACCATATTATGGCGCTGGTAAGATGTTTCACTTATTTAATTAATTCTGTGATATTCTTTTATTTATGACGCGTCAAGTTCTGAATTAGTTAGAGTGTTGTAAACGTGTAGTAATTGAAATTATTTGTGTTATACGTGTAAGCCTTCTTCTTATACATTAAATGTATTTAACTGGAACCCTGGAGTATGGGGCTGTTTTACCCCCCTTTTGGTAAGCAGTATTCAGGGCAAGTTTAGAGAGTATTCAGTACTCACGGCCCGAGTTAAAATAGTATTTAGTACTCGGGTCTAAAATAAATGAGTATTAAGTACTCAGCTCTAAATTAGAGAGTATTCAGTACTCGTGAGGGTGGAGGAGGGGTGGGGGAGGGGTGGGAGAGGGGGAAACACCCACGAGTATCGTATTATGATTATATCTGTAAATAAATATCAGGCTCCGCGATCTCCAAAGATATGTTTATTTTGAAATAGGAGAGCAAGTAAATGTAGCAAAAGAAATAAAGTTTGTTCATAACCATTATAGAATTGAAACAAGACATTAAAATGATGTTTGGTGTATGTTACGTTAACGTTAGTTTATAAATTTTTATTTATTTGTCAAGTAGTAATTGGTTGAAATTCTTGTAATAAATATATCGATAGATATGTGGGTACTTGTAATAAATATATCGATAGATATGTGGGTACTTGATATGAATATATCGATAGATATGTGGGTACTTGTAATGAATATACTGATAGATATGTGGGTACTTGTAATAAATATATCGATAGATATGTGGGTACTTGTAATAAATATATCGATAGATATGTGGGTACTTGTAATAAATATATCGATAGATATGTGGGTACTTGTAATAAATATATCGATAGATATGTGGGTATATCGATAGATATGTGGGTATGCAAAGTCGGCTTTGTTTCTGGCTCACTAATGTTACTAGTTATTAGTAGAAATTACTAACCTAGAAATGGGTGGAGAAAATGCATCCATAATGAGTATATATGCTGATTTAACGAATGTGGTAATCCAATAAAGGCAAACAGTAATGACACTTCGCTATATCATGATTTGTTTGACTTCATGAAAACCTCAAACCAATCTTCAAGAAATCAGAAAACGTTCTGACTGACGAAAACTCTGTTGGAGTTCATCACCGTGGATACAGTCAAGTGTGGCATTTTCACTTGATAGCCATTTTGGCTTTCAGAATAGTGTATGATTAAGTATTTGATAGACATATTATTGGAGGAAAAGAACTCGTTGTTTTATCAATGAAATCCAATTCTTTGTTCTTTGTTTTTGTGTATGTCGTCAAAATAATGTAATGTACTCTACTTAATAAAAGACAAACATTGTCAATATAATGAATATGCATATATATTTAGATTGATTACATTGCAAACACTAAGCTGAGTTATCGAACTGGTAAATAGATATTTAATGTGCTAAATGTTATTAACTATAAATGTGTTGATATATAGAGGATCTTACACGAGTGACTGTTTATTATTGACTTTAATAAACGAGTTGGCTAAAATGATAGGATACGAGGCTCTTGCCGAGTATCCTATATTTTTATTCAACGAGTAAGATTCTGTTTATCACATAACCCACCTACGACGTGATAGTTTCACTTTAATGTTGTCAATTTTCCTTATATACGGCGGCAATTTGTAAGGCAAATCATGACGTCGTTTTGTTGTTTATACGACGCTACGTTACGCGATTGTAAATGCGTTCGCCTTAAAAATAATTCGAAACCCTAAACCAAATTTAACGTTACTAACGTTCATTTTATGAAGTAAGATTTCAAATAATGATAAATAATTAAGGCGTCTGAACGGTACGATATACCGTGAAAACAATTGGTATTAACAGTTTCAACGTATACAAACACAGTGATTCGGTCCTCATTTGCATCTGTAATACACTAGTGTATTACGAGAAATAAGTCGTGACTTTACTGCACTCCCAGACGCCATGTTATGTGATAAAGTTAAATGAGTACTTTTTAAATAAAGTTAAATGAGTACTTTAAGGAACCCAATTTTAAAGTTTACACGTTTCTATAAATACGCTTTCGGGGCGTCCGTGGCCAAGTGGTAAGAGTCTCTGACTTGCAATCACATGCCCCTCACCGCTGTAGGTTCGATCTTTATGTAGGAATCTTTATGTGAGGAAGCTATCCAGCTGGCTTGCGGAACGTCGGTGGTTCTACCCAGGTGCCCGCCCATGCACGAAACTTGCCTGGAGGGGCACATGGGGTCTTCCTCGACCAGTAGAAGCTGGAAAGTCACCGTATGACCTGAGCTGTTGGTGCGACTATAAAATCCAATTCAATTCAATAAATACGCTTTTAACATAATACGTATTTATAATTGTATTAACACACTTCCGACACGTCATGTGTATTAACACACTTCCGACACGTCATGTGTATAAACACACTTCCGACACGTCATGTGGATCAACACACTTCCGACACGTCATGTGTATCAACTCACTTCCTACACGTCATGTGTATCAACTCACTTCCGACACGTCATGTGTATCAACATACTTCCGACACGTCATGTGTATCAACATACTTCTGGCACGTCATGTGTATAAACACACTTCCGACATTTCATGTGTATTAACACACTTCCGACACGTCATGTGTATCAACTCACTTCCGACACGTCATGTGTATTAACATACTTCCGACACGTCATGTGTATCAACATACTTCCGACACGTCATGTGTATTAACACACTTCCGACACATCATGTGTATTAACACAATTCCGTAACTTCATGTGTATTAACACACTTCCGACATTTTATGTGTATTAACATACTTCCGACACGTCATGTGTATCAACACACTTCCGACATTTCATGTGTATTAACACACTTCCGACACGGCATGTGTATCAACTCACTTCCGATACTTCCGACATTTCATGTGTATTAACACTCTTCCGACACGTCATGTGTATCAACACACTTCCGACATTTCATGTGTATTAACACACTTCCGACACGTCATGTGTATCAACTCACTTCCGATACTTCCGACACGTCATGTGTATCAACACACTTCTGGCACGTCATGTGTATAAACACACGTCCGACATTTCATGTGTATTAACACACTTCCGACACGTCATGTGTATCAACTCACTTCCGACACGTCATGTGTATCATCATACTTCCGACACGTCATGTGTATTGGCACATTTCCGATACGTCATGTGTATCAACTCACTTCCTACACGTCATGTGTATCAACATACTTCCGACACGTCATGTGTATCAACACACTTCCGACACGTCATGTGTATCAACACACTTCCGACACGTCATGTGTATCAACTCACTTCCTACTCGTCATGTGTATCAACATACTTCCGACACGTCATGTGTATCAACTCACTTCCGACACACATGTCATGTGTATTAACACACTTCCGACACGTCATGTTTATCAACACACTACCGACACGTCATGTGTATTAACACACTTCCGACACGTCATGTGTATTAACACTTCATGTGAAGGCACGTTTAAATAAGTGTTTGTCTAGTGCGTGTTGCAAAATATATAGAGATTATTTAACTGCTGGGATCGATTATAGGGAAATCCTTCAAGAGTGGAAGACGTGTGGTTCTTTCCACGAAAGAGCGCACGCGAGTGAGTGAAAAAACAAAGCACTCTACCATCGAGTGAAGGATTACCCAATAATCGAATCCAGCTGTTAAATAATATATTTATTACATTTTAAATTACGTTTTTGCAAACAAATATTCGCTTTATTGAACGTTATCGGCGGATGACGTCGACGTCAGCAACACTTTGTTGACGTCACGACTCAACGTCGCAACGTTAGTTATTATTGTGTTCTAAGTTAGCAACGTTAGTTATTATTGTGTTCTGAGTTAGTTATTAATATTTAGCGATTATGAAAAATATTCTTGTACTAAGAAATCCCGATATTGTAATAAAGTGTAATATTATATGTGATCCTGGTAAAGTGAGCTTCAACGTAACTTGTTTAAGTCAAACGTGTAGAAGTGTTGACATAGGGTCGATCCGCCAAATTCAGTAGGAAGGAAAACATATCTACATTAGGCCTAATAGCAATTAAAATGCTGGACAATTTATACAAGCACGAATGGTGTTTTGATCACTGCCTTCTTTATCCCTTACATTTATTCATCAAAACTTTAGTTGCTAAAAATATACATGTAAGAAACATAGTGGTTGACACACTTGAAAGATGAGAAAAGGAAAGTCATGAGTAGATTTTTTGTCTTTCTTTCTTGTTTATTTAAACACATTTATTGCCAATAATAACATACAAAGTAATATCAATTAACTACAATGGAAATATAACTGTACATGTATAAATCTTCATTTTATCTTAATATATTGTTTCAGTACAAGTGTTTGTTAATGAATTCATTAGTACAGTTTGTAGTAAGAAACATACATTATAACGATATCTTTTATAATGTGTGTTTGGAGACAATTTTTTAAAAGACAAGTTATTGTCCGAATTTTCCCTGCGTTTTTTAATCGGCCGAATTTTCCCGATACATGTCCGAATTATGCCCTTCTTCGTCCGAAATATCCCGGTGCGACAGTAAGGTATTACTTTTTGTTATTTCAAAATCTCGGACAGTGCTGTCAATTTAAACCATACGATAAAGTCCGAGGAAGATTTTATAGAACCCAAAAGTGCCAGAATGGATATGTTGAAACTACAGTAGTCTGAGAAGTAACACGGGATATGACCGTATAGCAAAATATGTCCGAAATTACCCGGATTGGCCCTATGTGTCACGTTGCTTGACAGATGTACCACGTTGTTATTGTATTGCCTTCAAACTTTAATATGAATTTTAGGCACTGCCTAAGACCGAGCAGAGCTCTTAAAATTAATACCCACATGATATATCGGATCGCATGTAAAATTTAACTTGTAAACCAAATATTTTACTCTTAATAATTATTCTATATTTTGTGATAAAATACTAACCTATCTTATGTTTCTTGTCAATCAACATTCGAGTAAATTAATTGACTATTCATAATTTCGATCATCAAAATCAGCTGACCAAGCAATGGCCTATGCATTTGACACACCTCTAAATTGTGGTAGATGGTAAACTCAAACTCGATCTTTATCATAGTTTGTTTGTTTGTATGGTGTTTTACGTCATTTTCAACACATGTAAGGTTATATACTAGTATGACGGTCGATTTTGTTTGTGTTGGAGGCATCAACCCACTTTTCCTGGGTAGAACCAGTACTGTAAACCTCCCGTCATCCGTAAGAATCGACACTTTCTCACTTACAAATCGAGCTCCCAGTGTAATTCGAACCCGCAGCGATGAGAGGTGAAGGTTTAGAATGCAACGTCGTTAACCATTCGACCACGTAGACGCTTCGTCTTTATCATAGATGTTCTACCAAGTTTATTGTAAAAGTTAAGGTACTTACGGTGTGATTTTTTTTTTAAACCAAATTTTGAAAATTATCTTATTTTTACTCTTTCAACTCAAGAGTCACCTTTCCTGGGTTTATATTGTTTTCCAGAGAGAATTATTTTGTATCAGACATATCTTTTTGGCAGCTACTACAAACAGTGTCATTGAACATTTTCAATTCAGTTATTCTTTCTAGACAAATTTCGCATTTACAAAAAACGTACGACATCTGTTCTATTTCAAAGGCAAGTATAGCACCCATAGCAACGTTGAATTTTTCATCTTTCTGTAATGGTGCAGCTTCTGGTATGTCATTTATTTGATATGTTTTGATAAGTTACCTTTTTTCCCGTTTATTTCTCATTTCCCTTTTCTTTGATTCTGACTGTGTTTCGTTTTCAAGAGGTTTTGATTCCTAGTTTCCTACATAAAGATTGGATGTCATTGGTTATATTAGAGTTGGAATTTGAGTCCTTATTTGGTTCAGTATATGGTGTAGATCTACTAATATAATTTTCTGAATTATGTTTGCTCTTGTTGCCATGCGTGTTTTCGGTGGGTGATATTCGCTTTTTACTTTTACTACTATCAGCGTCATTAGAACTTGAAACTGTTTATTGTTCAAAAGTAAGTCAATGGTTGTACATGACAATTCTCCTTCATTGGTTGAAAAAGAATACATGACGTGATATTGCTCTGCACCAAACTCGTGTTACATTGATGTTGTAGCCTAAAATGGTAGACACAGTTTCAATCTCACAAGCTGTGGCCCACCCTTGACCATTTATCATTTCCCTCTCGTATTAAAGTTTGGTCATGTCAGGACTGTGGTAAATTTGGACTAACTCCTCCATGCCAACCCTGTTATCAGCAATATTATAAAATTATTGCCTTTTGTGAGGTCGATATGTGTATATATTACATATTTGTCTGTGATTTGTATAGGAAATACTGGGAATAGAAAAGCTATATCTACTCGTTTGCCCAGTGGGAGATATTTCCCAGTACGGAACATTGTTCGGCCTTTTGCGTCAGTGGCGGAAATGCCAAATGACGTTCCGATTGTTTTACGGACGTCGTCGTCAGATTCCGCCACTAGGAAATAACGATTACGGAAATTAACGAAGAGTTCCGGTTCCACTTGTTTTGTTTGTATGACGTAACGTCGTCTTGGATGACGTAACGTTACGTCTTGGCGTTCTGGTGTAAAAAGGCATTAATCATTAGAAATATTAATAAAATCATTTTAAATTATGTAATATATATACTCTGTAAAAGAAGTTTTGGACCATGGCAGTGTTCGAACCCGTACAATGATTGCTGAACCATGACATTCGACCATAACCCTTATTATCTCAGTTGATAATTCACAATAGATCAACAATCAACAATATTATAAATTATCGTTTACAATGAAAGTTTGCGAAAAAATAATAATCTTTTTATTGGTTACTCGAATGAGTCCGTAACTGTTACTTTGTATGGATTTTGCAACATTTTTTACAGACCCTTTGTGTGTTCGCGATATTTTTTTAAAATCAAATCTTTAATGTTTCTGGTACCAAATTAACCGGGTAGGGTAGACCTTGGTTACTAAAAAAAGATACATAAATTTTGTCCACTAGTTTTATTTTTATATGACTTTATATACCCTGGTCCATAACTTTTTTTTACCGAGTATAGTTTAATAACCAGTGTTTTTGAGAAACTGAAAATATCTCCCTCGGTAGAGAAATAGCCCCTATATAAGAACTCGTGCTCCGCACTCGTTCTTATATCGGGGCCATTTCTCTACCGAGGGAGATATTCCCGTATCTCAAAAACACTGGTTATTAAACTCTATTTATCGACCAGATATCGCCTCGGTCGATATCACTTTTCTCAGGTCGATAAATACAACACATATCGACCGAACCTAAAAGGCAACAATTATTTTATTATTAAATCAAATTATTCATGGAATTTTGAAATTTTGAAATTTTTGAAATTTTGAATTTTGAAATTTTAAAATTTTGAAAATTTGAAAATTTGGAATTTTGAAATTTTGAATTTTGAAATTTATGAATTTTGAAATTTTTGAATTTTTGAAATTTTTGAAATTTTGAAATTTTGAATTTTAAATTTTTTGAAATTTTTTGAAATTTTGAATTTTGAATTTTTGAATTTTTTGAATTTTTGAATTAGTTTAATTTTGACAACTAATAACAAACAATAAAACAACTTCTAATGATAAGCATTCTTTTAATGAATATCACTTCATTCGTAACTACTTGTGACGGGATTAGCCGAACTAGTACGAATACTCCAAACTACGAAAAGAGACAATCGTCCAAGTGAAACAGAGTGATCCCCTGATGATTTGAGGAAATAATCCGAAATTGCCGAACACAATTTCATCAATGGCGGCGCTTCCGGTGCGACACAGTTTTTTTGCCCAGCCAGGTACGATTTCAACATTTGCACATGTGTTACCATTAGCCGATGATCGTCGGCCGGCTGGGCCGGCCGAGCTCTGCTCGGTATTATATTGGGATATTGGAATACGTACACCCATGACAAGTGCAGTATAAGATGTAATCTGATACTTGGTTTGTTATTCATAAACACTGATACATAAAGCCCTATTTCAAGGGTTGGGTATTTTGAAGAAGATTTTGTTGGTAAATTATAAATTTCTAGAGATAAGTATCTTCTTTCATTGATATGAACTGCACCTGGTTTACGCTCCAACCACCACCTATATTCTATGTGTTTGATACAGCGTTTTATTAAAAACATTAATTTTTGTATCACACGGGAGATGTAGATGGAGAGAGGGAGACAGGAAGGAGGGAAAGACAAAAGAAGGAAAGAATGGATGGAAAAAAGGAAGTAAGGGAGGGAGGGAGGGAAATAGAATAAGTGAAGAAAGGAATGAAATTAGGTATGAAAGAAGAACCAATGAAGGAAAGAAGGACATAAGGATTGAACGAAGAAATAATGAATAAAAAAAGGAAGGATGTACACTCAAAAGTAGCTCATATACTCGATATAATTTTAGATGTATAGTGAATATTATTGTAAACATGTTTGTTTCATGATTTTATTAAAGTGGGGATGGAGGAATGGAGGAAGGGACGTAGAAAGTTTGAAGGGATGTGGGAAGGCAAAAAGGCCAGAATGAATAAATGAATCAGGAAAGGAAAGAATAAATGAAAAAGGTAGGTAGGTAATGACATAAAAAAAAAGAAGTAAAGAAGTAAGGAAGAAGGAGGGAGGTAGGAAGGAAGGAAGGAAGGAAGGAAGGACTACCTATTTATAATCTATACAGCAGGCAAACTAATTTATTTGTATAACTACATTGACATCAATGACTGTTTTTATTTACGAGCTGTTTATTTAAAAGCCGATCAAAACGGATAGCAATTTTATAGAATGATCTTTCATAAAAAGATAAAGTATTAACTTTATTTAACTTGAATCGATAACGAAACAAGTTACACAGAAAATATAAACCAATATCGATGGTGCGGATGACAGCGTATATGTGGTCTTGGTTCGATTACAAGCTATACAACCTTGGGTAAACCCACGTGTGTGAGCGTGTGACCAGCGTACCCTCTCATTACAACTCCGAGAAGGGAACAACCATATAACCTGAGAAAAAACCCACGTGTGAGAGCGTGTGACCAGCGTACCCTCTTATTACAACTCTGAAAAGGCAACATAGCCATAACCTGGGGGAAACCCACGTGTGTGAGCGTGTGATCAGCGTACCCTCCCATTACAACTCCGAGAATGAACATAACCCGGATTGCATTGGTGGGGTTGAGCTGGCGTGATCGCTCACAGCAAAACATATCAGGGACACGATATATCATCATGTTTCGTATTGTATTCCTTATGTTCTACAACATCGATTGGGCGAACATACATGCATGACACGTTTATCGTACACTTGGCCGTTTATGTATTGATGTCATTGTTACTGAAAATCAACACACATTGTTTTTGATTGTATACGATTCTTTTTCCCCACTCAAAAAGGTTGTTTAAAGCAAGAGAGTCTTTATTTTAACAGGTAAGTTTCAAATCGACGAACACTCCAAAAGTCGATATATAAGCAGAAATCGATGCGTAAAATATCGCATTTTTATTTTGTCTTTGGTAATATCGATAAATATACGGCTTCAGAATACATATATGTGATAAAAAATGTAATTGCCCGGGACGGGATTTGAACCACAGACGTTGCGTTTGTATGATGTACGTGTATCCACTAGACCGGCTATTTATTGATATCTTGTAGCATTTTTAAAACTAAATAGGCATTACGTAATGACTACAAACTCATCAAGCGCTAAATAACAAGTCGAGATATGGTTGTTTTGAGGCGGAATATTAGTTTCATATTGATAACATAATATAATATTACACCAGGCAATGTTAATTTACACGTGCGACAAGAAGGTCTATATATTTATTGATTCATCGTGAGTTGCGTTCAGATAGGTTAAGTTATTTTGCCTCATAAAAAATAGTAGTTAGTATTATTTTCTCAAGTAGCGTCAGAACGTCGTGTGTTAGAGTCCCAAAAGAGGCAACTTTTTTCTTCTTCTGTAAATCATAATGTTACCTGTGTACAGGTACGATGTGCACTGGTCGATGTGATGTCCTGCGTATAAGCGTTTATTTATTCTCGCTGTATTGCACTAAGCATTTTAGCGAGCAGACCTCGGTTTAAAGTCTCATCCGAAGGACTGGTAAGGTAGGAAATACTTTTTTGAAATATTTCGATAATTAACCCAAATTCGGACCTGGCTGGGATTGAACGCACGATCCCTGGGTTACTAAGCCGCAATGCCAACCATTACATCACGGCGCTACCTTGATATCCTGCGTTATATTTTCTCGCTTATATACCCGATTTCGACATGAGCTGGTGAACATGAAGTTACAAATAAAGACACGCACACAAAGAAGAAATCGACTGATATAGAGACTCTGTAGCTTTAAGGGCCTACTTATTTTATGGATTAATCATAGCGCACACGGATCTCACCAATGCAACCCGGATCGGCACTGTAGAGGATAATGGGGTCGTCTGCTCGAAGAAGGTGTTTTCCCTGGTCGTTCTGTTACCTCATCAAAACCACACTAACGCTGTAACCTGCGTGATCGAGGTTATTGTGTAAATATAAATGTGTAGCCCGGTTAGTAATTAGTTTACACTTATGTATTTTTACATCCATAGGGCGACAGATTCTTGCAACTTATGTATCGCCCTATTCGTAAGAGGTGTATAATAAATAAAAGTTTAATTTGACGTAGATCCAATTCATTTATACAAACGACGACAAACATAATATAAAGGTACCCATGCAACATGCATTTGAAGGTTAGCTCAACAAGCAGCCCATCCTTGTTTTTGCAGAAACTTGAAACTTGGCATGTATTATCTCTTTGTCCCCACTGTGACAAGGAAATTAAATTGTCGTTGTTATGGCCATGAAGAGTTAAATAAACATCGTATAATTCGTCCTAAAGGAACTAAATTAACTATGTGTGGGCGAATTGTTTACTTGAAAAAGGCTGTCAAATACCTTAAACGTGTGTCACAGTGTAACCTACTGTCTCAGGGACTCGATACTTAAAACATGTCCTTGCGGTTGTAATGTTTTTTCCTGCATTTGAATACTTTCGCATTGTCAACTAGTTCAAAATACATTTGTGTGTTACAGTACTAGTTGCTTATATGTACAACAAATACAATAAACTGCGTTAAACACACAGGAACGTGACGTTCCTGGTTTCACGTTCCTGGTAAAACAGAAGTTTTGAAACCAGCCATATCGGACCAGTAGCATCGGAGTTATGGTCCTTGATTTAGCTAAAAATTAAATATTTTGCCTCGTTAAGACGATAGGACCTTTATTTTTCATCCGATTCTTACCACACTTACCAGATTGTTAATATCAATGAATGCTCGTATAAGTTCAAAAACCAGCCAGATCGAACCAGTAACACCGGAGTTTTGGCCATTTTTCAATATTTGGTAATGGCTCATGGGTTTAACTGTTTTATTATATATTTTTTTTAAATAATTTCTCATAAGACACATTGGTTTCTCATAAGAAACCTTGGTTCTTTTATCTTTAATTTGGAGCCAAGGGGCCCTTTTTGGATCAGTTTTACATAGAGTTGCAGGGAAGAAGTTAAAAGATTTTCTTTGAAACTACAATAGCTGAAGGTTTAATATTTGTATTTATTATCTGCTTATGTTCATCCATAAAGTTTGTTCAAATGGTTTGTTCATATTTACATAGACATATATAGAAGAAACCTTTAAACATCTTCTTCTATAAAAAAAAACAAGTCAAAGGTTTAATATTTTGTATTTACACTCAGCTTATGGTCCTCTACCAAGTTTGTTCAAATGATGACCCTGTAGTCAATATTTTCCCTGTTCCCGGGGTCACATATTTTACATAAACTTACATAGGGACGAACTTAAACAATCTTCTTATCTGAAATTACAAGAGCCAACGGTTTAATATTTTGTATTTACACTCAGCTTATGTTCCTCTATACAGTTTGTTCAAATGGTGACTCTGGGTCAAATTTGGCTCCGCCCCTGGGTCGCATGTCAAAGTTGGTTTGAGTGTTTATATTAACGAAATTTTTATTTGTTTTAAATCTAGCCAAACTTAGAAAAAAATTACATCCCTCCCCTATATCTTGGTAATTGAAGACATTTCATAAGTATTGTTTTTTGCGGTGCGAAAGCACCGTCAGAGGTATAATGGGTTTTTTCAATGGCATTCTAGGAATGTGACAAACCTAACAGCACAACACTATGCAACAATACGCTAGAAGAAGTAGTCTCTCATGCATGCCTTTAATTTGATGCCCTAAATAAGAAACAATGTTCAGAATAAAGGCAATTTATTATTTATTTAGGTCATACATACCTATTTTAATAATTTTTCACTAAGTCAACTTTTTATCATCAGTTTTAAAAAATGATAACATATCTAGCTAACTCGACATGTACAAACAGTTGTTAACTATCTAATTTTATGTCAAGTTATATTTATTTTCATTACAAAATATATAGTTGGATTTAGTCGTGAATATAATTGAAAAAACTGAAATCAAATTAAATTTTGTATCGATGAAGAACGTTTTTTCCGTTCTTTTCTCTTGTAAATTCAATGTTAAAGAATATTGCTGAATACGTCTATTATTTCTGTAACAATATGTTTACGTATTAACATACCATTGTGTATTACTATAACGAAACTGTGAACTACAATAGGTTTTGGCCTCCTTTCAGAATATAATGGCAAAATTTCAATACCTGTCCGTCAAGATTTTCCCAACGATAATAATACAGAAAGGTAAATGCCGAACTGTGTGTCGTATATACTGGGCATGTTATGACAGGGATAGTATAAACATAGTTTTTACATTTCAACGCCATATGTTATAATGCAATAACATTGGCAGTTGTGAGACAGACCCTCAGAAACCCAATATCACAGATCGTGAAGTTTTTTTCGCATTAGTACATTTGTTTGTCCTTGACTGAATGCATTGTATGCGTGTGTCATAACCCGTACTTTGCACAGCAAAGCTAAGGTCGCCAATTTAGTTTAAACGGGGATATTATTGCAAACAGTTGTTTATATGATTCAGATAAAGTGTACTTCTATCACAAAGCAAGTCATCGACCATTTTATCTTCTAGGAGGGGTGGGATGGGGAGGTGGGTGGAGGCCTGGGATTTTTCCTGAACAAATAATCTGGCTCAGCCCTCTAGCTCTAGTCGCATAACCGAAATAAAACTTTACTCGAGCCTTCGACGAAAAATGAATCCGTCTATAACGTTGGCCGAAAAAAAGAGGCGAGATTTGAAGGAAAATCCCAAGCCCCAACACTCCTAACCCCAGCCCCATCATTAGATCATAATATACATTGTTACAATTACGTTAGCTTATCAATGTATGGAGATGTCAGACATGAATCAGTAAGCCAGATATTCATCAATAGCTATAACTATATACTGAAAGGAAAAAGAAACGCGACACGGGAATTTCCGCTATATATTGCACACTTAATTCCATATATATTCCAAGGAAATCCCAAGATGAAAGTTGCAGTTAGTTAGAGAAAGGACACAACTGTGATGTTGTAGACGTTTTAATCATAGTACACGTTGTAACAAGAAATTCATAAATGTTGAAATTCCTCTTTGAAAAAATGAAAAATTGAGCCCGTTCAGTACTGTATTAACGTTAAGAGTTTGCAAAATTTTGCATCTTAAGTTTGCGCCAAACGCGTACTCTGTCAATAATGAAACTTTGCAGGAATACTATTTGCTGTGTTACGTGTTGTTTTAGTATTTTTTTCCCTTTTTCCGAAAGGAAAGGTCTTACGTAGGTTTACTCATTTATAAGACAAATCTAGATACACCAGGTTATATTTAGCGAAAATGATTTATAATGATTTATACCGGGAATGTTTACGAGCGTGCATAGAAGTTCAGCGAGACCTTTGACCTTTGTATTACTCTCCCTGCACACGCGACAGACGGATTTACGTTCCCTCCGAACGCTGGCGTACTTTCGCATACTCTGCCCGAGTAAAACTTGTCGTGACCTCGCCGGAAGTTGAACCCATAACCTATGGAACGAGAGGAAAGTATGCTAACCACTCGGCCACTGCAACTCCTTCTTAAGTACTTCGGTGCTGGATAACAAACACAAATATGTGTGCAATGCAATTGAAGTACTATCCTTAATTGCATTATACTTTCGAAGTTTGATTTGTTTGTGTGTAGTCGCGTAGCTGCTTGGAGGCACCTTAGGCCAATGTTTACATCTTTCCCCCCCAGATATGATCATTCTGAAAATGCATTAAAAGCTGAACAGTGGGGGTAGGTTCGTATTTTGTTTTTGAATATTCCGAAATGTTATTAAAAACTGAAGAGTAGGGGGTAGGGTTAAACTCTTTTTTTTTAATATTCCGAAATGTTGACTTTTGTTACAACATTCAGAATAACGTTTCATGTCTCACACCACACTTCGATTTTACTGTGTTGGCCATTGGGAATAAAGTCGAATTTTCCATTCTGAATGAAACATTTACAGTCTAAAAGTATTTTTTTGGTAAAATACAATTACTGCTGCTCATAAAAATCCACAAAATCTGGTACATAGCCCACCTTGTTTTTTTTTTTAATGTGAGTGGTGTCAGGCAAGGTACTCTTTTCGGCTTTCACTAAACAGTTTGCACCTAAATTCATACACATTTTGAGCATCCACAAATGTGCCACATTTTGTGGTCAGTGTCGTCTAATTGCTGTTCATCCAATCTCACACTATTGTTTTCTCACCTGCAACAGGAAAAGAAAATATCCATGGGCAATTATTAAAAATATCTCGAACCGAAGAACACACTCCTACTTATTATGGTGTAAGAATTACCCTACAGTCACATGCAAGATCTGTAATGTCCAAACTAGTCACAATGCATCATATTATGTAAATTAATTAATACATTTTAAAAGAAACATCTATTTGGTTAACAATGTAAAGAATGTGTTTTTGTTGTCGAAACTGTATAGACCTGACGATTGGTAGGAAAACGTAAACCGTGTAGACAGTGAAAAGTTAACGGTGTAGACAATACGATTTACAAGCGTAACATGGCACCCCAATGCAAAGTATTCGTAGAAATCAGTTTAAATACCATCATACAACAAATAAACGGACTAGTTTAATAGCACTTAATACTAACTGAATGATTTTAAAGAAACACAAAACAATATTTTTGCAATATAAGTATTTCAGTTGATCTGTTGACAATGGAGGAAAAGCAGCACTGTTGCTATTACTGCAAGCTCACCATTGAGAGTATAGAGATGTGCGTTAATCACGCAGTAACGATCCTCTCGGACCAGATCTTAAAATAAGAACCACAGTTTTTGCTGAAAAGACTGGTAACTCAGGACTGCGGTCGCAAAATTTCTGTTTCAACCCTAGGCAAAGAATTTAGGTTAGCGGCGTTTGGTTCCATTTTCAAACAAAATGGCTTGCACTAAACGATTAAACAATGGGCGAAATAAACAACATGGTATTTAGCTGGGAGCCGAGGTTATGAAGTCTGCGAAAACAAAAGGTAAACAACTAAACTTCAAAGTAGGCAACCTATCATAAAGATAATTAAACAATACTCAGAGCGTTGCAAGGCTATTACTCATTGTTACTTTGTAAATGTTATGATCAAAATAAAAATACCATATATATCGGATAATCTAACTAAATGCATTGTGTTCCTTTAAAATCATTCACTGATTATTAACTTCTTTTACACTCCGTTTATTTGTTGTATGAAATGAACACCGTGGTTGTCTACACCGTTAACGTTTTATTGTCTACACGGTTTACGTTTTCTCTCATGCACGCCTGGTCTACACAGTTTCCACGACAAACGCACCGTTGTCTACACGGCTAACTAAGCATTTTTTTCCCTCAAATATCTGCAACAGCGGATTTCGATGTGGGCTTGATACGATTGCTTGCATCATAATGGATGTATATAGCATATTTTAGCCTGAAACTGGACACACATCGGGCTGGAAAGGAATTTATATGGTCCAAAACTCGGATCGCTCACAGCTTCACATTTGAAAACTGAATTATATCCACTTTGAACGCCGATTAAGGGCATTGCACCTTTACTATGGGCATGCAACGGGTATGATTTAAAGCATCGAGTGTTTATGTGTAGTTCTGTTACATCGAGTGCCCAAAATAGCCACAGTATATAAAGAAAGATGTTGATTTTCAATGTACAAACCTCTGGCAATCTTTGCTGGCCGCCATCTTGTTCCGTCTACACGGTTTTCAAAAATGTCTACACTGTTTCGACAATAAGAGAGTGAAACAGTTATTGTTTATTTATTTATTTACTTATTTGTTTATTTATTTCTTTATTTATTTATTTATTTATTTATTTATTTATTTATTCTCTTTATTTCCTCTTTTACAGAGATTAATAAAGTTTACAGAAAGACGGATGGGACGAATCGCCATCGTATATAATGTTGTGGTATGGAACTAGTAATAATGTTGTAGTACGAGACTAGATAATTTATAGATGTTGTAATATGGGACTAGTAAAGCTAGTGATCTTGTGGTGTAGGACTAGTAAATACAAGTACGGAATTGTAAAGCTATTTGTACGTTATTGAATACCTACTTGTGTGAAAACCCCTCGTTTGTTTTCGCCTGTTCTGTATATGGGTAACCCCACCCTTACCTGCTTTTGGTTACAAATGACAAATGTTTAAACATAGATTTGACTCCTTGGGCGATATGGATTTTAAACTCCTTTATAACATCATTTTTGCACATTTGTTTAAAATGCTCACTATTACTAAAATATCATCACTAAGTTATTGTTAAGATCAAAGTAGTATACTATTAGTAAAAAGCATTTATAATTTCAAATCAGATTTGATATGACCTGATTATTAACAGTTGCTCACAATTATATTTTTTAAAAATAAATAGTTTCCCAAACACGCTTTTAAAACAAGTTTAAGCTATTTACAGCAAACTTGAAGTATTTGAAATTTAAATAGGTTTTGGCATACAATCTTACTATGCTTTTGCTGTTAAACAGAAATATGAATTGATCAATATCGGATAAGTGTTCGAAATTGTTATTAAGCAATTGTTCTTGTTCATGATCCATTTATGAATCAGGAGGTGTACAGTTACGATATAATTATCTCATAATGCCTAACTCTGACTCGATATAAGTGGCTATTATCAGTAGGGATTTTGTGAACATTATTTTGAAACCCAGTTGTTATCAAAATGCCAAATTCGTAAACTTTCACTTATATTTTGTTTAACCGTTTCTAATATACATCATGTCGATCGAATTAAAATGAAAATAATATGTCAGTTTATGTTATTTAGCACCATTTGAAAACACAAATTTGAGATCTCCCCACACCTATCCCACGTGTGTAACTGTTCTCATTCATAGACAATTATACCTTAATGCAGGGACGTAGCATAGAGTGCGGAGTGGGGTCAAAGGGACGCTTAAAAGGATAATTGAATTTGCTGATACTAATAACAGTAAATTTAATATATTTGAAAACAGTGAAATAAACGGAACATGTGCGTCTCGCTTTAAATTAACATTTGACTTTATGCAGATTTTTTTTGTATAATAAACGAAATACTATGATATAGAAACATACATATGCGAACATTATAGAACAAACGCATATATGTTACAAAAAAATGCATTTATAAGGTATCATCTATAAAATGTAATTTGGGCGTCGTGCATTAAACGACCGAATTGGAAGCAATCATTTTGGAAGGGAAAACTAGTAACGAAACCAAGTGGACGCGTCTGTAGACTGCTTCACAGCGCATGTACGTCCCGTTTCACTTTAAACGCTGTGTATCGAGGACACAGATGCACGTAACATCCTCACCGGCGAATTGATGCTTTGCATCAAATATTTCTAGTAAAATATCTTGGTTACGGACGGCGGATAACAATAACGTCTAATATTTGTACAAACAGTGTTATGCGTTCAAAATATGTTTAAAGGTCAGCAGGAACGTAGCCAGTGCTTTGACAATGTGGAAGCCCATTTGTTCTTAAATGAGTGCCGAAACTGGTATCAGTGTGTGGGATTGGAGTGTCGTGTGGGAGGGCGGGGCGGGTGTGGAATGCTCACACGGAACATATTTGGGATTGATTACGCTGAAATGAACTTTCCGAAATTTTCCGTGTGGATTTAAGCATTATTTTGTTAATAAAAAGTCACATTGTACAAGTATGCTAGTACAGATATACATGACAGGACAAATGAATAAACATTTGTTTACTAGGCTATTTTAAGCCAACATGTCAACACGTTATCGATGGACGATACTAAGGTGTGTTCCTTTCCTAAGGACAAACCGAGGTAACCAAGAGTTACCACGCTATCGATGGACGATGCTAAGGGTAGTGCCTTGCCTAAGGACACACCGAGGTAACCCAGTGTTACCACGCTATCGATTGACGATGCTAATTGGATTGCTTTGCCTAAGAGCCGTAAAAATCACAGACTTATAAATTAATAAACATATCGGAAACTTCCTAACTGAAAATATACTGGTGGCACCTTTACTTTCCCTTCGAACTTCTCTCTCAAATATTCATTGATAATGATGAGAATACATTCAACATATTTATAATAAATAGAACAATGGGATTACACTTATCGGTATTTAAAACTTAGAAATGTAATGCAACTAAGACAAATTTCGCAGTTTTCTATCTATATGTTATGAAGTATGTGAACAAAATAAACAAAATAACAAATAGGACTACATTTCCATCCGCTATCATCGGCTCCGAAAAAAAAAAGAAAGATCGTAGTTGACAAACGGTCAGTTCCGCGGAAGGGGCAGTAAAATATTGCTAAAACCAGTATCTAATTGCACGAGAATTATTTAAAAAAAAGGTGAAAATAAGCTGGAAGCCCGGACCTCCGTCTGGGCTACGTCCCTGAGCTGTTTAGCAAACATGTTAAAGCTAATAGCAACCTGATACACACAGTTTGTAGAAATACCTAACTGTGTTTACTATACAACAAATCGTCCTTTGTCGTTTTATGAATTGGGAATTTTACAGTTACGATACATTAATTATGTAGAACTGCCAC